>QLOH01000388.1:600000-1029818 GCA_026901365.1 Sesbania bispinosa
TGATTTGGAATTTCAGCTGAAATAATTTTGTCAATGTCTTCAGCTGTTGGATATTTGCAATGTGGATGTAAGAAAATGAGTATGTGTGCATGTGGCAACCCTCTTTTTTGAAACTCAATTGTGTATATATCTTCAAAGAAAAAAGGCAAGTCAAGTTTGACATAGATTAAGAAGTATGTTGAAATGTTAGATAACTAAAAGAGGGAAAGTCAGAACCATTGGATCATGTCATTTATACATGCAAGGATTTTTCCAAATATCTCATTCTTCTTCAGATCTGTCATAAGCTGATCAAATTTGATTTTGAAGACTCTTGATACTATATCAGGACGATCTTGCGCTTTTAAATGCATTGGTCTAAGCAATCTTGTAATTTCTGGCCAATTTGGATTACATGTGAATGTGAGAAATATATCTGGAAAGCCAACAAAGCTGCAAATTGCCATCCCATCAAATTGATCCATGTATCTCCGATCTCCGACAAAAGTTGAAGGCAAAATGATTCTTTTACCTTTATTTAATCCTTGAGATTGAGTTGGATCATTAGATTGGTGCAAATTGTTATACTTATCCACCCTTAATTCTTTCTGGTGGGTCCTGATGTAAAATAGTCTTTCAGATTCCATCATAGTATAACCATCAACTACAAACTGCTGGAAAAGTCTGCTAGACCTCAACAATGTTTGTGCTTCATTTATTCTGGATTGAAGTCTAAAAGAAAGGAACTCTCTTATAGTAACTCGACTTCTTTTGGCTGAGTGAGAGACATTTCCTTCTCTATGTGGCACATCATGTCTATATCCATCTTCACCATAAGGGAATAAAAGTGGATACTGCAAGCCTAAATAATCGGCATGCAATTCATTGATTCTTTGAAGTTTGCCGCTTTGTGTCTTAATTATTATGTCCCTATTTGAAGCAAAATCAACATCACCAACATTAAGGGCGACAACTTCAGAAACAGATGGCAAGTTATATATCCTGCCATCAGTAGCTCTATCAGAAATAAGTTTTAATCTTAGATCAATATTGGAGGAAGCTTTATATCTTTCCTTTGCCATTCTAAAACATTTAGCATATACAATAAACTCATCAAGCATTGTTGTTAACTTTCTCACAATTTGCGGGTCAAGATGATCTTGGAACCTAATTTAAAAAAAAAAAGAATGTATAGATTTATGAGACACTTATAGATGCATGTTAAATTTGCAGCACATGAACACATGCATTCTGATATTACTGAAAAAAGACCAACATGAACATTATTTTTGTACCTTAATCCTCCA
Source organism: Sesbania bispinosa (assembly GCA_026901365.1). NCBI lineage: Eukaryota > Viridiplantae > Streptophyta > Magnoliopsida > Fabales > Fabaceae > Sesbania > Sesbania bispinosa. The sequence continues at coordinate 601,287 of QLOH01000388.1, forward strand.
AGTCTATTTTGTATTTCATTCTCAGTGTCATAAATATATAGTTGAGCAAACTTTGGAGCATTACCAGACATCCCGATAAGATGACACGATTGCCCGTGTATTCTAAAAGATGGTGGTGCTCTACCATTATTGATAGATCTGTCTATTTTTGCTCCTGGTGATGTGAAGGCAAACATCATGTTATATGCCCGAATATGCTGCTGAAAATTCTTGCTGTTAGGTGTGTCATGGTCAAAGAGAAGATGCTGAAGAACAGTAGGAGGATTTTTCAGAAGTGGAAGTTGAATTTTTCCAACACCACAACAAAGATAAAATTTTGGCTTTTTGTAATTTTTATCTTTCTTGTTTCTTTCTTGGTACCACATATAGGCTCCACAATAATCACAACAAAATATCGGATCTCCAATATCAATATATCCTGTAACACAAATAAAAAATGAGGTATATATAAAAAAGTAGTATAAATAGTTGAATGTAACTACATATAGTACCTCCGTTCAGCTGTCCACAACCTCCTTCAACATCAAATTCTGATAGACCTTCTTCATTAGAACTTGAATCATTATCTATAGTAATTATTTCATACACATTCAAAACCCTTATTATTAGCAAGTCACACTTGATAAAACTTAAAATATAGCATCCATTATTCATCTGCTGATTTATCTCAGAAAACTTATTCATGAGATTGACGCCCAATGATTCTATATGAATAACTCTTTTTCTTCTATCTGATTGCTTGACACTGCTACTTGGTTGAGTATGAGAATTTGGATTGAACCTCAACATGGTCTTAGAAATATCATTACTTTGAGCTCTCTGATTAAGAATGCTAGATGATATATCTATTAGTGGTGTGTCATTTATCTTCCTTGTATTTGATTTTTGAGTAACACCTAAAGATATAGCATGCGTAAATGAATCATTGTCTGTTTATGCAAGAAGATTGTGCAAAAAGAATAAGAAAAACATGGAGAAAGCATAACAGGGGGAATATATAATTAAGATAATTCAATAACAATACCCTCATTTCATTGATTTGGGGGATTTCCACATGAATTTGTAGTCTTCATTCTGTTACTCTTCTTTTGCTGTATAATCAATTTTCTTTTCAGGCGAGCCTGGCTTGAATTATCTTTGCTATTTTGATCGCCTTCCATGCCTGTGCACAATAGTTAAAATCATGGTGATAAATATATAGTTGTCAAATAAGTGGGGGTTACTGTACATTGTCTTTAGTTAATCGCCTTCACAATGCAAGAAATACAAATATATTCAAACTATTTCTTTAAAGTCATTAAGTCCACTTACTGTTTGTAAAAAAATTCACTTCAAATGTTAAGAAAAGATATATAGCACATCAGGGATATTACCCCCTCCCATCCCAAGAAATTCACGAAGCACGAAAAAAATGCCCTTTAAATTGGTGAGTTGCTTTGAAAACTTATGTTATGGCATTTTGTAACTTTAGACAGAAAGATGCAGCAATTAAACCAATATTCCCCTAGAGCACATAAAGATATCCAAGCAACACACATCCAAATCTTCTGATTTTCAGCTTTAAAAGTTGGCAGCTTGCTGAAATTTCGGTCATGAGAATAAGCTTCGGCAAGGTGATTTGGTTCTGTCTATAAAGTATGAAACTCTAAATTGATCAACTATTATGAGAATAGAGAAAATCTTTTTATCTCTATATTTTTCTTCCAACTTCATTGTAGAAAAATGATGCAAAATAGAAAAAAAAAATGGGGTTTAAGAGTTATAAATATTTCAGGGCGGCCTAGTTCATAGGTAGAAAGATAGGTATATTATGTCATTGATTCTCACCTTTGTTTTGTGGCTTCTACAGCCAAGAAAACGGGATCTCCTTCTTAATGTGATCTAGAGATCCTTTAACTACTTGTAACACTTACTTTATTGCTTTATCCCCAAATGTCATGTAAGTCCAAAATCCTATGTAAGCCAAGAATCGAGCATGATTAGAAAATAATATATGTTAGGTGAGATTATTTAAGGGGATGTGTATAACCAAGGTGAGTTGACTGATGGTAAACACTTTTTTTAGTTATTATTATATGACCAATAAATAATATAGATTTCTTGTAAATTGTATGACTTATTTTGTTATAAACCAATGCAGAATATATGAAATATGAACTTTTTAGTGCTATATGACGGCTTCAAGAAAAATACAAAGCAAGGTGAAATTTTTAATATAGAAAGATTGACATGATAAACAATGAAAAACTCTGTATAAGCATGAATGACCAATAATAATATAAAATGTGGTCGAATTCTATCAAATTACATCTAGCTAACAGACTTAGAAAATAGATAAGGCATGTAAAACTTTAAAAAAAACCTTGCTAGAAAATAATATATGTTAGGTGAGACCAAAGTGATGTGACTAAATGTAAACACCTTTTTAAGTTATTATTATATGACAAATAAATAATATAGTTTAAAGAATATATTAAGTTTATTAAGACAATATAATATATAGATAAACCGTCGGTTAACTATATATATATATATATATATATATATATATGACAAATAAATAATATAGTTTAAAGACTATCTTAAGTAAATTAAGATAATAATATATATATGTTTCCGTAAAAAAGAAAAGATAATAATATATATATGTTATATCGGTTAGCTGAACATATATATATATAATCAAAAGTAACTCGTGGACTTAATTAAGGCAGCGTTTTAGAATCGTGGACTTTCAGCAAGGATATTAATGTCCACCATGTATATTTATCATCCTAGAACGATTTTGTACCTCAAAAGTGTATTGCATTGTTAAACTCTTTTCTCACAATTGACATCCACAGAACACCACCAGCCAACAATTTTTTTTCTCCTTTGTTGTCCTCCCTACACGTGTCTCACCATCTCTCCCAATATTTCCACGTCCCCACCCCACCCTACTCTCCCTCACAACCCAGCCAAATCCCCATCATACTTTGAATATTTTTTTTTCACCTTCCTTAATTTTAAACTGAATATTAAATATTAATTATGCAATGGTGAATAACAATTAACTTATGAGACCCATAAACTCAAGCAACAAATGCAGCAAGAGATATGAACCTAAATGTGACATTAGATATAAGTTGAAGTGAAAAACATAATCTTACCTTTTCTGTCGGCCATTGAAAGCTACTCCTATCAACTTCTTTCCTAACAAAACGTATCTTCATATATTTTGACAAACTGAGATGCGTAACCAATCAATGATATTAGAGACTCTTTGTTACAAATTGAATGTTATCCCACTATAATCTTCATCTTTGACAATCTCAAATTCAACTACTCTCAGGTACATGAAAAATCCCCTGTAATTTAGGAGTTGGCAGGAGTAAGTAAATAAGTAAAGAGATATAAAAGTTATACATATATAGTCCCCCTAATTGTATTGGGTCACTAACATTTGTCCGTGGGAAAGTACTAATGCAAACCCACTGGGAGGAACTGAAGGTGATCTCTATTATACACACAATAAGAAATGGAATAGTCCTCTATTAAGTATTAACTATATTGTTGAATGATCACTAAATGGAGGTACAATAAGTGGATGACTAAAATTAATGAAATTCTCAAAGTCACCTAGTAATATATATGCCACACCTCTTCTCCACTTGGACCCTTAAATGTGTCCAGCTTAAGTTTGGGTTTCTCTAAAACACAACAGGGATGCCACCTTCAATGCCATAATCTCTCCTCAAACGATCTCTTACCTGCATATGTATGATTGTAATAAGAGCGACATGCTTAATACTAATAATAAGAAACTAAAAACATGAGAAAATGATGGTTGAGAGATGAATTCAATTAGTTCTGAACTAACTGCCACCTACCTGCAATTTGTGGACACACAAATGAAGAAAACATCAAGAAGTACAACCATTAAAAAAAGCTTTTAAAAGTATTAGAAACTGTACTCATTACTCAAAGCGCGGGCTACACAAAAAAATGCTAGGAACAGACAGCAGAATCAACAGTTCTTTTAATATACCATGTTTGCTGAGTTTGCTTCTAATACAAATTTGAACCATTAAGCAAAGGTAGTCCACATACAAAAAAGCGTTGAAATAAAGATGCAAGACAAAAATAAAAATAAGGGGGCAAGTGGGTTTACCCTTCCAGGGAAAGGTTATCTTCCAAAATCCTTACGGTTGTTAGACTGCGATTGAGCAGACCTTTTTTTTAGAATCAATGTTGACTGTAATTGAGAGGGGACCAAAAATGGGTTCTTGATAGGAGTAGCTTGTGAATAAAGTTAAGATACAAAAGACCCATTTTTTCATTTCGTACAGATTACACAATACACAGATATAAAAGTATTGAGCATTGAAAACATATTCAGATAAATATACATACCAAAAGATGCGCCTAGCTGAAAGAAACCATTGGAAGAAACAAACATCTACTTTCTGGGGAGTCAATATTGTCACGTTAAACCTATTTCATGTTCTCTGTGGTGAAAGACCTGGACTGCAATGTTTTCTCCTAAAAAAGAATGCGGTAAACCTTGCAAATGAAGACAACACCATAAGATTTTTAGATTCAGATAGAATAGAACAGTGAAATGAAGCGTTCTTTGAAGTTTTTTTTTTTCTAATTCCTCACAATCTTCTCAAAGCGGGAAGGTAAAATTTCTTTCCCAAGCGAGGTGGTGAAAGCCAGTGTACTTTTTTTTTTGGTCGAAAAAGCCAGTGTACTTGTAAGCTGAACATTGCTAAGAATGCCAATTGGGCTATTTCAAATGGGCTGAATATGATTAAATAAGTAGATAACACCCTCAAAAGTTGAAGTTAATTTGAATATATTGCTTAGATTATTTGATCATTACAATTGGACACCATGAGTTTATTTGTTATTATCCTATTGAAGGGTCTTTGGAATAGGACACATGTTAATTAATTATGTAATTATCATTCAGTAAAAAGAAAAAAAATATATTGGTGGAGTCACTGAAAATTTGAGGTTGACTGAAGCAAGGTCATTGCTGAAAGCCCACGTTTGACTGAAGAATTCTTTGTTCTGAATCAATGCAAGGGCATGCTCTCTTTGTTCTTTGCCCTCAACTGAGACCTTATCCTATTATTGGTCACTGCCTTTAAATTTCTTTGTTTTTGCTAATCTATATAATATAATTGTGGCAAATAAACTACCCAATTTGTCAGCTTTTTTAGCTTTTTTGAACATTAAAATTGGTTCCTATCATTGAAATTAACTAAATAATTAAGAGAAGGTTACACATGTTTTTTGCAATAAAAAACTATTACTGACCTACTGAGCTCTCTGCTCATGTTAGATTACCAAGCCGGACCTGGAAGCATAAAGAGGGCATTAGTTTCATCTCTTGCTAACACTACACAAATACATGTTCACCTCAAAACAAAAGATAAAGTTTTGTTTGTGATGGAAGACATGAAAGTGCACACGATCGTTGTTAAGCTACTATTGTTGTGATCCTTGCTGTCTTTTGTTGTTTACTCATCAGGCATAGTTAAAACCGAAGAAGGCAGTTGCTGGAGTGAAGATACAAATCAGAAGGCAGAGAGCTTCGAACAGAGTACATTTCTTAAGAAAAAGTTACAGCCATTGCTAGTGTCTTCCACTGTGAACCTTGTAAGCCTATTTGCCTATTGTAATGATAAAATATATATTTTCAAATATTACTTTTAAACACATCATTCACTTATCTAAGGGTCTATGGACGATTCAAAAGGTATGTTGAATTCCAATACTGCATTTAATCTTCTTCACTTGAGGAGCTATTAAGCAATCAGATGTCATAATGAAATATAAGCTTAAAAAAACAAAAATCTGAAATTATTTGAAGCTAATAACATCCATAAGTTACCATTAATAATTACCAAAGTTCATGTTCACTAACACAGAAATGGCATAATACAGATTTAGAAACTGTCCATAAACAAGAGGCGATCATGTGAAACATATGGGCACCAAAAGCAACATGAGCAACACTTTCTTACTCTCTTACATACATGACTCTTGTTCTCTATACTTAAAGATTGCATGGTACCCATTGTTCCATGAACATGACATACTTCAAATAAGACTTTAACATTAAGTTAAACATAACAGAAAAAGATACCAACTTGTTCGGAAGGAGAAACAAGTTACATAATAGCAAAAAAGTGTTTTGAAAAGGTCTTGTGAACCACAAATATCTCCAATACATGGTTCTCAACCTATAGTCATTCAGTTTTAATAATCTTAGTCAACTTGTTAGATGACAGCTGACATGATTGCAAATACTGAGATCCTTGATCATCAAGCTGCTCTTCAAGTGATTGCCTTTTAACAGGAGTTAGTTGTCCAAGCAAGTCTGGATCATAGTCTGTTGTTGCAGAAAAGGATTGCTGCACAAGTTGAACATTCATTTTTAAAATAAAAACACAATTAAAGCAAAAGAATAGATTTGTGTACTATAAAATCTGTTGTTTTTCACTCACACTATCATTCAAATCAGCTACATCCAACACTGACTTTCCTTTATTACAGGAGATGATGGGGTCCTACAAATTAGGATTACATTCAACAAAATCAGAAAAAGTATAAATATGTAACATTAAAATGGCCTGTAGGTACGTGATAAAATTCAATTTCAATCAATTTGATCAAAGAAGGTACTACCTTATGAATTGGTAGGTTTCCCAGAATCGATTCTATGATTTGTGCATCATCAGAAATTTGTTTGACAGAAGACTTTCCATAGGTTGGTTGAACTTTTACTTTAAAGGCTAATGTCTTTCCCAAAATACCATCAATGGCTTCAGGAAATGTCATTGGGTCAAGTTCACCATCCTTTACACATCCAAAAAAATTACTATTAGATCACACCCTCCGCTGTAGTCTCCAATGTATTAAAGTGCAAAAAAGTATTATTATAGTCTAAACCTCAATTAACTACTTGCTAAGCTCAGCTATAGATACCCCCAACAATTGAACACATTGTTTATCCCACAGCACAAACTTTGCACATTCCTTTTGGTGAGAAACTTGAACTTCTAGTTTATACCTGCGAATAAAAACAAACAAAACTATTAATAAAATGTGTAAGCTCATCATATTTACACATATGTGATATAGATCACTACAAATCACCTTATAATTGTTTCTGTGACATTCTTCCCACAACCTCTACATATGTATGGTGTTGCAGGATCACCTCTTGTGTTGCACTTAGAGCATCTATCATACTTCCAGCCATTTGCAACAAAGAATTTATCTATTTTTGCAACCGTTACATAGTAGACATCCTATTTGATATAAAAAATTGGACAACATTACTACTACACAAAAACACTTGATAGGTTGATGAATTTAATTATAAATTATTATTGTAAATTTATTAAACTAACTCTCCAAGCATACCCGGTCCACCTCATTTATCTCCTTCACACTCTTAACTTCAGCATTGATACAAAACTTGTCTACGGTAACAGATTGAGTGGCTTGTGAAAACTGAGAAATCCCTTGACTAAATGACTCACAAATAGGAATAGAGTCCAAACTGTTCAAGCATGAAAAAATAATGACTACGTTAGAATAATACCACAAAATATGAGGAACACAAGTTAAGGCCCACAGATTCCTTTACTACCTGTTCTTATACTCCTGGATCTGTATAATGTCTTCATTGATTAAAAGCTTTGAACCATACATAGAATTCTGTATACTAATTGGAAATTGACCTACAAATATTTTAACATTGAGGTAGAAAATCGTGAACATGACTAAAACAATGAAAAAGTCAACAGGAAATACACATTAACTAAGGGATTAACCACTTGTGTCCTTGATCTTGACTAATGTTAGAATTATAACAACTGGGCCGGTTTCATGTTGATCTAAAAAATTCAACAACTTAGTAGCATATGCACCCCATAAAGTGCAAGAAAGGGTGTTGCTCCTAACAAAATAAAATAAATGCAAAAACATGTAAGCACAAAGAAAATTGGAAAATGGAATACAATTAAGTTTGTGTGTATAATAACCCTTGGTCCCTCATTATAATAACCAACTTTCTTTTCCCCTTATGCTGTTGATCTTGTTTTATGTCCACAAACTGACCAATGACATCTGATTAAAAAGGAATTAAAAATTATGGTCAGCATGTAGATATACACGTGAGGTTATTCAGCAATGAACATATATGCATCCCAATATTACCTACTAACACATCAGGAGAAGCCTTTCCACTCAGAATGTCTTCAAAGCTTATAAATTCATAAATGTTGGGAGGAATATTGGGAATCTGTTGCTCTTTTACTATTGTTCCTTTTGTGAAGAGTAACTTGAATGGATGCTTGCTGACCTTATATTGCCCAATGTTCTTTTCAATCTCAAAGTTTTGCATAATATAAATCTCACCCTCGTTGAGTTGGTTGCTCCATTTGTTAGAATCACAACTACTCACTATAGCACCTATTTTGTGTCCCTAACAAATAATATAGAAAGTAGTTCTCTCAATATTTAAGATTCATATTAGTAAATTCGTTTTTATTATGGTACTAGTATATAAAATAAATAGAAACTTTGTCTGAACACAATCATACCTTCTCATCCATTAAAACCATCTCAATAGAGGGTTGGCCCTTTGTCTGAACAAACTATAAATTTATAATCTTAACAGCAAGTTTCCAGGCTTCAAACGTGTGATCTACTTCTTCAATTGAGTTCACTTTCCGTGCCATGCCTATTTTCACACAAAGGGCCAAAAAAATTATAAAATAGAATAACAGAGCTTAAGACACACAGTTGATATAGGAGAACATGAAAATATTAATGAAGCTTATCTTTTAGCGATGTATGCAAAGAAAAAAACTAACAGGATGAAAAAGCTAACAAAGTTACCAAAAAGATCAAAAAATTTGACAACAAAAACCGACAGTGTTGGCCATGGAAAAAATGGAGTTGTGATGCAGAAGAGGCAAAAAGAAGAAGCTAACAAAGCTATCCTTAAGGGTGCTCTCTATTCTAGATCCCTAAAAAGAGGGATGTAAGTTACAACCCTTAAATGCTAACCGTTGGATGGCTTTTAAAATTAGGCAATGATGAAGATCTGTGGGTTGCCAACCAGTCACCCATTTCTTCCTTATGTTTGTGATATTGTTGTATGGTCCATGGGTATATTTTCAAGTCTTAATATTGTGTTGGTCGAGTTCATTTCAGGGGACGCGAGGAGGGAGGTTTCTGTGGGTTCTGTTAGAAGCTCAGATTCTTAATGGGGTTGATTTTTGCACAGCACCCAATTTGCGAGAGATCGACTATGATTTATTGTTTTTTGAAGGTTAATATATGTCCATTAACACCATTTTACTGCTTAAACTATGCACCACTTGCGCCCCTTGAAGGGAAGTCGCAAGGATGAACTCCGAGCAAGGAAATTGATTCACCCCTGACTCGGGGCCCCGAGTGAGGTTGCCACAGCGGTGTGTTTGTTGTCTCAGTGATGAAATGCTAAGCAAGTTAACAGAAACACTAGCAGGAAGTTGATGCAGAAGGGGACATTAGAGATGTTGTAGGACGAGTTGCGGCATATGTTTGGCAGTCACAGAGATGGTCTCAGAGGAAGGAAATGGATTCGCCGCCGAAGTAGGTTGGCACAAAGGTGCTGCATTTCGTCACTGTCATTGAAGCCGGAGGTGGGTGAACAGCGGCTCCGCCGAAGGATGTCGACATAGCAGCGCTGCATGTCGTCACTCGCATTGAGGGCGAACCATAGTTGATGCATTTTGGGCCTATCGTGCGTGAACCATAGTTTCTTACATTTGGGCCTCTTTTTTTTTTTAAGCGGACTTGTTCGCATCATTTGGCAGACCGAGTCGTCTAGTGGGGGGATTTTTTTTTTTGTTTTGGTAATACAATTGTTGTGAATGTAAATAGCTGTAGCCCAATCTGGCTAAGAATGTGGACGAAATTGTATGTTAATGGTCCCCTACCATATTGAATGAAAATTGGTTCATAATTTTGACAATTAGGAATGATTAATTATTTAGTAATATATTATTAAATAGCTTATTTTTTGACTGAAATGATTGAATGAAATGAAAATATGGTTAGAATTCTTTTAGGAAATTGGTTTAGGAAATGCCCTCCATTCAAATCTAAATTCTCTTGGAATTCTTTTGTTACCTCTCTTTACATCAATATGCATAGGTGTGCCTTGAACGTCTTTGTTAGATTTGAGTCCACAATCGTGTAAGGGTGTGTGTGAGGCACCGTGTACCCAATTTGGTGATTTTTTAACATTAATGTATTTATTGTGAATTATTTGGTGAAAAAATAGAGAAAAATCACAAAATATAGTTGTTAGTTCCCAAAAAATCTAGAAAAATCATTTTACGGTCCATTTGGGATGGTGGTCAAGTGTTAATAATGCCTTGGCTAATGGAGGTCTTTGGTGAGTAGATGGTGGTAGTATACAAACCCTAACCCTAAGTACACTTTCCATGGATAATGGGGAGGGGGCTTGCATGGTTGACGAATGAATTATGACGTGAAATTTTGCATGCATGACTTGGGTGTTACCTTGGCTCCTGTGGTGAATTTTTGTGATTTTTTTATATCTGGGGTAATTAGTATGAATTAATTACATTAAAAAGAAGATAATTAAATTAAAAATACTGGCAAATGAGAAAAAATTCTGGAAAAATATTGTTGGTGTCCCATTGAGCATGTTCAAGTATGTGGGGGAAGGTTGAGGTGAAACGAAGTGTTTGGTTAGTTGACCCTGGTGAGTAGATAGTGGTAGTATACAAACCCTAACCCTGAGTACACTTTCCATGGTTAGTGGGGGGGCTTGTATGGTTGGCGTATGAATTATGACGTGAAAATTTTCATACATGACTTGGGTGTTACCTTGGCTCACGTGGTGATTTTTTGTGATTCTTTTATATTTGTGGTAATTACTATGAATTAATTACATTAAAAAGAAGATAATTAAATTAAAAATACTGGGTAATGAGAAAAAATTATGGAAAAATATTGTTGGTGTCCCATTGAGTATATTGAAGTATATGGGGGAAGTTTGAGGTGTTTGGTTAGTTGACCCTGGTGAGTAGATGGTGGTAGTGTACAAACTCTAATGCTAAGTACACTTTCCATGGATAGTGGGGGGCTTGCATCGTTGATGAATGAATTATGACGTGAAATTTTGCATGCATGACTTGGGTGTTACCTTGGCTCCCGTGGTGAATTTTCGTGATTTTTTTTATATTTGTGGTAATTACTGTGAATTAATTACATTAAAAAGATGATAATTAAATTAAAAATACTGGGTAATGAGAAAAAAATACAATGTATGTTGTTCATAACATCACAAGACCAAATCAGACCTGCAAACAAAATATAAATGCTAAACTCAATATGGCAAACCACCTGGTGTGCTACATTGTTCACGTCCCACACCAGTCCGCACAAAATAATGCACATCAAATCAAATATCGAACAAATTGCAGCATTCAAATGAAAGTTAATAGCTCCACAATTATCTGGTCCAAACATAACAAAATAATCCAAATTTAACACCAGAATAAAACCAAATGATATTCAAACTAATTTTTCTTCACACGGAAAATATCTCACTAATAGGTTGTGGACATCATTGCATGCCGTTATTACTGCACAAAAAAAAAAAATAGTCAGTATTGCAATTGTATTTCTCTATGTTCCACTAATGACTTTAATTTATTGTAAAGATCGTACATCATCAAAGAAAATCTTCATCCATATAAAACACATGCCCTTCCTCATTACGATGAGACCAATCTCAATGAGACTGTTAAACGAAACAAGACATTACAAGTACAAAACAGAAACACATTAAAATAACCAAAAAAACCTGCACTATAAAATTGAAAAATGATAACCCTTACCTCATTGCCGTTCTCGCTTACATCTTCTTCATCATCAGAAAATAAATTAGTGGCCTCGCTATCTCCATACATTTGTTCATCATCTTCTTCAAAAGCATACTGCATAATATTCCATCCAATGAATTCAAAGAAATGATAGTTTTATTACAAAAACAAAAATTTAAACCGAACTACTCATATGCCTCATTCATGTCATCAATATTGTCATACACAGTATTGCATAAACAAAAACAAGATAAAATCACAACTGTCGGTAGAATTCAAAAAAAATTAAACCAGATTAAAACCCCCTTTCTTATCGGGACTGTCGGGCTAATCTTTTAGCTAAACAAATGATTTCTAGCAGTATTTCCAACCCAGGCCATAGGAAAACTCTAATAACTTTGTGAATCCTCTATGCCACCGATACAGGTTGAGGTGTCAAAAAAGTATGAACAAGCTTTGCAATGGCCTCACTGCCTTTAAAGGGGCAGGATTGGGATGACTAGTTTAGAAAATGAGCTATGAATTTCTCAGCTCAGCTATAAACCCCCAGGGATGGTAGGTAAATCAGATAGACCCATTTACCACATTAGAAAATTAAACAACACAGGAAAGATCATACATTAAACAACTTTAACAAATAGTAATCTTAGAACAAATTATAGAGCATTCACATAGCTCCTAAAAAATATATCAATATATACAAATCCCTATAATAGAAAAGGACTTAACTTTTTTTTTCTCTATAAAAGGATTCAATCTCACCATATATTTTCAGTGACTCAATCTAACCATGCTCAAATCCTTATCCAATTCAAAAAGACTACAACCACTTAAAGTCAACGCACCCAACCCCATTAAAAATCAGGTATCCAAATTAAGAAAGTTTCACTCTTTTAAAGTAAGTAATTTAGTTTAGGAAGAATAGTAAGATGCACAACCATTTATAAAAAAAATCAACTGGTAGCACTAATACAAATCTATGATTTGTTATCTATAAATATCCAAATAAATATATCAAACAAGTATATTATGCAGAACCAGACCAATTCAAATCCTCATTCAAACCTTGACATCCATTATTCACCTTCTACTTCACAACAAGCACAGAATGCTAAACATAATCATCAAATCATGAGGGAAGAACGGGCTGCAACAGTCATTCAAACAACATTTCGAGGATTCCTGGTAATTTTTCATATCAGTTTGGTTTAATTTATCTGAACTGAAATGAATATGTTACTAAATTTTCATCTATTTCTTTGTATCACTTTTATCAGCTGATTTTTATTTCTGCTCTGAAAACTCAGGAATTTTATTGGTAAAATGAGTGATTATATGATTTATATCTACCTCTAGGATGTTATGCAGTTATACTTCTGTAATCAGAATTTAATTTGGTTTATCTTGAAATGCATTTCATATCAGTGTGATATGTTTAATATCCTCCTTATTAGTTATTGCCAACAACTTTAACCAAACTGAAACATGTTTCAGGCCAGAAGAGCACTACGAGCTTTGAAAGGATTGGTTAGGCTTCAGGCCCTTGTAAAAGGCCATGCGGTAAGAAAACAAGCTGCTATAAATCTCTGATTTATGCAAGCATTGGTGAGGATACAAGCTCCTTTTCGAGCAAGGCGTGTTCGCTCATTCCCTCTAGCAGATGTTTAGTTCAGCTACAGTTTTCCAGTTTTAGTATCCCCATGTAAAAATCTTGTAAACATGATTCTACCCTTTTCTAGATTTTTCAAAGGTGAAAATAAAGATCTTGTACACCTAAACAATAACCGCCTCAGTCACTAAAATCCAAATACAGAACCAAGCCCACCCATACAGAACTATGATGGCAACGGGGCATAAACCCTCATTCTCCCCAAAAACCCTAGCTCGCCCAAAACGACGAGATTAAAAGAGGTGAATAGAAATGATTGAAATAAACGAAAGGGAACTTACCTCTGTTTGCAGCACCGTCGGGCGTCGGGGACAACAGAAGGTTGAAAGAAGACCGTTCCACGAAACCACCTGAGACACTTTGGCAACGTCTCTGCCCTACGCGTCCACGAAATGAACAAATGGCTTACACTTCAATACTTCTCCTACAACCAACAGAAGGACTAAACAGCAAAACGTGATTCTTATTATTTTATGAAATATTGCAAAGAAGGGGCCGCTCAACCTTCTATCCTAGGTGAAAACAAGGATGTAAGTTACATCCTCTTCCAAAAGGATGCATAATAGTGGCCGCTATCCTTAAGAGTGAATATTAATGATAGAAAAAAAACACACTAAAACTCCAACCTTCAATCGAAGTTTGTCATGCAAAAGAGGCAAAAAGAAGAGAGGGGAAGAAATGAGAATTTTGGGAAGAAGAGAGGCTAAAGATTTGCTTCTTGCTGTGTGTAAATAAACAACATATACAAAGGACAACTTACTTTTGTTGCTGCAACTTTTTCTCCTATTTGCTTTTTCCTTTGACCTCTCAAAAGATAGGTTATTAACCAAAAAATTATCAAACCATTGGATAATAGAAGATAGCACAAGTACATGAGCAGAAAGCTAGCAGACTAAGAAACGAAGAAAAAGGAATAGAAACCTGAAGGTTTATTTTTTTGAGCGGAAATTAAAACTTAAATTTTGATTATTAAGCAACGAACGACACGTGTCCCGGGCAAATTCTTTTCCTGGATAGATAATAGAAGCCGGAACATGGGGAAAAGGGCATTTTTCACCTTTTTTTTTCCATTCTTCTATTTTCTTTCATTCACAATTTCTTTGTACTAAACATCATAAAAGTATCAACAGGGGTTGGTTCAAGTAGTACATGCTTGATTCCCCTTAAGCAAGGTCTCGGGTTCGAGTCTTGTGGATGAAAAAAAATCTCCGCTTGGAGAGCTAGCCCCACCATGATGTAGATGTTACTGGCTCGAACAGGATTGCCTCCCGTGGAGGATACCTGTGGTCAAACAAAAATAAAACAGCATAAAAGTGGATTTCATTAATTGTAACATTTGAAAAAAAATCAATGACTCATATCAAGACAAAAAAAGCAACTAAGTCTTTTAATATATATTATTCAATATATTTTTTTTGATATATTGTCTCTCATCTATACTAATATATAAAGGCGATCCCTCTTTTTGATATCCATATTTTGTTTCCAATTATACCTCTAATTTATTACAAAATTACTTTAAAAATTCACGACTTAAATGATAAAGATAATATTTTAAATTTAAATCAAGAAATAAGGATTAAAATTAGAATAGGAAAAAATAGAATCAATCAGGATTTGAATTTGATTTGTAAAAATAAGGATTAGTGTTAAAAAAGTTATCATTAAAAAAGAACTAGAATTCAGTATATCATCCAAATTTAAAGAAAGATTTGAATTTGAATTATTAATATATACTAATATATAAATGTGATGCCTCTTTTTGTTCCTGGAATTCATTCACTAATTGGTCTCCCAATTAAGGAAGAGACAGAGTTGACAAAACAATAAAAATTGTAAATAAACAATATTATTTTAGATTGTCTTAAATGTAGATATCATTCATTCTTTTAATTTAATTCTTTATATTTATTTAACTATTGAACATAAATTATATTTATTTACCCTTAAATGTATAGAAATTACATTTACATTTTATATTGTGATTAATTTAATTTAATTTAAAATATTAAATATAATTTTAATTTATTTATACAAATTAATTATATGAGATATTTAAAAATATAATTAAATAAATTTTACGTCTTTTTCAAAAAAAATACGGATAAACAAACACTTTCCGCTGGTTATAAATAATGAGAGCAATCACGAATCACATTGTGCCTTCACTACTTTTAATTATTAACGAGTTCACGATCTTATTTAGCATTATTTTCTTTGTTTCTTAATTTTGTAATTTTCAAAATTTAAAATCATTTATTAATTATTGTAGAATATTAAAAATATGATGTCAATAAAAAGTTTTTAAAAGAATGATATGTATATATCATACAAGATTTAATTATACTAATGGTTATATTTTTATATCAAACCTAAATTTTAAGGAATCTATGTACTTAAAAAAATTGTATATATTTTTATAAATCTCATACATCTTAGTATTTATATATATATATATATATAAATGTTAAAATTAACTAATTTGATAGCCAGTCCAACTTTTATATTATTGAAAAAAATTCCATAATTATAAAGGAAACAATACATTATTTTTTTTGTTTAAATCATAGGTATCCCCTATTACCAGGGACAGTTATATTCGGGGCTTAGTCACAGTTAAGACTCCTCGCCCCTCCCGAAAAATATGTTTAGTAGGGATTGAACCCAAGAGCTCTTCCCACAATTTCAGCTTGCGTTGTCAACTGAGTCATAACTCTTGGGTAAACAATACATTCATTTAATATTACAATAAAGTATATTGCTTAATAATAAACACGCAGAAATAATTACACCACAAAAGTAGAAAATAACACGGAACTTTAAAAAAAAGGGAAAAAAAAACATAAAACCACCCCGAACTTTTGATTTTTTGCAAATAGGCACTATGAACTTTCAATTTATCACAATTAATTATTAAACTCTTATCATTATTGCAATAGATCCTTTCATTAATATGAAATTAAATAATTAACATAATAAATATCAATTTTTCAATATTTGGTGTTTCAAATATTAAAAATATGTAAAAGAGTAAAATTTTTTATTTTTGAATTCTGTCAAATTTTAAACACATTTGAAATTCTAAATGCGAAATATGATGGTGTGTTCTTTTAATTTAGGGTTTTTTTCTATTTTAAATTTTTTTAAAATTTATTTTATATTATTTTTATTTTAATTATAAAATCTTGAATAATTATGTTTGGTTTCATTAATTATTTAATATTATATTAATGAAATGACATATTGCAACAATAATAGAAGTTTAAGAGTTAATTAGGACAAAACAAAAATTCATGGTACCTATTTGTGAAAAGGTGAAAGTTTAGGTTGATTATATACTCTTTTCCCAAAAAAAAAAAAAAATCGCGTGTGTTGAAGGAACAAAGAACTCTGAAGACTACCACACGTCCACAGGTTCATAATTGAAAGAAGAAAAATATTTTTTAATATATTTGTTATTATACTAAAAGTGTGTTTTATAAAATAAGCTGAAAAGTTAACTGAAAATTAACTAAAAAACTAACTAATTTAGTTGAAATTATTTGGTAATTAAACTAATTGTTGAATTAGTTGAAAATAGTAAACTTATAAAGACTTCATTAATTAAATTATTAGTGAGAGTTGTGGAGGGATAAAATTATAAAAACATTTCAGCTAATAGCTGAAAACAAGCTTTTTAAGAAAGTTATCTCAGTAGTTTCTTAAAAGAAAGTTAGTTACTATCTAAAAAAGTCACCCATTGGTGAAATAATTCTAGCTACCAGATTTTAGGCTAATTTAATTGAAATATTTTAGCAAACACACTCTAAATAAAATTTGTGAAAGTAAAGTTTACATAATTTAGTAGGTTTTAAATAAATTTTATCCAATAATAAAGAATGGGTTCTTTTAGGATGAAGTAGTGCATGGGTGGTGTACTGGTATGTCAGTTTTTTTATCTAGTATAGTGGGTCAAATTACCTATTATTGTTAAAAGTTAAATTTTAACATAATTGCAATTAAGGACATCTATTAATGTAGAAAAGTATGGTATTATTTTTTGAGAGCCAAATCATTCACTAAAACCATTTAATTAAATTCACTAAAAACATTAACCAAAATATTCAAATCAAAAGGTGATTTTTTTTACCAAATACAAAACCCTATTTTTTTCAAATAAAACATTAATATTCACTAAAAATGTGTTTTTAATCAAAATTCACCAAATTTAAATTCTAGGAATTCCATACAATTTTTCACATATTATAGGCCCACAAATAATTTTCACAAATTTTTCTAGTATAAAATTGATTTTTAATTGAATTAACAATATTTTCTAATAAACAATACATTAAAAATATATTTTTGTCTAAAGTTAACAAATTTTTAATTTTAGACATCCACTTCATATGCTATAAATTATAGGACTGAAAAATAATTCTTACAATTTTTTCTGGTATAAAAATGATTTTTAATTGAATTAAAATAATTTTTATTAAAAATTACATTAAAAATATATTTTTTGACCATAATTGACAAAATTTAAATTTTGGGCATTCCAAACCATTTCCCACAAATTAGACAACCCAAAAATAATTTTTACAATTTTTTTAATAATGCAAGGCACGCATTAGAGGACCCAAAAATATTTTTTGTAAAATTTTCCGGTCTAAATATGATTTTTAATTGAATAAAAAATATTATTTTATTAAAAAATCACTAAAATTTAATTTTTTTTCCAAAATTAACGAAAACTAAATTTTGTGCATTCTACACCATCCACACATATTGTAGGAAAAAAAGTTGTTTTTTACATAGTTTTTTGCTACAAAAGTGATTTTAAATTTAATTAGAAACATTTTTCATTAATAAATTCCCTAAAAATTTATATTTTATCCAAAATTCATCAAATTAAAATTATGGGTATCCCACATCATTACCCACACGTTATAGGACCCAAAAATGAGTTTTGTAAAATTTTCTAGTATTAAGATGATTTTTAATTGAATTAACAGTAGTTTTCATTAAAAATTTCACTATACTTACTTTTTTGTCCAAAAAATCACCAAACTTAATTTGTGGACATCCCACATTATCCTCACAAATTAGGAGAGGCAAAAAGGATTTCTTCATATTTATTTTCGTTTAAATGTGATTTTTATTTGATGTAACAATTTTCTTTTACTAAAATAAAAACATAAAATATTTCTTTTGTGCACAAGGAACTAAATTGTGTGTGTTTTTATTAAATCATTTACAAAATTTATTGCATTACAATTGAATAAATTTTAGCCATTTGACTTTACATAACTCAAACCTATTATTAACTCATTAAAATTAAAATATAAATATCAAAAGTATAAGTTCAAATTGATCGATACATGAAAACTAAAGCTCAATCACTAATATGTTAATGGTCCAATAAAAATTGTATTAGTTCGACAAAAAAATTGACAAAAAAATGGCATGAGTCTGAGAAAAAATTGACAAAAATGGGATAAAAAAATTGACAAAAAATTAGTATTGGTTTGACAAAAAATGTCATCTGTTTGAAAAAAAAGGTCGATAAAAAAATGACCAAAAGAAATCTAAAAAAAGGCATCAATTCAACAAAAAATAAAAAAATGACAAAAAAAATCCTCAAAAAATGTCATCATTTCAATAAAAAATGGCATGAGTTCAAATACTTCTAATAATATGAAAGACTACATAACAATATCACTTACATTTTTTAAAATAAGGAAGGATCTAATAAAAATTATTAAATGGTCAGTTCAGCAAGTATCGGGTATTCAATCTGGACCCTTAAATATTTTAATAATATATCTAATGGTTATAAAACTGTGAGGCACCGGTACAACACCCACAAAGTACTTGATATTAGACATTTCCAATAAAGAATATATAAAAAATATTTTGAATATTTTTTAGTATCGTGTTTGATTTAATTTAATTTTTTAATTTTTTAAACTGGATTTATAAAATAATTTTTTATAAATGAAATTATTTATTTATAATATTTTAACATAAAAACAGAAAAACTAAAAAATAGCATCTTAAAGTAGTTTTAGAGTTTTAATTTTTAAAAATTAAAAAACAGTTTAACTTTTAAAAGTTATCTGTTAAACATATTTTTCAGTTCTATTTTTTAAAACAGATTTTTTTAAAAAAAAAAAACTATAAACAAACGGCCCTAGTAAAACATTTTGGACTTTAAACATTTTTTTGATAAAACAATTTTCCTTTTTAATAATATAAATATTACTTCCATTTTGTTTAAATGGTTTTATTATATAAATATATTATCTCTCCTTGAAAGGGAAACCATAGTAAATTTTAGAAAAACTCTACATACCGTGTAGGTTTAAAGACTATATATAAAAGAGTGTGACACTGGTACAGACTATATTCTATATAGGCTATCCCCTCCAGTTAGGAATTAAGACTGCCAAATTCGTTTGATTATAGTTATTATTTTTATATTTAAATGAATAAAATGGCCGTATTATATTTTGAAAAAATTGTGATTGGAAGTTGGAAGATGTGAAACAAGTTGCTAGAGCAAGATGGTACAGTTATTATTGAGGGAGAAAATGCAGCGACAAAAAATGGTGGGTCCTCAATCTTCAATTATCACGTCATAAGAATGTCTGCTTCCAGATTTTCCATCATCGATTTCATGCCGAAGGGAAAGGAATCTGGTTTGCTCTTTATTTCTGGAAAACTAAAAACCTAATTAGTCCAAATACTATCGACAAAACGTTTCTGTCCGAATGACCCATCACCGGAATAGCGCACGCGCACACACATGAATAGTCTAATATTGTTGTATTGTTAATTTATGTTATTTTTTCTCTTTACTTTCTCTTCACCCTTTTTCTTTTTCTCTTTTTCCTCGTTATTTGTCAAAGACAAAGGGTATATAATTAAGATAGACAATAGAAAGTGAAAAAAAAAAAATAACACCAACATTTTATTATAAAAAACTCACTTAAAAAGGGAAAATTTATGAGATTTTATGATCCAAATAAATAAATTTTTTTTTTCAATATCCATCTAATTTAACAAGAATGATTTACAATGTCAAATTTAACTCTCATGAAATATAGTGGAAATCTAAGCACTTTCTCTATTAAAGAAAATTACAAAAAATTGAAGAGTAAATTAGCATTTTAGTCCTTGAAAGATTAGGGGTTGGTCAACTTAATCCCTGAAAAAAAGAAATTAACAAAATAGTCCCTGAAAGATACTAACATCAGTCAAGTTAGTCCCTCTGTCACTTCCACTCAGTTAAAGTTAATGGAACAGCCTACGTGACACGTTTTTTGCCACAGTGGATGTTGATGTGGCTATAGAATCTTTCAGTAACTATAATGAACATTCTTTCCCTTCATTTTGGTCTCTGTAAATAAATAGTCACTAGTAGAAGTTCTCTCTCATTCTCTTTGACTGTAATAGAAGCAACTCCTAGATGAACCCCCAAAACCTACCCATTTGCATTTATGAAAGCATATGTGAACGTGTGATACTATGAAGGATAGTGGTTACAAAGTTGAAGTTTGGAAGGATTTTCCGGTTGGAACTGTAACGCCCCCGAGCCGCTTGCAGGACTGATGAAGGTCCCCACAAACCAACACAAGTCTTTTCAGTATGCTTTGTCCTCACTTGCACACTTTTCAGGAAACTTCCCAGAAGGTCACTCATCCCATAATTACTCCAAGCCAAACACGCTTAACTATGGAGTTCTTATGTTTTGGGCTTCCGAAAAGAAGATGCATCTTGTTGGTATAGTTCTCCCAACAATTTCCTTTAAGCTATTTTCAACTGTACAGTCCCATACCTGCATAGCCTCTAGATCCCTCTCATTCGGGTGTGGGTTCGGTTCATCCATGTGTGCTTAGAAGCCTGCCAGGAGCCGCTCCTTGTCCGTGCCTCTTTGCACTGGCGATCACTCCTCGCCCTCATCAGCCTCCGGCTCTCACAGGAACGGTTGCTTATGAGACGAGTTCATACTAAGGACACATAAAAGAACAAGGAAAAATCTTATTTTACAAGTGTTTCGAATAAAAAAAGAAAAATAGAGATTGAGATCGAGAAGGTTCATGTTCATTGTGAAGCATGGTTACAAGTGGGGAGAATTTCTCTCCCCGTTCGGGTTGTTACATTTGGTTGTCCCATGGTGCTTATATAATGGCACTAAACTTGGGGTCCAAGTATTACATTGGATTCTATTTTGACTAATAGTTAATTACAAAAGAAATGAAACATACGCCTTTTGTCTTTCGTTGAAGCCTTCAACGACTCTTTTCCTTTTTGGTGCATGCCCAGCAAGTCCTTTCTCTAAGGGAGAGAAGATGTTTTTTCTTTTATGTGAAAGATTGTAGCACTGGTATTGCTGCATTGCGCTGACAAGTCTTCTGCTCCACTACGCTGCCAATTCTGCTGCACTGACAAGCATGATATTCTCTCTGCGCTCTGCTTGGCTCGCTGTCTGCTGTGTAGATTGCTTCCCTGTTCAGCGCTTGCAAGGCCACGTCCCTTTCGTGAGTCTTAAAATCAAAGGGGAAAAATGTTTCTCTTTTTCTGATATAAAAGTTCGCTGTTCTGTCATGTTCGCCCTATAGGGTACGCTGTACTTGCCAAGTTCGCCCTGCATGGTTCGCTCTTCATGCTTACGCTGCACTGTCAGGTTCGCCTTGTGCTGCCAGGCTCGCCTTGTGCTGCCAGGGGCTTGCCTCTGGATGTACGCTCAGTGATCTCCTGTTGTAGCTCTTTCTTGTGTCAGCTTCCTTGTGCTCTAGTATGCTTTAATTGAGAGTTTTATACAAACTGATCTGGAACAACAAGTTTATGAAGTCTTGACATTATACTCTATTGATGCTTTTTTTTAATGTAAAATTTCATTTTATTGTTGGTTTTTTTTTTTCTGATTTTGAGGTAAATCATTGAGGGTTTTTCGATTTTGTGGGGGATACTTGTGGGTTTGTTTATTTTCTCCAATTGTGTGTTGTTGTTTTTTCATTTTAATGAGTTTATGAAGTTATTGGATGCTATTTAATCATTTATGAAGTCTACTCATATATACGTGGTGGTTCCATATATTGGTTTTTTATTATATGGGTGTTATTGGTGCAAATTTTAAGCTGGTTAAATTTGGGTTGGTTCTGTATTTTTTTTTTGTTGGGTTTGTATATAAGTAATGATTATGTTTTTATATAATGCAGCTGCCCATAGAAAGAATTACACTCATTCTGCACCATAAGGGGAAATTAGTGAGGAACGAAAGAAGAATGCTTGATTGCGTTGATGGTCAATTTTGTGGTGGCATATGTTGTACTGGACGTGGAGAACAAGGAGAATCAAAAATGGTTTCCCACCTTAATTATTGCATGAAGACTTAGGTGATTACAAACAACATGGTCATGTCTGACATACAAAAGGTTTTGTCTTTGTCTGAGGACTTCTTTGAATGTTTTTATATTCTTTCAGGGACTTATTTGACTATGTTATGCAATCATTTAAGTACTAATTTGATAATTACTAACATCTTTTAGGAACTAAATAAACCATTATCTATTTTATGTCTTTTTTTCTGTTGGTAGGGTCTAATTATTTCTGACACTGCAGGAAGTCATGCCTGGGGTTCCTCATAGGTTATGCACAATGCGTTTATGGAAGATTTTCATCCAAACAATTCATATAGGCCTCCAAGTTATATTCTAAGGAATGCTCTAAGGCCAAAATTGAATTCTAGAAGACCTGTTATTTATCAACAACCACAACCTCGTGCTATGAGCAACAACATGAGACCTCAACTAGTGCCATATCCACAAATGTCCAACTCCTCTTCTGCACAACCTTTAGCAATAACTTCAGCAACATGTCAAACATTTATGCATTCTATACTAACATCACAAGGACCACCTACTGATCAGACTAAGAAGAAGTGAAGACATGTGCACCTTCGAGTGCTTAGTAGTTACATTTGTTGTTTAAAAACCTTTTACTTATCTTCTTTTTGTACTGTTGAAGTCAAGACTCAAATCCCTGACCTATCTTCTTTATAGAAAAGATGCATAGCTTATTCAAATTGGAACTAGGGTTTGACAGACCAAACATTTGGGGGAAAATGAGATTTCAATTTTTTATATAAAAATTCATTGCAGGGACTAAAATGAAGGGATATAATGTTCATTTTAGTCCCTAAAAGATTCATAAGCCACATCAGCATCCATTGTGATAGAATAACATGCCACATAGGTTGTTTCGTTAACTTTAACTGACTGGAAGTAACATAGGGACTAACTTGACCGATGTCATTATGTTTCAAGGACTATTTTGTTAAGTTCATTATTTCAGGGACTAAGTTGACCGACCCCTAATCTTTCAGGGACCAAGATGCTAGTTTACTCAAAAATTGAACTTCTCATTTTCACCACTATTAGAGATGACTTCGCTTGTATGGATGCTCCAACTCTAACTCCTCACTGCTATTAGAGATGACTTCGCTTTGTATCGATGTACTTCTTTTAAGAATGAGTCTGTGGATATAAATTATTTCTCATGTTTCCATGACTCCTTGAGAAAAGTGATTTTCATTTTTCTAAGATATATTTGATAGTCTCAAAAGTTAAGAATATATAATTTTTAATAGCAACAAAGCCCGATACAGTTGGCAGATTACTTGGTCCATTAAGCATCTTGACAAGGGTTTAATCCGTGGCTGTATGTATGGAAAAGACTTTGTTAGGAGAGGCAAAGTCCACTTTAGTGATCTTTATGCCTCAAAAGGGATTAGTCTCTAGCTATCAGTCGGGGATAGCTTTGGTTCAAAAAAATGTTCATTTTAATTTCTCATATATTTGAATTATATATCAAGACTGCTTGAATATGACCCCCATCAATTATATGGAGGGACATCCAATAATTTATTACCCATTTTAAATTTTTTACTTATAAGTACTCACTTTAGCTTTCAAAGTTTATATGTATGTATATAAAGTTAGGGAGACACAAATATATCATAACACTTTATCAACTGTTGCATTTTGCTTATGTGTGTATTATACATACATACATACATACATACATACATATTCTTTTACTTTGTCCTAACTGTGCTAACAAATATCACATATATTTGGGTATAACAATCAAAATCAAATCTGAGTATCGACCCAATTTTAACAAGGAAAATTCACTTTGACCGATATAGAGAAAAGTTGACCCCAACCTCGACCCAACTTTAAGGAGGTAGGGGCAAGTTGTTGTGTCCAAAGTGGGTGTCCTCCAAAATCCCACATCATGTAGTTTGAAGAGGGAGGGGGTGGGAAACTACTATAAATAAAGTGTCCTAGTTTGGGTGTACTCACCACAACAACACTAGTCTTTGGGTGTATTGAGGACTTGGGTAGTTGTGTGTCAAGAGAAAGTTTGTAATTTTTCCGTGCAAAAATTGTGTAAAAGGGTTTGTAATTTTCTCCTTTTAAAAATTTGTAAGTGGAGTGATAAAATTTTGTGTGTGTTCGTGGATGTAGGCAAGAGGTGTCGAATCACGTTAAATTTATGAGTTTGTTCATTTGTTATCATGATTCTTTTGTGGGCGTGCTTCCACAGGTGGGGATTTCTCCTCTCTTGGTACCCAACACAAGTTTAGGGATGCGAGTACCTCCCTCAACCCCACCCCGAACTGGTCCCGATAAGAGTTAATTAATTTTAATTTTAGTAATTGAAAAATAAAATTAAGTTCATATATTTTTCCAAAAATATAATTTAATTCTTAAGTTTCATTGAGATGCTTAATGTTTATTTTTAATATGAAAGTTTGAAATATGTTTCACAACATTAGAAAGAAATGTGAGTTTATAAAAAGGAGTGTGTGACGTAGCTTTGTGAGGAGGGAGAACATGAGTTTTGGGATAGGGCACATAACGAAAATTGGATAATATATTTTTTTATTTCAAAACTCATCTAATGATTCGTGCAAAAGACATAAATTGTATTTATAGGATATTTACCTAAAAAATAACTAGTCATTGCCTCTATAGGTGTCTTTGTCATAATAATTAGCAAAGTAGTAATATCTGCATATTGATATCCACATAAATGTACGTAGAGTATGGATTTCCCTACCAACGGGGGTTGATTCAAGTGGTACATGTTTGTTTCCTTTCCCCTTAAGTAAGGTCTCGAGCTCGAGTCTTGTGTATGGATGGAAAAAAATCTCCGCTGAGAGAGCTAGCCCCACCATGATGTGGATGTTCTCGGCTTAAACAGGATTGCCTCCCATGGAGGATACCAGTGGTTAAACCAAAAAAAGTAAGGATTTCCCTCTTCTACATACAATATTGTTAATTAACCACTGGATTTTCTTCTTTATGTTTTCTCACTTTAAAAAAAATGACTAGGGTATTTGAGAAAACTCTTTCTCTAAAGGGCATAGTGTCAAGTAGTACCCTAGCCACCTTATATATATCATACATATAGGTGACTGGCCATTATAAGTGAGTCATAAGGAATAACAATACCCTCCTAATAACATAATCTAGTTCAAGTTTATGTGTACGCCCATTTAATTGAGTTGTAGGCCCATTTAATTGAGTTGACCCATTTTTAGTGTACAACCTTTTAGGTTTTTATTATTTGGCATTGATATTGAAATTTTATTTTAATATTACAAATAGTAAGTAAAGTGGATATGAGCTAGGTCGTTGATTGAGTATGGTTTTTTATGGTCTGAGTGTGACTTATTTCCTAAATATAAGACTTGAGCTTAATTGGTACTGAAATCTAACCCTAGATAACATTTAAATTATTCTTAAGTATATAACTTATAATATAATTTATTTATTCATTTAATTTTTGAAAAACTTTTTTCCTCCTTTTTTTGCTAAGAAAATGACATTAAAATTTATTGATGTCAGAGCACAGGGAGGAAAGGAAGGAAGAAGAGGAAGGCAGAAAGGGAATACAAAAACAGTATATTCATTGATTATATCACAGATACAAGATACAGAGGTATATATATACAAGGCTAAAGAGAGACTAACTACCTATACTAACAGAAAGCAGTTAAATAACAGAATAACTGAATAACTAAAATACAGTTTCCATATTATCCCCCTCCCCTCAAACTCATGAGTATTGGAACAAACTCTGAGTTTGGATAAACAAACAGAAAAAGATGGAAAAGCCAATGGCTTGGTGAGAATGTCTGCAGCTTGCTCCGCAGCAGGAATACGATGGACACTAATTTCTTGTTGCTGAACCTTGTCTTTAACAAAGAATAAATCAAGTTCAAAGTGCTTCGTTTTAGAGTGTAAAATAGGATTAGCTGTGAGAAGAACAACACTAAGGTTGTCACAGAAAATCAATGGTTTGACAGTCATAGCTATTTGTAATTCTCTAAGAAGAGAGCTAAACCAAGTTAGTTCAGCAGTAACAGCTGCCAGACTTCGAAACTCAGCTTCAGTAGATGATCTAGAGACAGAATGTTGTTTCTTAGATGACCAGGATATAGGATTGATACCAAGATAGATAACATAGCCAGTTGTGGATTTCCTGTCTTCAATATCCGATCCCCAATCTGCATCACAGAAGACAAAGAGATTCAGATGTGCACATTTGGAGATAAGAAGGCATTTGTCAATAGTGCCACTTAAGTAGCGAAGGATGCGTTTGACAGCTTGCCAATGTGGTTCTCTAGGAGCTTGCATGAACTGACAAACTTTGTTGACAGAGAAGGCAATTTCTGGTCTGGTGATAGTGCAATACTGAAGGCTGCCAACAATGCTTCTGTAGAGAGTAGGATTGTCATGTTCAGAACCTTCATCTCTAGTAATTTTGAAACCAGCAGGCATAGGAGTTTTAACAGGTTTGCAACCAAACATGTTTGATTTCTTGAGTAACTCGGTGATGTATCTTGTTTGAGTCAGAAGAAGAGAATCATTTGCAGGTTTGTGAAGTTGGATTCCAAGGAAGTAGTTAGGAAACCCCAGGTCCCTTACAGGGAATTGTGACTGAAGATGTTGAACACACTATGTATGGCAAAGGAACTGGAGCTACAAATTATCAAGTAATCTACATATACAAGGATAAAAGTTGTATGATCTTGATTAAATCTGGTGAACAGAGAAGTATCACTTCTTGTAGAGGTGAATCCAAGTTGATGAAGAGTCTGATGTAATTTGTGGAACTAAGCACGGGAGGCTTGTTTGAGACCATACAAAGACTTTTGCAGTTTGCAGACAAGCTGGGTGTCTTCTGAAACAAAGCCATGGGGTTGTGTCATGAAGATTTCTTAATGGAGAACACCATTAAGGAAGGCATTGGCTATGTCTAATTGTCTAAGACTCCATCCTATTCAAATAGCAATGCTCAAGACAGTTCTTATTGTTGCAGGCTTAACCACAGGACTGAATGTCTCATGAAAATGGAAACCATCTTTTTGGTGAAAGCCTTTGGCTACAAGTCTTGCTTTGTATCTATTGATTGAGCCATCGACATTAGTCTTAACTTTAAAAATCCATCTGCAGCCAATTAAGTTCTTTCCAGGAGGTAGAGTAGTCAAAGTCCAAGTATTATTTCTGAGAAGAGCAACAAATTCCTCATCCATAGCCTTCTTCCAATGAGGTAAGGTCAATGCCTCTTTAGTTGATTTAGGTTCATAGAAGGGGTCATGTTGAGCTTTGGTGGTAGTGGAAGTAGTGAGATAGGTTTTGGGTTTGTGAATGCTAGGTTTGGCTCAAGTTATCATTGGATGATCATTGACCACAATAGGTGTAGGTTCATTAGAAAGAGCAAGCTGAGTGTCAGGAGGCACATCAGTATGATCATGTTGAGGTGAAACAACTTCATATGTCTCAGTTTGAGGCATAATGGCAGGTCCAAAATTGTGTGCTATAGTAGGTATGTAAGGCATAGTAGTATGAGTATTGGTATAATCATTCAAATTTTGCAAACTAGAGAAGGAAGTGTTAGTAGCAAAGGGAAAAATGTGTTCATTAAATTCAACATGTCTGCAGATAAAGACTCTACAGTGGAAGACATGCACATGTATCCTTTATAAAAGGTTTATAACCAAGGAAAACACATTCAAAGGATCTAAAGTCCGTTTTATTCTTGTTGTATGGTTTAAGAAAAGGATAGCAGACACATCCAAAAACTTTTAAAAGGTTGTAGTCAGGAGTTTTAGAGAAAAGTTTTTCCAAGGGAGAGATATTAGCCAAAGTAGGTGTGGGAAGCCTGTTAATAATGTAAACAACAGTTTGAAAAGCCTCACCCCAGTATTTAAAGGGTATAGAAGCATGGGCTAGAAGGGACAAACCCATTTCAGCAATATATATGCATATGCTTCCTCTCAGCAGAACCATTTTGTTGGTGAGTATAAGGACAACTAATTTGATGTAAAATTCCATGTTGCTTTAAGAAGGGAGAAAAGGCCATATATTCCTTACCTCCATCACTTTGAATACATTTAATCTTTGTGTCCAGTTGATTTTCAATCATATTCTTAAAGTGAGTGAAACACTGTAAAGCTTGAGATTTCAAGGAGATAAGATATATCCAAGTAAATTTTGAAAAGGCATCAATAAAATGAATATAATACCTGCAACCTATAGAGGAAGGAGTGGGAGAAGGTCCCCATATGTCTGTATAAATAAGTTGTAGAAGACTAGTATATACAGATAAAGAAGAGGAAAAGGGTTGTCTATGGGATTTGCCTAGACAGCAAGCTTTATAGACAGAAAAGGTGCTACTTGGTGGATAAAAAATATGACATTTATTCAACACAGTTTTCACAACTTTGAAATTAGCATGACCAAGTTTAGCATGCCAAATTTTGTACAAATTTTGATTGTCACAATTAGTACAACTACTGTTAGGAGTAGTGGGGCAAGTCACAGTATTACAACTAGTTTGACCAAGAGAAATATTATCAAATGCATATAGACCATTCCTTAGAGTTTCTTCTAAGAGAGTTTGATTATTGGCCTGAGATTTAACAAAGCATTTATCAGGGTAAAATATGAAGTAGCAATTGTTATCATGAGCAAACTGACTAACACTGATAAGATTTTTACAGATTGAAGGAACATGCAGTAGTTTGTTCAGATAGAGAGGTTGGACAAAATTATTTGTAAAGAAGTAGGAATTACCTATATTTTTATAGAAGAAGACTCATCATTAGCCATTTTCAGTTTGGAGTCATCATTGTAGGAAATCTTACCCATCAAAATGGTAGAGTCAGAGGTGATGTGATTAGTGGCTCCTATGTCTGGATACCAGGAGGGATCATAGAAGGTTTATGGAACAGTCATCAAAGATGACATTCCTGGTTATTCTTCGATAGAGTTTTCTGCTATCATAGCTTTATGCTGATTATCAGTGTAATTAGAATTATGGGGTCTTGATACATAGGATTGAATTTGTGGTAGCAGTGTATGGCAGTGTGACTTGGTTTGTTACAAACTTGGCAAAAAATTCTATTATAGTTTCTGTCTGTTGCACGACCTTGAGATCTAGTTGCTGAACGACCTCGAAAAGTACCTTGACCACAACCTCTAAAGTTAGTTCCTCTGCCACGATAATTCCCCTGATTTTTGCCTCGAAAATTTCCTTGATACTGAACATATATAGTTTGCCTGAACATTAAGTAGATCTTGTTCTTCCATTTTCTATTTTTCTAATCTATTTTCCATGGAGGCAAGCAAGGTTTCGATTTAAATTATGTTATAGGGATCAGTGCGAGAGATGATAGAGGCAACAAGAGGATTATATTCATTGGGTAAGCCATCTAAGATGATCTGAATGTGTTCAGAAGAATCAATAGGGGAACCTATAGAGGCCAAGGTATCTACAATTTTCTTGATATTCAGAAGATAATTTTTTAAGGAATCAATTTTCTTGATACCTTTGAGCTTAATCTTTAATTGAGCGATTCTTGCACGAGTGTTGCTTTCAAAGTATTGATGAAGAAATTTCCAGATTTCTAAGGCATGGTTGCATCCTACCATCCAGGAATGAAGGTTGGGGGTTATAGAGGCAAGAAGCCAAGTATACACCATTTGATCTTGTTGCTCCCAAGTGGCATATTCTTCTGAAACAGTGCCACGAAGCTCATCATCATTTGATTTGTATTGCAAGGGTCTCCCTCCATCAAGATTGAGATCGATAAATTTCTGCAATTTGAAGGATTTGATAGTTCTAGTGGCTTGCATCTTCCAAACAAGAAAATTATACTCATCCAATTTCACCGAAATAGGAACAAGAGAGTTCATCATAGAGGTGGAGGGAGCAGTGAGAGTTAAAGAATTCGTCATGCTTAAAGGATCAAGGCTCGTGATACCATATTGATGTCAGAGCACAGGGAGGAAAGGAAGGAAGAAGAGGAAGGCAAAGAGGGAATACAGAAACAGTATATTCATTTATAATATCACAAATACAAGATACAGAGGTATATAAATATACAAGACTAAAGAGAGACTAACTACGTATACTAACAGAAAGTAGTTAGATAACAGAATAACTGAATAACTCAAATACAATTTCCATATTAAAATTAAAAAAGAGTACAATGGATACTCCAACTCATACAAAGTAGTAATACACCATAACAAAACTGGGAAAATAGAATACAACCCAATAATAAAAATGCCTAGCTAGTAAATACCACTCCAATCTAAATTCTACTCCACTGCACGAGACCATGGTCTAAGTATAGAACAACCACCGAAGGATTAATAACAAAAAGACGCAACATCCATTAAAATAATTATTTCACCACACAGTAACTTTCTTCCTCTTGATATTGAGAACGGAAGAAAGAGCTCAAAAAATAGAAAGTTAGATTTGTGAGGTAAATCTTGTACGCACCACAAAATTATGTTCTATATCACAAAAAAAAAATCTAAGTCATTTATAATCATCTATAAATTATACCGATGTATAGTATAATTAAACCTAAAATGAAATTATAGTGAAAGCATTTTAGTCGTGATATTATTCAATCCGTTAGTTTCATGTTAATGTCTATAAATATGTTATATATGAAAGGGATGATAATTGATAGGATACTATAGTACTCGTCCCCATACCTGATTTTATTTTTTTAAAAAAATATTTAGACTCGGATCCATATCTGTGTGGATAACAATTTTAATATACGCATCATTACTCTTTCACCAATTATGCGTACTTTTGTTAATTATGAAAATAATAATAATTTTTTTTATTATCATATATATTAATATTAATTAATTTTTTAGAAAAAAAGTTAATACACTATATAAGTGCATATATAGGTAGGATTAAGTATCATAGTACCCATATACCCACACACTCGTACTCATTAAAAATTATGAGTAATTGCCCAAACCCGGACTCAGACCCATTTGGCAGGTAATTACCTTACGAACCTGGATTGTGTGAATAAAAAAAATAATGCAGTCATTAGAGTCATTAAATCTTAGTCGTCTGATGTCGGATGCTGAAATGTTTAAATCAGATTTAAAACTCATCTTGACATCTGAGCCACTTGATCTTCATCGATGACTAAGATTTAATGACTGCAGTGACTGTGTGATTTTTTTATTGTATCCAATCCAAATCCATTATTGTGAGTAATTTTTTGCAGTACTCATTGAATTTAAGTCCAATTATCATCCTGATTATGGTTAAAAACCAAGATGACAAAAAAAAAATTGCAGTACTCTTGTGTATATTTTCATTTGTTGCTTTGTAATAAGTTTGATGTAAAATTATTTTATTGATTAATATTAGAAAAGCAATTATTTTAAATTAAAAATGCATACGAAACAATATTAAATTATTAATTTACTTATTGAATATAAAATGAGATTAAGAGGTGGTAGGTCTACATATATGAGTTGTCCCATTATTGCCTGTAATACTTTGTTTTGAGATAGTCAGATGGAAAATATCTGAATTTTATGACTTATCGTCAATCTATGAAAAAAAGGTTTGACCCTAACCCTACTAATTAAGTCTAAGGTTGCCCTGACTGAGTGTAATCAATTTCAAAGTCATGCTTAAACTTGCACAGTTAATTTCTGTATGTTCCCTAAACCACTTTATATAACCACAACTGTAAGTGGTATTAGTAGTAGTAATGCATGTCTACTTTCTTTATATTAAATTAGAATGTCTTTTTTTTTTTTTTTTTTTTTGCTTAAGACGATTAAATCTATCAATATACTATTTTTCAAATAACAATATATTTTATTTTAAAGAGTCTGGCTGTATAATACTTTTCAAAAAATGAATAGCATTTTTATTAAAATTCCCCCTCTGTAATTCCCTGCTATGCAACTTAGAGCATCTCCGGTAGGGATTCTTGTTGATGTCTTAAAATTAAGAACTTGAGGAAGCAATCCACACATTATCGGAGCACAATAACCTGATAATAGAGTTATTATCTTTAAACATTCGGATGTTTAAATAAACAACTCACCTTTGGATTCTCATGAAAAAAATAAGAAAAAATAATGAATATGGATAGAGAGTAGATTCCATTTAAGAATACTGGTAGAGTTCCTATTATTGGAGTAAAGAGTTGCTTAAATTCTAAAAAATAAAAAATATGTATGAGACCCATAAAATAATTATTAAAATAAAGCTTAAAAAACTCTCACAAATTGATCTATTTGAGATGGTGTTACCATCTTGTGTTATTTCTTGGCAAGAAAGAAAGAATCTATTGGAGAGGTAAATAAATAAATAAATAAATAAATAAATAAATAAATAAATAAATAAATAAATAAATAAATAAATAAATAAATAGTTATAAAACAAAAATGGGCATTTGTAAAAATTAGTCCCTAATCTCTAGTTGTGGTTAGGGAATCAGTTGTCCCCACCTTCCAAAACCACTGCTTATCCTAACCCTATGGCCCACACGATCCCTAAACAGATACCCAACTTGTTTTCATCCCCAAATCACTCAACATCTCCTAAGGCCTCTGCTACTGAGAGATCATTTTCTGTCTTCCAAATTTTTCTCTCTGTCTGCTTTCTTCACATTAAAGTTCTCTTTGCTGTTCTTCAACAATTATTTCCCAATATATCACACACAGTTAAAAAGTCACTTAATAATAATTCAATATTCATACTAATTATCTCAAAGTCTCAACCCACCCCTTAGACCAATCAAAATGCCTGACCCACATATTTCTACCTACACCCCACCATAGGGTATGGACCAAAAAATACAATTAAATGAACTGCACAATTTTCATTTTCATAAAAAATTAATCTGATTACTGATGTAAACTATTTTAAAAATAAAATAATTGTCTGCAGAGAGTTAGATTTACATCACTATTAGTTGGAACCAGAAGGTTTATGAATTAGAAAGGCATATATGCACCTATATTTTTGTCCCTTAAAAAGGTCACCGGCTGACTTTCATGATAAGAAACAACTTTATCAAATACAAGATGATTTTGAGACCTCACCATGCATATTTAACAGAAAAGCTTGAAGCTTTGTGGTTTCTACCATTTTTTTTACTTATTTAAATGCGTTCCACCATTTGTTTATTAGGTGCTGCTTGGTCCATCTCAATACTTGGATTCTTATGCCAAGTTAGATGAACCATCATTATGATGACTTGGAAAATTCGCAGCAACTCCTGTCATTTGTACCTAAAAGGAAGTGAAGAAAATCGAAATAGTACTGCTGTCATGTTCTTTACATGTACATAAGCAGTTTCTGCAAGTACATGTTATTATTTTTTTGTATATAACTAAAAATATTTAGAGAGAAGAAAAATACGTAGTACAAGAATCATTAATCAAGAATCCTCCCAAACCTTTTAACAATAAATCCTATCCTAAATAAATTTGTCTTCTGTCAATGAAAATTAACAAGTCAGTATACAAATATATTATAACCACCCAGGGCGTTGATCAGCTGGCAAAAGCTGTTCCAGCATAACCAGTGGTCTCCGGTTCAAAGTTGGATATACAGCTGCGTTAAATACTCGGAAAGAGAACTTTGTAGTCCAACTCGAGCAGGATTGTCTCCTATGGAGAATACATGTGGTCTTACACAAAAAAATATTATATATATTACAATAAGAACAAACAATTATGTTTCTTTATATTTTTATACAATTTTGGCATAGATTTATGGACTTCATTTTCTTCTTGGCATTCATTGATTACATATAGGAAAAGTAGATGGGACTTCAGACCACTTTCTTGCAGGCTTGCTAGTTACATATTAGGTCTCCACCATAAGAATGTTATGTCAAATACTCAAATTATAGTAATTCTTGAATTTTGTATTGTCTAAATAGGCATCATGATACATATTGCAGCACATGCACAGGACCCAGTAGACACTAAAAAGGCCAATGCAGTCATTTTCACAGAGGATATTCCCTTTCATTAGATCTTGTACACAGCTCTGCAGAATATGATACTAAAACTGTTGTTTATCATAGAAATCTGGTGAATAATTTAGTATTGTATTCTTACAGTTTCAATTCAACACCCCTCAGTTCGTTTCTACTTTCTAATGATAAAAATTACTGCAAGAAAGGGTTGATACTTAATAGTACTTAGCCAAGTCAAGTAGAAAAGCTTGTACTACCACATCTTCTTTACCCATCTGTTTGTTCAATGTTTGCAATTTGTCTGTTTCTTCAGCTTTTGCTGTAAATCCACTTCAGATATAAAAGAGAAATAGTAAAATAATGTTTGATTATGAAGGATAAAGGAAAGGTCTACATCTTTATCAATAACTTTAAATGGAGATGTGAGTATTTCAATATACAACTATCATGATACAGAGGACATAGAGAGTAACTTAGAGAGACTAGTGCTGCTATGTTTGGATGAGATAGAACAGTAGCAGAACGCCGACCTCATCATGTCAAGCAATGCATTAACTCTTTTTATCTTGTATCTTAATATCTCCTTGTTTCCAGCCATCTATGCTCTGAACCAGGAAGGTCTCTCTCTACTTTCATGGCTTTCAACCTTCAATTCCTCCAACTCTGCTACTGCCTTCTCTTCATGGGATCCAACCCACCAAAATCCTTGCAGATGGGATTATATAAAATGTTCCAAAGAAGGGTTTGTTGCAGAGATCATAATAACATCCATTGATCTTCGTAGCAGCTTCCCTACACAGTTCCTTTCTTTTAGCAATCTTACCACTCTTGTCATCTCAAATGGAAATCTCACTGGTGAGATTCCAAGTTCTGTGGGAAACTTGTCCTCTCTGGTCACTCTGGACCTTAGCTACAACACTTTATCAGGAACAATTCCAGAAGAAATAGGAAAGCTATCTAAACTGCAGTGGTTAGCATTGAATTCAAATTCCTTACATGGTGGAATTCCAACCACAATTGGAAACTGCTCAAGGCTTCAGCAGCTGGCACTGTTTGACAACCAGCTTTCTGGTATGATTCCTGGAGAAATAGGCCAGTTGAAGGCTCTTGAATCTCTAAGAGCAGGTGGAAATCCAGGGATTCATGGTGAAATTCCAATGCAAATATCAGATTGCAAGGCTCTGGTTTATCTAGGACTTGCAGTTACAGGGATATCTGGGGAGATTCCACCAGCTATAGGAGAACTTACAAATCTCAAGACACTTTCAGTCTACACAGCACATCTCACAGGTAACATCCCACCAGAGATTCAAAACTGCTCATCCTTGGAAGATTTGTTTCTGTATGAAAACCAACTTTCTGGAAATATTCCTGATGAATTGGGTTACATGCAAAGCCTCAGGAGGGTGTTGCTGTGGCAGAACAATTTGACTGGCACCATTCCAGAAAGTCTGGGAAACTGCACAAATCTGAAGGTTATAGATTTCTCTTTGAATTCTCTGGGTGGTCAGTTACCTGTGACTCTCAGCAATCTACTGTCATTGGAGGAATTTCTTTTGTCTGATAATAACATTTATGGAGAAATACCTTCCTATATTGGCAATTTTTCCAGGCTGAAACAACTTGAATTGGATAACAACAAATTCTCTGGTGAGATTCCACCTGTTATGGGGCAACTGAAGGAACTTACCCTCTTCTTTGCCTGGCAGAATCAACTCCATGGAAGTATACCAACAGAGCTATCCAACTGTGAAAAACTTGAAGCAATTGATCTTTCACACAATTTCCTCACTGGTCCAATTCCAAATTCACTCTTTCATCTAAAAAATTTAACTCAGTTGTTGCTGATATCAAACAGACTTTCTGGGCAAATTCCACCAGATATTGGCAGTTGCACCAGCTTGATCAGGTTACGGCTGGGATCAAACAACTTTACAGGTCAACTTCCACCAGAAATAGGTCTTTTAAGCAGTTTGAGCTTTCTTGAGTTGTCAGATAATCTACTCAGTGGAGATATTCCCTTTGAGATAGGTAACTGTGCTCATCTAGAAATGCTTGACTTGCACAGCAATGAGCTGCAAGGGACCATTCCTTCCTCATTAAAATTCCTAGTTGGTCTTAATGTCTTGGATCTTTCTGCAAACAGAATAACTGGAAGCCTTCCTGAGAATTTGGGCAAGCTTACATCTTTAAATAAGTTGATTCTAAGTGGAAACTTCATCACTGGTTTGATCCCTAAGTCACTAGGCCTTTGTAAGGATTTGCAGTTGCTGGATTTAAGTAACAATAGGATCACAGGTTCCATTCCGGATGAGATTGGTCAGTTGCAAGGATTAGATATCCTCTTGAACTTGAGTTGGAATTCTCTTACTGGCCCCATTCCAGAGACCTTCTCAAATCTCTCAAAACTCTCTATCTTGGATCTCTCTCACAATAAGCTCACAGGTACCCTCAGAGTACTGGGTAGTCTTGACAATCTTGTGTCTCTAAATGTCTCCTATAATTGCTTTTCTGGTTCTCTTCCTGATACAAAGTTCTTCCGGGATCTACCTCCTGCTGCATTTGCTGGTAACCCTGAGCTTTGCATTAACAAGTGTCATGCAAGTGAGAATCGCCAAGGCATCAAGTCAATAAGAAATATTATTATCTACACTTTCCTTGGGGTTATTTTAACTTCTATTTTTGTCACTTGTGGAGTGATTTTAGCTCTCAGGATTCAAGGCGACAGTTGTGGGAGGAATTTTGATGAAGGTGGTGACATGGAATGGGCTTTCACTCCATTCCAAAAGCTCAATTTCTCCATCAATGACATTGTCACAAAGTTGTCAGATTCAAACATTGTTGGAAAGGGTTGCTCAGGAGTTGTTTATCGTGTAGAGACTCCAATGAAACAGGTTATTGCAGTGAAGAAGCTATGGCCAATAAAGAAGGAAGAGCCACCAGAGAGAGATCTATTTACTGCAGAAGTTCAGACCCTTGGATCAATAAGGCATAAAAATATAGTGAGACTTTTAGGATGCTGCAACAATGGAAGAACTAGATTGCTCTTGTTTGATTACATTTGTAATGGGAGTTTATTTGGATTACTCCATGAAAAGAGGTTGTTCTTGGAATGGGATGCAAGGTATAAGATCATACTAGGAGCAGCTCATGGTTTAGAATATCTTCATCATGATTGTATCCCTCCAATTGTCCATAGGGACATTAAGGCTAACAACATCTTGGTAGGTCCACAATTTGAAGCTTTTCTTGCAGATTTTGGCCTTGCAAAACTAGTGAGTTCTTCAGAGTGTTCAGGAGCTTCTAATATAGTTGCAGGTTCTTACGGTTACATAGCTCCAGGTGAGTATAAAAGTTTTGAGATTCTTAAACAACCAATTCAATTTGGCAATGTCCATTTAACAAAACTTTTTAGTCTTACATCATTGTGTTTTCAAAAAGACTTTAAGAAATCCGTGTCTTTGTACTTTAAAATTTTCTCTTCTTTTTGGGGAGTACACTAAGAAATCAATGTGTTTAAACTTTAAGACATTCTTTTTCTATTTCTAAATCTGGTTGTTCTTTCTATAATAGTTTGCTGAAACCTTATCTGAAATCAAGTGATATATGCCACTCTACCTTTTCTTCTTCCCAGTTTCATATTTTTTTGTCCATTTTGGGTCATTTTCTCTATCTCATTGTGATTGCTGACTAATCACAGCATTATCTTTTAAACTGCAGAATATGGATACAGTTTAAGGATCACAGAAAAGAGTGATGTGTACAGTTATGGTGTTGTGCTTCTTGAGGTCTTAACGGGGATGGAGCCAACAGATAACAGGATTCCAGAGGGTGCTCACATTGTCACTTGGGTTACCAGTGAAATCAGAGAGAAAAAAAGAGAATTTACATCTATCCTTGACCAACAACTAGTATTGCAATGTGGAACAAGAACCCCAGAGATGCTTCAAGTGCTAGGGGTGGCTCTCCTCTGTGTGAATCCATCCCCAGAAGAACGGCCTACAATGAAAGATGTAACAGCAATGCTCAAGGAGATCAGGCATGAAAATGATGATTTTGAGAAACCAAATTTTCTCCATAAAGGCATGGTTACCAATCCAAAAGCAGCAGTTCACTGTTCTAGTTTCTCTAGATCATGTGAACCTTTGATAGAATCATCATCCTCTTCTTCATAACCACCAAAGACCAAATTGATTACTAGATTTGCTAATTTCTATTTTTTTCAAGTGATAAATTATTTGTATAGATTAGTATTATATCTTACCCAATTCCACATTATACAATTGTGCTCTTTATGTAGAATTGTAGATAAACTCTTCAGTTCAAGACAAGCCAGATAAACTTGCATATCCTTATCTTAAGTTGATCATGTCAATAAAAACTACCACTGTGCTTTCCAAATTATTGCAAAAGGAATATAAAAACTTGACCTTAGCAATCTATGGTCTCTATATCTATTTCTCTCTCTTTTTTTTTTAAATGAGCATAGACAGAACAATGTTCTTGAAATATAATAGTATCAAACTGTTATTTGGAGTGCACTAAAGTCCAGGAAGAAGTTGCTTTAGGACGTAGTCCCTCTCACACCAATCTAAGAGCCTGCTTTTGCCGACATATGTGGTCATAAGAAGTAAACAAATGAATAGGGGTACCCTTCCTAAGACCTTAGGTTCAATTAACCTTTTCAATAATGAGTTCTTATTAGAGAAGGGACCTCAGAAAAGGACATAGCTTTCAAGGGACTGAAGAGATGGGCCAGAGAAAAGCAAGAGTTGATAGTGTCTTCTTTCCTGGCATAAACCTCTAGAGCACAACATTATAGAGAGAAGAGAAGCACATGGACCACCACCCTACACAAATGTACCCAATAATTATTTATGTAAAGATAGAGATAGCTCGTACTCCATGTTACTGAAAAGATATCTTGCTTTTATTCATGTGATAGGAGACCATCCTAGGCCCACAGATAGTTTGATAGATCTTATCTCCCCTCATTAGAAAAGCAAGCAACCATCAATATTAAGTAATCACTATTTTCCCATACAAGAAACATTAACCTCTAGAATTAGAAAGGTTCTTTTGGCTCAATAATAACAGATAAATAATGCATGTAGTTCAGTTCATCTAGAACAGCATTATCATATACTCTACTCCATGGTAGGTTATGCTTACTACTTTATGTAACATAACATAACAATACAATTCTATCCTTCTGCATAATTCACACAATATAGATTGACCATCCCACCCTTGGAAACAAACAAATTTTCCTGTAACAGCATAAGATATATAGCCTCCAAGAAATTTTACACTCAGTACTAAATTGATGGATATTAATGGAAATTGGATTATATAAATAAAAGGTTAACTTGGATTTATAAAGTTACAAATTTGGATTATATATAAATGAAATATTAAAAAAAATAGAACTGCAAACAATAGAACAAAGGGAATATTCCTAAGAGGGAGTTCACTTGTTCTTGTTTGGAGGAGACAGAGAAAAATGGTAGATAGTACGAAAGGAATTTCATATTGTCCTTGTTGTCTTTTTTTATTAGGTTTTTTTTTTAATCTCACTAATCATCCATAACCACTCTTAAATGGTATGAAATTCTCATTGGTTACTTTTGAATTTGTGAAATTCTCATAGCAGTGCTGGGAGACAAATATGAGAGACACGGGTAGGGGAAACATGGATGAATTACACACAAGATTATGGGACAGAACCAAGGAACTAGTGTATGTTCAAAGAAACAATAATTGAAAAATTGCACACGCATGCATAAACTAAGAAA
Organism: Sesbania bispinosa; assembly: GCA_026901365.1. Taxonomy (NCBI): domain Eukaryota; kingdom Viridiplantae; phylum Streptophyta; class Magnoliopsida; order Fabales; family Fabaceae; genus Sesbania; species Sesbania bispinosa. The sequence continues at coordinate 641,997 of QLOH01000388.1, forward strand.
CAGGGAACTGAAGAAATGATAAGGACCAAGCTAAGAAGACAGAAAACTTTCAGAAGTATGTGTGCCTTAATTGAGCTGTGAGAACAGACAATAATGGCCCTTTCAGGCTTTCACGTTTACAGTTTCATCTTGCATGTCGGTGCATGTATGTATTGCTTTTGAGTGCACACAAATGTGTTATATAACTTTTGCATAGCTTCTGCTCTTTTTAAAGTCTTGATTCCAGTGACTTCCTGAAGAAAATTAAGCAATGTACATAGAAGACCAGACTTCATAAAGAAGCATTATTTATTTAATATAAAGGCTATTCAGTATTCACTCACAATTAAAAGGACCAAAGTTTTTGTTATCAAAAAATGTGTTTGGGAAAGTAGCTTTTTTACGTAACTACTAGTTTTGTTGTGAAGTTATTTGAGGTAACTTTTTAAAAAAAAAACTTCATTCTCCAACTACTAACTGAAAATTTATTATAACTTTATATCTCAACAACTCTCACTCATCATTATTTTATAATTAATAATATCCTTAAATGTTATCTTACCATTTAAAAAAAATTCAATCAAATTAGCTAACTTTTAAGCTTTTAGCTAAATTTTCAACTTTCATCTAGTTTTCAGCTAACTTTATCAAACACGCTCCAAATCTTTTGGACTGAAGTAATAATTGCACAGGTTTCAATTAGAGGCAAAAGCTTTTCCTAATCACACGGACACACCCCCATGTTGATTTTTCAGGGATGCGTCTAAAAATTATAACAATGATTAACAAATGAGTATATGTGTCCCTAGAAAAATTAAGCCGACGGAATTTGTCTACTACAAATTTAAATTAGAGGTTAGTGTAATTCCAAAAACTAAAGCAGTTGAAGGAGAGGTTTTATAAACATGAGAGGATGTCAACTGTATTTTAATATTGTATCGTATGTATAGTTTTGTAACTTTTGTTTGCACCTCTGGAAATAAAATTAAAACACTACAATTTTATTTTAAAGGATACACAAATAATCAATATCATTCTCCACACATTAGAAAATATCACCAATAGTTCATCAAAAAAGAAAATCATAAATAAGATTGTAATTCAAGAAGCATTGGAAAACAAATGTTCTTATTATTACAACATAAGAATGCTATCTTAAATTATTCATTATTGTACTATACAAATTAAGTGACAATATGACATGACATATCCGGTAAATATAAGAACCATAGGTTACACCATTTCCCTGCAAATCTCACTTTCCTAAGTTTTAGGAAAATAGGAAAGAAAAACTTGAACTCACTGATTAGTCTTGAACAAGATAATTACAATTTACAGATCAAAACTTCTTCCCAGGGTGCCACTTTATGCTGCATCCAACACTTCATACAGATAGAAAAACATGACCTTAAGTATGTGATTGTGAGAGAGACCAAAACTTGAAAGATTCTCAAACAATTAAAGGGAGAAGATGTACAAAGTACCTAGGTTTTTGCTCTGATGATACCGGCTGGCCACTCAGGACGCGATCTATTGCCAAGCTCAAGTCTCTTTATAAAGAAAATCAAATGGTTAACAAGGTCAATAAATTAAAAATGTTCAAATAATTGTTCAATGCTAACTCAATTATCAGAAACCAACCTTCCAGTGACTGGTACATTATTACTTGGACGTGAATCATCAAATTGACCATGATAAACCAGCTCAAATGGCCTTCGACCATCCTGTTAGTATTTGATTAATTGCTTGAAATATGATATACACTGAAATTTGAGGGTTTACTTTAACCCCAAATCAAAGTCACACTGAGCAATGTGCAATTAGCAATACAATGAACAGTGCTGGTTGTAATTACCTTTTTGAAAAGGTAAAATTCTGGTGTACAAACTGCTCCAAAATCTCGCGCAACGTCCTGTGACTGCAACAAAAGCATTTCTCTAAATATCAGTGTTTTACCAAATTACAGACAAAGAAAACATCAGTTCTTCAATAAGTTGGTTGCTTTCAATTAACCCCATCAGATAAAATATCCACTGCAGCGAAGATTCAATTCTGATTGAGTTATTGCTATCAGAAAAGAGCTTCCAGTTTTATGATAAAAATGTTAATATGATTTGGAAAATACAACTTTGAAAAATATTTACAAATGAACATATGTATGATAAAAAATTATTGACATTAAATGTCTATTTACGGTTCTGATATTCATATCATAAAAAAAGAGGTGTTAGTTTGTCAATTAAATACTTCAATAAAGAAAAATATTTGACTGCTTCCAAAGGAGGAGTCAAAGACTCAAAGCCTACAGCTTCTTCCTTTTTTGGAATAATGATATGACACCTTTCCACAGACACATTTAATAAGGAGAAATAGTGTAGATTGACCTCCTTTTTCGTGTGATGCCTTATGAATTTTGAGTTTAATGATAGAGTTTGGAAAGCTCTGCTAAACCTGATTTCTAGTAGTGGATTATAGTAGTCTCATCATAGTGACATCAAGTTGTCAACATGGAATTCACCCCACATTACAGGCAAAAAGTGCATGCAATCCAACTTTAGGCTAAAAGAGTGGAGCCCAGAGAATGTTACTGAAGGATGTAAATGTATGACCATAAAAAGGATGATGTTTTGCCTGATCTGGTCAGATAATAAATATACAATTAAATAGGCATAGTCGCATAGGCATCTGCATAACTAATAAAGCATGTGAATTGTAAACAAAACAGGTTAAGATTTACTGAAGCATACCTCATCATAAAGGTATGGGAAAGGATAGTCAAACAGCTTAGCTTCTTCTGCCATGAATTTTGGTCCATCCTGTGAGGTACAATTCCAAGTTGAATAAATCATTCAATACTTTCAATGTAGATTTACTCCAGGATATGAAATTACTAGAACCTGGGGGTGTGTAGTGACAGAATTTGAAGATATAGCAATGACGGAAAGTCCTTTCTGTAGAAAAGGAAACAACATTCTTATAATTGTTTTTACTTATGCAAGTCCAACCTGATATCGAAGAAAGAAATGAAATTCTGTTAGAGTAATTAGTTTGGAAGTTTCAATACCTCCATATAGAATTTTGTAAGCTTTACAATGTCTTTTTTCAGGTGCTTAACAAATGGACAGTGGTTGCATATAAACATAACCTGCATAACCACATAAAGGAGGAAAATGAACATGGTCATGACTGAGCAGGGAGAAAGGTTACATTTTCATTACTATTGAAGTTATAAGGTTAGTCTTTTATGTATAGAGGGAGGGAAAAGAATAGTCGAAATAATAAAATTATATTGATATTAATGTGAATGATATGTTGGATAATATTTCAAAAGAAAATGCATTAATCCTTATTTAGACTATGCTAATAAAAAACAAAACAAATTATGATATATAAGAAAATATGAAAACCAATCTTATACGACAATCTAAGTTATTCTAAATTACTATAAGATGCTATTAAGATATTATAAGATATTTTTCATATATTCTAACAATTACGTTAGCAACTAGAGAGAGAGGTCTTAATTAGAATTTCCAAAACACTTGTGCTTTATGCATCATAGTAATGGAACTGGATCAAAAACAGTGCAGAAAACCAATCTTTATTGCAGAAACCCACCTCCAATTCAGTATCAAATGGTTACAAAAGCAGAGATGAGAAATGTACAATAGAAACTCGTTTCTCTCTAATCTCCAGGTGTTCAAGGGACCTGAAACTCTCCCTCCCTAATTTCCTTTCCAATCTCAAGACAAAATCCTCTAATCTCCCCTTTCGTATTATTTATACCCTATCATCTCTCACTCTCTAACTAACTAATTTTTGGTGTTACCTAACACAGTTATAAGAACTGCCCAGAACAGGAACAGGTCATAAAACTTAGTCATAAAATGGTTTTAGGGGGATTTATGGCACATTGCAACTGGAACTAATCAACTAAATGGCTTATATGAATGAAGACATAAGAATATCCTATTCATAATTAAGCAGAAACGAAGCTACTTACTATCTGGTATTCTACAACAAGGAATTCTAGTATGAATATGAAACATTGAAACTTGCTTGGAAATGCTACCACTTTGACAGGATTTATAAATATTCCCATTTCAAACGAATTCCTTTAAACCCTATATTCAGGGCTCTACACATAGCTTAAGATATTTGATAATCGGTAAATTGAGCAAAACAAAACAAAGAAAGGTGATAAAAAGCAGGGGAACAAAACAATGAATCCTACCAGTAGAGCTGGATATCCTTCAAAATCTTCCAATGTCCAAACCTTCCCAGTAAGAGGCTCTGGAATCTAATTCAATTTCAATCCATCCAATAAATAAAAGGGACGTAATTATTCCGTGTTCAAATAATATAGTAACAAATAAATAGATATAGAGGAAGGTAAGTAAGAACCTCAAATTGGGGGGCTCTGAAGCCCAAGGTAACACCTTTGGATTCCGTTCTAGCAGCCCGAATCAGGAACTTTCTTGGGGAAAAGTTGTTGTTGAGTTGGAAGCGCAGAGGGTGAAAACCCAGTTTGGAAATAGAGCATGCTTGTGAGAATGAGAATCCAGTGGCAGTAGAACCTGACTGCAGAAAAGGTGACCAAACAGAAGACACTCTCAGGCTAAGTGCCATGATGATACTGGGTTACTCCAACATTCACCTCAACCTTAATTCTCCACTATCATCATCTCATCTTGTTCATCATCATGTTTGTTTCTTTTCTGGTGTGCGTTTTTTCAATTTTCATGCATTTTCTTTTTCTCTTGGGTCGTGCTGGTCCTCCTAACGAAATCGCCATTGATGGCCCTAGTAGACCCAATTAACTAAGGGAGTTGCTTTTGGCACCTTTTGCTATTCCCACCCCCTATTATAGTTTTTTTTCAAAATTATTCTTGTACACTTCTGGAAGTGCATTTTCTATGAATTGGTGCATGGTTTGGAAAGTCTAGGCCCCTAAGAAGGTTCATTTCACAGTATGGTTCATCCTTCACCAATCTCTAGCTACAAATGAGACCTTGTACAAGTGACACATCATTGAGAGAGAGTGCTACCTGTCCTCGCTGCCAGGAAACTGACGAGACTTCCCTTCATTGTCTCTGACACTGCCACAACGCAAAGGTTGGCTGAAAAAGAATATCTGGAAGGAAGATGGAGTTCCTTTTTATCAGCATTATGGAAATAACTGGATTTTTAGCAATGAGCATTAGAGCATAAATTCTTTCATCTGGAACATCCTTCTTATGCAGAATGAGGTTTTGAGCGTTGTTGATGATGATGCCGAGAATGATTGGAGAAAGCTTTGGTGGTCATCTCCGCCTATTGGGTACCTGAAACTCAATGCGGATGGAAGTTATCACCCTCACTCAAGAGTAATTTTCTTAGGAGAGTGGAGGAGTGCTGAGAGACCTTGATGGATCTTGGATGTGTGGCTTTTCCAACCGTGATGGCATTGGTACAATTTTGCAAGCTGAACTCAATGCAGTTCTTCATGACCTACAAATAGCCTGGGATAAGGGTTGCTCCCATGTGATTTGTGAAACCGATTGTCAAGAAGCTATGGATCTTCTCATGTGACCCTTTATCTCTACATTGCATCCTCAAAGCGCAACCTTGATAAAAATAAAAGCCATATCTCAAAGGCAATGGGATGTGCGTATGACACTTGTCCTAAGAGAAGAGAACCTTGTGGCTGACGCGTTACCCAAGCAAAGCTTACGTGCAACGAATGACTTCATGCTTTGGCCCTGTTGAGATAGTCCAGGGCCTTATTGAAGATTCTGGTTTTTAGTTGGTTTTTTGTTGTGTTTTATTTTCCCATGAACCAAAAAATATACCTATGCAATATTTATATGATTTGTTTTTCATTTCTGACTTTTGATTTTTCCTACAATTTTAATGATTGATCATTTGAAAACACAAATAATTAGGACAAATTGTTGCATGAATATACATACTAGTTTTTAGAAATGAAGAGGTGAATATCCAAAATCCAATAAAGTTAACTGTGCTAAAGTCATGGATGTGATTTTTTTTTTCTTTGACCAAGAATCCCACAACCATAGCTTTGAGTAGGGATGAGAATAGGTCAGGCCGCTGACATGGGTCTATGGCCTGACAATGGCGGATCTTCAACAAAAAGTTTGGGGGTGCCAATATATATATATATATATATATATATATATACATGGAAGGTTCAACATACATCAGTGTGAGTTACACCAAGTGTTACATTATTGATAACTTTTAATTGAATGTGAATTTTATTGTTCTAACCTTTGAATTATAATTATTCATCATCGTGATTATTTTGAATTAAATAATTTTGAATTAATGTAAAATTTTATAGATATAATCTATATGACAATAACTTTCAAACCGACGGTGGATTTTGAAATACAATTGTCTGAAAAAAAAATCAATGGTGTAACACTTGGTGTAACTCATACTGGTGTAAGTTGAACCTTCTTTTATATATATATATATATATATATATATATATATATATATAGGGTGCAAGACCACAGGTATCCAGTATCTTCCAAGGGAGGCAATCCTGTTTGAGCCGGGTAGGACCTCTATGGGCGGCAAGACCACATGGCTCGAACTCGAGACTACTGGTTTAAGTTGAACCCTCATATACATACACACACACATACATACATACATACATACATACATACATACATACATACATACATACATACATACATACATACATATAATGAGTGCCCTTTCATTAAAGAATTCACACACACACACATAGAAGAATCATGGTTTTATATAATTGGATTTGGAACATTAAATACTACATAATTTTCATAAAATTTGATTCCATAACCAGTGTCCTTTAAGCACTCGTTATCATTTTCAATATATGTGTTTTTCTTTATTAATTATATGAATAGGGTGGTCCTTATCAGATTTCAAAGGAGCCATAGGGTGGTCCTTATCAGATCTCAAAGGCATCAGTCCTTCATACTGCATGCACAAGATCCATATGGAGGAGGATTACAAGCCAGTCACTCAACCTCAAAGAAGATTGAATCCTACAATGAAAGAGGTAGTGAAAAAGGAAGTACTGAAACTCCTCGATGCAGGTATGATCTATCCCATTTCTGATAGTGCTTGGGTAAGTCCTGTCTAGGTTGTTCCTAAAAAAGGGGGTATGCCTGTCATTAAAAATGATAAAAATGAATTAATTCCCACTAGAACAGTAACTGGATGGAGAATGTGTATAGACTATAGGAAATTAAATCAAGCAACTAGGAAAGATAATTTTCCTTTACCTTTTATGGATCAAATGTTAGAGAGGTTAGCAGGGCAAGTTTTTTACTGTTTTCTGGATGGCTATTCTGGTTATAACCAAATAGCTGTAAATCCAGAGGATCAAGAAAAGACCGCTTTCACTTGTCCTTTTGGTGTTTTTGCTTACAGGAAAATGCCATTTGGATTATGCAAATGCACCAACAACCTTTCAAAGATGCATGCTGTCAATATTTCAGACTTGGTGGAAAAATGTATAGAGGTGTTCATGGATGACTTTTCAGTCTTTGGAAATTCCTTTGACAATTGCTTAGAGAATCTGAACACCATACTGAGGCGGTGTGTGGAAACTAACCTTGTACTGAATTGGGAAAAGTGCCACTTTATGGTAACTGAAGGTGTAGTTCTTGGACACAAAATCTCTGCAAAAGGAATTGAAGCGGACAAAGCTAAAATAGAAGTCATTGAAAAGCTACCTCCACCAGTGAATGTGAAAGGCATCAGAAGCTTCCTAGGGCATGCAGGATTTTACAGACGTTTCATCAAAGATTTTTCAAAGATAGCCAAGCCTCTCAGCAACTTACTTAACAAAGACACTTATTTTAAATTTGATGATGATTGCTTGACTGCTTTTAATTTGTTGAAACAAAAACTAATATCTGCTCCTGTTATTGTTGGTCCTGATTGGACACTTGGATTTGAATTGATGTGTGATGCTAGTGACTATGCTGTAGGAGCAGTTTTAGGACAGAGAAAGTCTAAAGTTTTCCATGTCATACACTATGCTAGCAAGGTTTTGAATGAAGCTCAAATCAATTACGCTACTACAGAAAAAGAGTAGTTAGCAATAGTGTACGCATTGGAAAAATTCAGACCATACCTGATAGGCTCAACTTTCACCATTTATACTGATCATGCTGCAATAAAATATCTTTTAACTAAACCAGATTCTAAACCTAGACTGATACGATGGATTTTGTTGTTGCAGGAATTTGATTTGGTTATTAAAGATAAGAAGGGAAGTGAGAATGTGGTAGCAGATCATTTATCAAGATTGGTGAACGAGGAAGTGACCAGCACTCAAGCTGGAATACAGGAAGAATTCCCAGATGAAAAGCTCATGTTGATTCAAGAAAGACCGTGGTTCGCTGACATGGCCAACTTCAAAGCAGCAGGAGTGCTCCTAGAAAATTTCACATGGCAGCAAAAGAAGAAGTTCCTGAAAGAGGCAAAAAGATATATGTGGGATGACCCCTACCTTTTCAAATTAGGAGCTGATAATCTGTTAAGAAGATGCATTTCAGGTAAAGAAGCTCAGAGCATCCTTTGGCACTGTCACAACTCACCTTATGGAGGACACTTCAACAAGGATAGAACTGCTGCAAATGTTCTTCAATCTGGATTTTTCTGGCCGACCTTATTTAAAGATGCACATGAATATGTTCAACAGTGTGACAATTGCCAAATAACAGGAGGGATTTCCAAACGGAATGAGATGCCCTGGAATTACATTTTAGAAGTAGAGGTGTTTGACTGTTGGGGTATGGATTTTATAGGACCTTTACCTTCTTCCAATGGAAAAGAGTACATCATCGTAGTTGTTGAATATGTCTCAAAGTAGGTGGAAGCTGTAGCAACCATGAAAGCTGATGCGAAAACAGTGGTGCATTTTTTAAAAAGAAATATATTTTCCAGGTTTGGTGCACCAAGGGTCATAATTAGTGATGGGGGTTCTCACTTCTGTAATGAACAACTATAGAAAGTTTTGGAACACTATAGGGTAAGGCACAAAGTAGCATCACCATACCATCCCCAAACAAATGGACAAGCAAAAGTGTCCAACAGAGAACTTAAAAGGATCCTTGAGAAAACAATAAGCTCCTCTAGAAAAGACTGGTCCAACAAACTTGATGATGCACTCTGGGCATACAAAACAGCTTACAAAACTGCCACAGGCCTCTCACCTTTCCAGTTGATTTATGCAAAAGCTTGCCACTTTCCAGTTGAATTAGAGCATAAAGCATACTGGGCTCTAAAGGTCTTAAACATGGATACAAAAGTAGCAGGGCAAAAGAGAATTCTACAGTTGCATGAACTAGAAGAAATGCAGTTAAATGCTTATGAATCTTCCAGGATTTATAAGGAAAAGACCAAAGCATATCATGATAAGAAACTTATCAAGCGAAGGTTCTACCCAGGTCAATCAGTTTTGTTATTCAACTCTAGGCTGAAATTTTTTCCTGGTAAGTTAAAATCAAAATGGTCTGGTCCATTCATCATTAAGGAAGTCAGACCGTATGGAGTTGTAGAATTAGAAGATCCTGATTCAAAGGAGCATTGGGTTATGAATGGACAAAGATTGAAGCCCTATTTGGGAGATAGAATTGACAGATCTTACTCTATCATTCATCTTCAAGAACCTCCTTGAAGGAACAGGCGTCAAGCTATATGACGTTAAACGAGCGCTTTCTGGGAGGCAACCCAGTGTTTTATTTATCGTTTTTGCATTTTTTGTGTTAGTTAGGATTGTGTGTTTTTAGTTTAGGAATTATTAGGAATTTGTTGAGTGATTGTGAGAGAAAGAAAAGTTGTAATATTGATCATTGGAGACAGCAGAAAATTTGACTAAGTTTGGTAGAAATTCAATTCTGTTTTCTGTGCTTCATCTGCGCTCAGCGCAGGTAAAGCGCAAAAATGCTTAATTAGTCATTGTTTTCTGCGCTTCACCTGCAGGTGAAGCGCAGAAAAACACTAATTGTGTTTCTGTTTGACTTTTTCTGTAGTTCCCAACATATCTGCATTGGCCTGGGGACAGTCCTATTTTCCCAAGGGGGAGTGGAGTTGAACCAGCTCATGATTCTGCAGCTGCAACCAGCAATTGTTTTACACGGTGTTTTTCTTTCTTTTACTCTCTGACATTTTATTTTCTTTTTATTTGATAATTTTATATCTTATGCAACTTAGGAATAATAAAAAAATTAGGGATATAAAGAATTAATTTTTAAAATCTCAAAGCTAGGCAGTCTAACTAACCAAAGTAGGAAAGAAATAGGAGTTTTGTGATTAAATCCATAACCAATTAGGATTAGGATATTGTGAGGGAAAATATATCATGGTAGTTAATTAATTTCAGTAAGTGCTCTATCAAGGAATTTAGCCAAAAGCCGGTGAGTTGAGAGTCCAAACACTGAATTGAGAGTTTTTCATCGTTGTTTGTCAATTGTTATTGATTGAGTTTTTGGATTTTATTCTGCTCATGGAAAATATGGAAGTGATAAAGGCAATTTTTGTTTTTTTAAATTATTTGCTCAGTTCCAAAAAGCTAACCCTTGAAAATTTTTCCAAATTTTTTTTGGTAATCCATTTGAGCTTGAATGTTTCTTCTTATGCACCCCAGCCCAAATAATTGTTATATCCTGTCCCTTACACACTTGGGATAGAGAGCAAGGTGTAACTTGAAAGAATGGGAGAAAAGGTTGGTTACTTGAAAGGTAAAAGAAATACAAAGAGCAGGCACAAGAAAGCAAAAGAAGATCACTTCCTCAAAAAAATAAAAAAAAAAGTGAATCAAATGAATAAGTTGGGGGGAGTGCATCTTCAAATAAAGAAAGAGGCCAGCTAAAATGAGAACAAATAAAAAATGAGATGGAGAATGGAGAGAAGTTCCAAGTTCAAGAAAAATCAAAAGATGCTCTCTATTCTAGGTGTTTCTTGCTTATCCAGAAAAACCATGATTTCTTGATAACCCAGCCTCATTATAACCATTAAAAGACCTTTTGATCCATATTGACTATGTGCATGTTTAGAAACTAAAAACGACTATCAATTTTAGTTGTTCAACTGTGGTGGAAAAATTTAGGGAAACACTTACCCGTGAGCATGAGAGAATTATGAAAAAGTTTGATTGTGTTTTATCCTGTTCTGATTGAATTATGAAAAATATCACTTGACTCTGATTTTCAATCTTACTTTTGGAAAGTGACAGTTGCCTAGCAAGAGGTGATGAAATTATTTCCTTATTTTTGGAGAATGTTAACAGGGGGATTGAACCCATTTTGATTGCAAAAGGTTTTCTTTCTTGAGGACAAGCAAGAAGCTAAGTTGGGGGGTATTTGATAAGTGCCAATTATATGATTTATTCTTGTATTCTTACTGCACTTATCAAGGGTAAACTAGTAATTTGTGCCCCAAAATAATCCTTTTTTTAGTAATAATTGTAATAATTGTGTTTATTTAATTTGAATTTGAATTTGAATTTGATGCTATTTTAATAGAAAATCTGTTGATTTTGCAGATTTATGAGAGAGATTTAAATGAGAAAAAAAGATAGCATTATTTGAGGATAGGATATGCAGATTTGAAGTTTAAATGAGAGAAAATAAAGATAAGATCAGCAGTCATTTAAACAGGGATTCTGCGGATAACTTCCTAATTTAAATTCAAAGTCAAGATAAACATAGAATCAGATCAAAAAGAGGGAAACAAGGAAAGCCAAGCAAACAAAGATAAGATCAGGAAGAGATCAAGCTGAAAAGGGAGAGAATCAAGAGAAGCTGATCGAGAAATTCGCTCCACCTGTGCTCAGCGCAGGTGTAGCGTAACTATCAGGATTCCTCTCTGGATCCTGCGTTTCAGATGCGTTGAGCGCAGATGAAGCGCAGGAACACGAATTTGTTTTCTAATCTGATTTCAAAACAGATTCCTTCCAGATTTCAGATAGCTTTCCTTCATCTATAAATAGGACCTTTTGCAAAGATCAAAGGAGCTTTTTGGTAGACGGCAGAGTAGAGCTAGGATTGGAGAAAAATGTGGCAGTTTCTCCATTGAGTTGTAATGGCTACCATGCGTAGCTAAACTCCTCGATAGGATCGAACGTAGTTGATTCAATCCCCGATTGTATGTGAATTCTCTTTATTATTTATGAATCCCTGTTTTTATAATATTGGTGTTTTTAATATGTTCTTAATGCTTAGCTTCCGCCTTTGTGCCGGAGTTATAGGTTGGTTTTGTGGGGCGCATTCGAGAGGTGGTTCTATAAAATCAATAGCGATTTTGGGGGAGCCTAGACATAGGAAACTTGAATTCTAATTGGTAAAAACACTTAATTTGCGACTGTGGAGGCCAGGGTGAATTAATAGCGTAAACAAATAGATCTTTAATCCGGGGTAATTTATCATTGTGGAGACCGGGGTAGATTATTTCTAAGTATTTTATCACTGTGGAGACCAGGATAAAATAACTTTAATTTCTGCTTCAATATTATAATTTCATATTCATAAATATTATTGGGGTTCACATACGAAAGGGGTGCGATGAGACGAAGTTCAATCCTAGTCCAAGTAACTGTCTCTACCTATCTCATTTAAGTTCAATTTTTCTTTATTATTGCAATTCTCTACAACAAACAATTTATACGCTCTCACTTGATAGTTGTAACCACTAATCTCTATAAATTGAGTCGTTCCCTGTGGATACGATATTCTTACTTACTATTATACTGCTGGAATTTTGGTACGCTTGCCAAAATCTCATCATGCTTCATCTTTGATGTTGTCACGGTTCAATTCCTATTGATAAACACTTACATGCAAAATCAACAAAACCCTCTTTCCAAATTGTGGATAATTATAATGACCATTGAATTTTATATTAACATATTCAATGACCACAAAAATTGAGGGTGCCTCACTTTTTTACTTATTTATGTTAGACAAAATCAAATTTAAATGTGATAGCAGTGTTATTAAAATCAGACAGGCCCGATCGATTGAACCGGTAACCGGACCATGGGCGGGCAGTGGTGCATATCATTCCAGCAGTCAAACCGACTACGAACCGCCAGAACCGGTGTAAACCGGCCCGGTTCGGGTTGAATATGCTACAGAATAAGCTTCCTTACTAAAAAAATAGAAATCAGCGTCTGCAAGAATCGAACTCTGCATCCTCATAAGCAACGAACGGAGCATTGCCAATTGAACTACTATCGCTTTTGAATATATATGTGCCATTTTTTTTGTGTAGAAAATTTAGGGTGAGGGGATGGCGCCTCAAACCAAGGTAAGGAAGGCCTCCGGGCTCAAAGAGCGCTTACATAGGTACTTACATTTTACCTCACCCCAAGGGGACAAGTGGGGGTTCGAACCTGCGGCATAGTATACATACTCAAAGTTTGAAATCAATAATTAATATAAATATATTTATTTTAATATATATAAATGTATATTTGATATATAATATATTTTTATTAATATATTATAATATATTTCCGGTTTAACCGGTTCAACCACTAACTCACTGATTGAACCATTGACCCATTAACTCAGTATCGCGACCGAGTGAATGACCGGTCCAGATTTAATAACATTGTGTAATTGGCTGTTTTTGTAAAATGGGTTAGGACACCCCTAATCCTCCTATATATTAATAAAAACTTTTTGTTGACAAAAAAAAATCACATGTTATACTAAATTTGACAACAAAATTGATTATCACGTAATAAAAATCGCTACTCCAAATAAATAAATTATATTTTACTTGCAGTTTTTGGATAATTTATTTTTATATTGATCATACTGCAATAAAAAAATAAAGCCCAAGGTTTTTTTTCTTCATTTTAATTTATAATAGTAATAGAAATATATATGGACCACAATTTTTTTGTCCAATACTACCTATATACAGGAAAACTCTCTCTTTAAGTATACTTAGGAATCAAACTCAAAACTATTAATTAAGCTGGATCAGCCTTGAAAGACTTACCGAAAATGCTAATAAATTTGTAAACTCAATTGGGTTTGATATTTTTTGCCGAACATAATACTATCATTTGTTTTCGGTAGTGAGAAGTAAACTATATATTATTTTTATTTGTAAACAAGTGATGAACGAAAGCACTCAATCATTCACAACTACCCTGATTTTATTATTTTTATGTCATTCAGTATGACGGACAACGTTGTTTCTAATAAGAAACAAACAACCAGTGAAACGGAAATCAATCTTTTCTGTGGGTAATATACTAATATTGCGTTGAAAGAATATCCGTCAAAAAAAAATTGTCTTGATCAAAGAAGGATCACGTGTGAATCGCCGGCAATATTCAATGAATTTTAGATAAAATATAATTATATATTTTTTTTGGTGAAACATAAAATATGATTATATAAGTCCTTAAAAACTAAACTTCCAAGGATTAACATTAATCCACCATATATATCTACTCTTATATGGTCACTCTTAGACCAATAAACTCCCATTCATTAAGTTGAAATTTTTATTTTATTATTATTCATGTGGCTTAAATTTATGAGTTTAATATATATATATTGTCAGTGTAATCAAATTTTACACAGACATCCAATGATGTGTTGTCACCTCATTTATTGAATTTAATAACACATGAGGTGTTATATTCATTAAATATGTGGCAACACAACATTGGATGTCTATGTAAAATTTTTTTACACTGACAGTGTGTACTAATTAAATCCTAAATTTATCTTTATAATTAATTTTTTTAATTTAAAATATATTATTCAACATTAATAAATTTTATATAATAATCTCTTTAACTTTTAAAACATATAATCTTTTATACTTAATTTATTTTAATTAGTTATATTTAAAATAATAATAAAATAAAAATATTAACATGCATTGCATGAGTGGTTAAAATATAGTATTGATCTAATTGAAGATCCTATATTACCATAGTAAATTACTTTTTCTAAGGTTACTTCAGGAAGATTAAGTGTGTTTGGTTTGACGTTGAAACTGATCAAACTCAAGTTTGCATCCCAACGTAATTTTTTTTAGCGTTGGAAATGTGAGTTTGTCACGTTTCAACGCTAAACCAAACATGCATTAAATCACAATTTCAAAATTAAGAAATATTTTATGGCTTCGCGCGGCAAACTGATCAAGCAATTGTTCTCGTTTGGAATTAATGGAATTTATGTGTTTCATTGGGGAAGTTAGTTATAAAAAATTCTTCCAAATGTAACAATAAAACTTAAAAGGGAAAAAAGGTACTTACAAGAAAGAGCTATGGAAAGCTTAATATAAAGCAATATTTTAAAAACCCAACCGGAGTTTGATGGCAAGACTTCATATATAATCATGGTTTAATGATTTTAATTGGATTAATTTGAAGTTGACTCAGATAAACTTTAAAATCGAGATATAATTAATTTATAATGACCAGTTCATTAAGCCAATACTAAATATATTAAGCCTGACTTATTTACTTTGTGAGTTAGATTAAGATTTATTTTAAAAAAATATTTATATAATTAAAATGATACAGTTTTAAACTATTTAAAAGGGCTTTTGATAGTTTATTTTAATAAATTAAATACATTATTATTATTAGATTTTTATTATAATATTTTAAAAATTTATATATGTATTGCCTCATTTAAAATCCGTAAAAAAGACTTATTTAAAAGTTTAGACTCATCTTTAATTAAGCTTTATGTAAGTGTAAATCTGCTGTATTATTAAATATCTCATTATATAATTAGTAGATATTGAAATAGATTGTCAAGACAGGTCACACTTAATTATAAAATAATCAAGTTAAGTCTTAAAAAATATATATTAAATAAATAGGTCAAACATATATATTATTTTTGAGTCATATGTCTAAAATATTTAAGATAAAGTCTTATCCCACCTTGCATAGTATATATTCTTACCTTTAAAAATGAAAATAGGTTAAGTGAATTATTATCAACTTATATAACTTATTTTATTTTCGGCCTATTATAGCTTACCTTATTTATCAAAGCAGTTTTTTCTTTTTTTAAACTATATATTTATCAAAGAAGTCAAACTCATAACTTTCTGAAGATGGTCAAACATGACAGTTAGCCTATTTCTTTATTATTTTGATCTATAATAATTTTAAATCTGCATTATATACATAATGAATTCATAGTCCGGTTGCCATATTATATTAAACATGGTGGGCATTAGGCCTTGTTCAGTATTAAAAAAAATTTATATTAAACGCGGTACAATACGTTATAACATAATTATCAGTTATTTGGTGTAATTATAAACAGCTAGTATTGTATAACTTTATTTATCAAACTCCTTATATGCATCGAAATGATAAAAAAAAAATTGATTATATATACTTTGGGGAATGGGATTGGGCTTGATCATACTTTTTTAAGCAACAATGAATTTTGAATTTTGAAATATAAAATAATTTAAAAAATAAAATGAATTAATTAAATAAATATTTAAAATTAACATTTTTAAACTCCAAAATAAATATTTCAAATGATCATTTCCAAGATTATTTTATAAATAAATTAATAATATGAGTCAGCATTTCAGTCCGAATAGTTTATTAAATAAAGTAATATTATTTAAATGATTAATCGACTCTATATATAAGAGAATATAAACCATAAAAAAATAGATTAATTTTGAATATTTAATTATAGGTTTAAATATATATGTTTTCAGTTTTTAAAAATATAGTTGAGATTTCACTTTAGTCCATATAATTTAAAATCAGTGGATTTGATCCATTAAAAAGTGAAAACACTCCTTTTTGGTCCTTATCAATAAAACTTTGTAGCTAATCTGTAGTAAAACTGTGCAATAAGAACTAATTTAGTATATTTTCAATTTTTGAAGAACAAAAACCACCGATTTTAAATTATAGGGACTAAAATCAAATCTTGACTATATTTCAAGGACTAAAAATATATTTAAATTTTAATTATATAATTATGGAAAAATATGTTTTTTGTCCCTATAGTTTCGATCAACTTCGGTCTCCATCCCTATACTTTAAATCCTTTGTTTTTTGTCCTTAAACTTTCTAAATGCCTAAACTGTGGTCCCTTCCTTTAGTGAGATCGGATGAACCGGCTAACATAAATTACATGTCAACCTCAATGGTGGGCCCCAAATAACAGATTCATCTAATTAACCTTTTTTATTATTTTTTATAATTATTAAAATAACCCTAATTACTAAATTAGTTTTTTTATCGGGTAAAATTGCTAAGGTTAAAACCCTAATTTAGTAATCAAGGTTATTTTAATAATTAAAAATTAATAAAAAAGCTAATTAGATGAGTCAACTATTTGAGACATACTATTGAGGCTAACATGTAACTTATGTTAGTCAACTCATCAAGTTAATAGATCTCACTAAAGACAGTGACCACGGTTTGGGGGTTTAGAAATTAAGTTTAGGGACAAAAAACACGGGATTTAAAATACAGGAACAAAAACTAAAGTTAACCGAAATTATAGGAATGAATTTTTTTTCCTATAATGATTTATAGATGATAAAGAATAATTTTTAGAAAGTACTTAAAAATTATCACAAAGATATACACACAAATGACAAATATAAGTTTAGTCTTTTAGTAATTTTTTTTTTGGGTGAATAAAGGTATTCTCCATATTTCAGATTAATATGATGACATTTTAAGATTTGAGAAATCAACTTAATAACAAAAATATTAGAAAAACTAACATGACAATACTCTAATATTTAAAAAATCAAATTGAGAATTTACTATATATATACTTTTACAACACACAAACCCAAAATATTCTAACCATAGGGTAACTTGATATGTTTGCACTCCAAATTCGGATTTTTCTACACTCCACACTTTTCAAATTTTTATTTACACCTCATTTTTCTTCAATTTTCTCTCTTTATTTCTTCATTTATCAATCTATCTTATCCCAAAATTGGGACGTGGCACTAGTGTAAAAATACGATATAACAATTCCAAATGACGACGATTAAAATGCACTCATCATCATATACGACGCGGTGACAATTTTAAAAATTTGATGAATTTTACAATGACGGCTTGACGGATGAATTTGAGACATCGCGGAAAGCATAAACGGCGATGGTTAAATCTGTAACCATCGTTAAAAGTCTGATATGAAAATGGGAACGACGACAGCTGAGGAGGAACGTCGTTAAAAAAGCCACAGGTTGAAGAAACAACGACGATCCATGGACGACCGTCGTTAAAAATCGCCCCAGGTTGAAGGAAACAACGATGGTCCATAGACGACCATCTTTAAAAATTGACGGTCCCCCTACTTAACCATCATTGTTTAGCTTATTAAATCAAAACTCTTCGCACAACATCATTAGTTTCTCGCTCCCAGACGCGCCCCTTCCTCTCGTGCTCTCTCTCCCTCTTCTCCCTCGTCCCCTCTCTCGTCCCTCGTTCCTCGTCTTTCCGTTTGGTGGCTCCTTCGTTCCTTCTCAAGCAACGCCGCTCTCAAGCACTGTCGTTTGGTGGTTGTTCGGTGGCTCCTTCATTCCGTCTCCTTTCTCGTTGTTCAGTGGCTGTGCGTGGCTGCTCCTCTGTTCCATTGTGCGTGGTGGCTGTTCGTGGTTGGTCCTCTGCTCCATTGTGCATGGTGGCTGAAGTTATTGCGCGTTGCTGCTGCTAAGGTTAGTGGAAAATTTTCATGCTTTTTTTTACTCTTTTTTTTTAATGAATGCTTGTTGTGGAAAATTTAGTGGAAATGTACACACTGCTGTTGCTGTAAAATGGTTTTTGTTTATGTCTTGACAAATAATTTAGGTTGTTATGAAATTGTTTTAGGGGTTAATTGAGTTAGGTTTCCGAATTGGAATTCATTTATTGAGTTAGGTTGTTGAAATGTTTAGTTTGATTTAGTTGTATATTTAGTAATTAATATGGAATTGCATATATAGGTATATACATAACCCTCAATTAATTTAGAAATAATGAATTAATATGGAATTATTTAGTTTGGTTTAATAGTAGATTTTTAGGAATTAATATGAAATTGCTTAATTAATAAGTCTTAATTTAGAAGTAACACACACACACACATTGTATTTATTATTATATTTATTTTGCCTTTACTAGTATATGTGTTCAATAATTATATATATTCTTATACTTTAATAATATGTTTTGCCTTTATTTATTTAAATTATATGTTTGTATTTATTGTTGGTTTTTAATACTCAAGTTTGATGTGAGTGAACCTTAGCTTTCAGTTTGAGATTCAATATAGAGATTAAAGTACCACCTCCAATTTGAAATGTCCCCGTGATATATTTTTTATAATAACAAAAGGAGGGAGTACTGATAGTCAATGTATTGAATCTTGAATTGTCCGGTTGGACTTGGACAGTTTGGAAAGATTAATCACTTTTTTATAGTTCATTAATATGTATATTTTACATTAATTTCCTGTATCAACTATCGTTGTTTCCTGAACATACGATGATAGTTTCAGATTTAATCGTTGTCGTTTCTAACTTTAAACGACGGATGATAGATGTCGTTGAAGATCCTCTTTTTAACAATAGTTGGGTCGAAGACGGGTCAACAACCATCGTTAAAAAAACCTAATTTGTAAAAGTGTGAAAATATTATTTTTATTTAACCACCGTCAAGTTCTTTTATAGCTAATGAGTGCCTCTGAATTATTTCCGATTATATTATACTACTAGCAAGTATCTCGTAGGCATGTAATTTTTGTGAAAGATAAAAATTTAAATTAAAAATGAATTAAAACATAAAAAATATAAAAGTATTTGAAACTTTTAATTTTAAATATGGTGGAAAATTAAGTTTATAATATTTAACAAAAATCTCATTTTATTGAATATTGATTAAATGAACTTAAATATTAAATAAAAAATTAAGAAAATTGATAGTATCTTTAATTGATTGAATAATATATTATTTAAAAAGGTAATTAATTAATGTTGATTTGTTTTTTATTTACTATGGAAGTTTAGAATTCACGCCATAATACAAGTAAGTGTAACACTCTTGACTTCGTGAAAAAAAAAAAAAAACAAAATATGGGGTGACTTTATGAAATTCACAAACGATAAATAATTAAATTCAAATAAAAGGGTGGATTGTAATAATAATATTTTGAATTTGACTTGAAATACTTAAAATAATATTAAAATTCATTATTTTTTTAACAATAAGATTTGTAAAATCAAATAAGATTATATTTAAATTAAAGATAACAATATAATTATAATTACCTCAAAAAAGTATAATCATAATAACAATTTTGAATTTAAATTTGGATTATAATTTTAATAAAATATTTAAATTTGAGTTTAATGATACATAATGTGTCATAATAATTAATGATGTGATGATACATTACTCCATTCGTTTCTATTTATAAGGCACCGTTTGATCAATTAAATCACATGGACCAATAAAATCGATTAAAATTAATTAATTTTATTGGGATTTTAAAAAATAATTTAACTTTCTAATTTTACCCTCACTCAATATTACTAACTAACTTCACTATTATTTGATAGTTGGAAAAATATTCAAGTTAATAAGAAAAAATAAGAAAAATAATAATAAATGTTTCATTGAAATTGTTAAGTGACTTATAAAAATGAACACAAAAGAACTTCTAAAAGAGTGTCTTATATATAGGAACCAGGGAGTATTAAATTATACATAGTGTAATTTTTTTTACTCTCTATGATAGCGTTTGGTACGTAGATATGTCGACATCAAACATATCTATATATATATATATATATATATATATAACATACTATTTAAAAAAGTGGTACGTAGATATCTATTAATTTTTTATTGATAAAACTATCGCTCAGTCACTTAACCTTCTTTCTAAAATTATAATTCCCTAAATCACTGTCACCTAACACTACCTACCATTACCACGGTTGCCTTATACCCTACACTGTCTTCGCCGCCCAACACCCTTAGCTGTCATCATCGGTCACACCCTCAACTACTGCTATCACCACTCGACGCCATCAATTGTTTCCACCGCCGCTTGACATCCTTCACCACCACCACCACCATCACGATCACTTAACACTCCCAAATCGTTGCCAACATCATCGGATACCCTCCACAACCTATCTACAAAACACACCCCTTTATTACTGTCACCACTCAACATTATCCACGGCCACTTAACACCCTCCACAACATCCAAATACCTTATCACTATCATTGCCACCACCGTTTAGCACCCCCACCACCGCCCAACACCCCCTGTTAGGGGCGTAGCCAAGGGGTCTCGTAGGGGTCACACCCCCATTTTAAATTTTTAATTAATTATATAGATCTCACATAAAATACTTTATTGATTATTAATTTGCCTCTCCAAAATATTTTGTAAATTTTGTAGTATTACCTTTGTTAGAGTTCCACATTGCCTAGAGATAATGTCAATTAAAGTATATAAGTCTTGGGCAATCCTCACTCTACAAGCTATATCTTTTGGAGTTGAGTCAGACCTGATCCAAAATCTAAAGATGGTATCAGAGCCTATCCTATATGATTCGATGTTGTTGAGCCACCACACGTATAGATGTCCACGATCCAGATGTTCAGCCCTGGGTGTGAGGTGGTGTGTTAGAATCCCATATTAAAAGTATGTAAGTCTTGGGCAATCCTCACTCTACAAGTTAGCTTTTGGGGTTGGATCAAGTCCGATCCGAAATTCCAATAGCTTATTTATAACTCTTTCACTACTTATTTTATAATTTTTTTTTCTTATTTCCTTTTTTATATATTCTTTATATTAATTATTTTTCTTATTCAGAGACGATGAGGTTCCATTCAAATTTAAAGAAAATTGTGTTTTATCTGAATATGAGTTTTAGAACTGCATGATAAAAAATAAAAATTTTACCATAATAAAATAAAATTTTCTTTGATTTGATTTGAATTTTATTTTTAAGATTAGATAATAAAATTAAAAAAGATGTTTTAATATTTTAGTTTTTTAGAAAATGCATGCAACTTCCAAGTTACCGTTATTATAAGTCTTTTTCTTCGATATCATTTTTGTAAGTAAACTCTATTTAACTCTCTCATATTAACCAACCTAAAAATTATAAATGTTTAATAATTATGAGGGGTAAAAATGAAAAGAGTAATAAATGCTTCTAAATTTTTATAAAAGGTCTTAAAAAAGACTAAATAAAATTATCAAAATAATACTGGAGAAAGGGCAAGAGAGAGTATTTTATTCCGGCCTCAAATGAAAAAAAATCCTAACTACGCCCCGTTCCTCTTCAATTTTTCATACTAATTAAATTGGATAAGGACATACATATAATTGACATATCCTCTATATGAGACAATCTTCTCCTGATATTTAACACAATTACATACACATGATTCAAACTAATTGGATGAGCTTAAACCAGCTTATCCACGGAATCTCTAGCATACATCGCTTGCGTATATTTTACTTATTTCTTAAACAGGTAAGGGTTAGATCTAATATCCTTGTGCCGGGATTCCAGGCATGAGCCTCTGAATTTCAAAGCTTCGAATTTGGATCACCGTCCCTAATTAGTTTTGTAGGAGATTTTCGTTGGTATTTGGTAGAATTAATTTTTGCATAATAAAGTATGTTGATTGTGAACTGTTAGATCTGTAGCCTCTGCACACACCATGTACTTAATTATGCATTTTATAATGACTTTATTTGTTTAACATCTATATGGAAACTAGTGCCGTCTTCTAGTTAACAATGAATAAAACAGTAAAATTAAGAAACTTCCTGAAGAATCTAGCACGTTCACACTGGATATATTATATACATACGTATCTGTATTTTTCTATTGTAGATGAATGTCCCATATATAAATTGTTGATATCAGCACTTCTGTTCTGTCCAAGTTTTTGGAACCTTGATGTCATGGATGACATCCGACAATATATTTATGCACACACACAAATATATATATATATATATATATATATATATATATATATATAATTATAATATGAGGCAATCAGGATAACAAGAGATGAGCTTTCAGCATATTTACATTTAAATCTAAAAAAAAAAAAAACTACATTACAAATTATGACATATAACTTTATGATTCTAGTAAAAATCAATCTTAATTTATATATTTAAATTTAAGTCCTTCCTTTTGATTATGGGGGTTTTTCTTTGAAATATTAATCTTGTAATGCATCACCCAGTGTTATTTAATTATATCAAATATCTCATGTTTATTATTATTTTTATATTTTATTCTTTTTAAAATTTATTTTTTTTAAATTAATCAATCATAACATTTTCATTATATATTAATATGAAATTTTTCTTAATTATAAATTTGAAGTTTGTAAAAAACATTTATACATTATATCAAACTAATATACACAAAATATGGTATATCTTAATTCATGCAATATTTTTTTATATTTTTTATATGATGTAAACTGTCTTATTTTATATATCTATAATTTAAAATATTTTATATAAGTCTTTTTTTAATTATATTTTTAAATTTTAAAAATGTTATTTTATCTATAATTTAAAGTTTAAAGTTATAAAACGAAATTAAAAGCAAAAACTATTATATTGACTGATTTCATACTTTTAAAAATAAAACTACTGTATTGATTGGTTTCCATTATTTTTCAAAAAATAAAGTATCCACGCTGCATTTTATGCTTACTTTTTTTTTTCCAAGAAGAGTTCAATGACAAATAATAAAAAATAAAGTACAATAACAATTGATGTGCGTAATCTTAAGAAAATATTTAATTGTACTTTTGGTCCCTATTATAATTTATTTGTGATTTTAGTTCATCTAAAATATTTTTCCCGATGTTGTCCCTCTAAAATTGTTTTTGTGATTTTAGTCTCATGGAGTTTGTTATACTCTTTCGTTCTCTTTGAAGCTAATTGAGTCTAGAGGCTTCGAAAACCAAAAAGTACAATAAACTTCACAAAAAATATTTAGGGGGATTAAAATTGCAAAATTTTTTTTAAGTAGACCAAAATCGTTGATAAATTATAGTAGGATGACCAAAAGTACAATTAAGCCAAAAATTAAATTAAATGATAATTTTAAAAATTTAATTATTAAAAAATTAGCCTAAAAACATACGGTGATGTACGTAAAAAGAATCAAGTATATTAAAATTATAATATAATCAAATTTTATTAATTAAATCATAATTATATAATAAGATAACATCATCATACATAAGAAAAAATTACATGAATAGTACACTAAAAGTAATTAAGCCTTTTAAAGAAGAGTTAATAAATTCATACGACAAAATCATACAACAACTCATACAACATATTTTTCTCTATATTTCTCCATCATATCATTCATCACATCCCACATTTCTCTCTCTTTTTTTTTCTCTTCATCTCTCTTTCGTGTGTATGTTGTATTGATGTATAAATATGATTTCTCTTTAAAGAATACCTCATGTCAAACTTTGCTTCCCCTCCTCCCTCCCCCCAAAGAAAAAACTAAAAAGTAAACCTAGCTTCAATGTTCAATTATTGAACAATATCCACTAATATTGATGCTTGAAATTGAAGATAAATGTAGACTCCTATATTTTCCTAATTCAACGCTGACGTAAGTGTAAACTTTTGAAATTAAATATGGAAATGGAATTATATCCACTAATGAACAAGTAGCTAGCTCAACCAGATGATTTAAAATGCACAGCAGATAACTAATTCGGAATAAAATTTGATTTAACGGCCATCTTCGAATTCGTGAGTACTGAAACCAACAATAAAAATACTCAATCCAATGAAAGGGATATATATAATGGAAGGTTCGTCGTGTGGTTGCTGTACACATTGCAAAACAGAATAACTAACTTCCCACAGAAAAATGGTAGGTTGACACCATTAGTAGACTCAGTATTGGATACAGCTCTCCATTCGGGTTTACCTGTTATAGTTATAGGTTAAGATATTTTAGGTTAGGTCATTTTTGTTCTAATCTAAAATTTGTTAACTTAATTAATCCAGCCTTTTGAAGGCAACCGATAAGCCAATTAGTCCCTTTTTTTTAATAAAAAATTTAGGGTGCATAAATGGTGCCCTATATATTAGGAAGCCTCCGTGAGAACATATATAGAAAAACTTAACATTTACCTGATCACTCCAAGGAAATTAATGGAAGTTTGAATATGCAATTTGTCAAGACCCTGTTTTACTCTACTTAACCTAATATTGGGGTTAGATTAGTCTTTTTAATTTTTGTTTTTGTTTTGGTGCAAATAAGCGTTTGCCCTATTTTTTAATTCACTTCATATGTATACTGTCCGAGAATAATTAATTATCCTCCAAATTCTTTCAAACTATATATGTTAAAGTTTTTCAAAATTTATTTTTTAAACTCTCACAAGAAAAATTAATTTTCCTCCATTTTTTTTCAAATTATGTTAAACTTTCTTAAACTTATTTTTAAACTCTCTTAAATTGTAGTGCATGTTTTTTGGGTCACACACTTCTCTTGTTTTCTTTTAAACACCCTAAAAAATAATTACTTTCATATGATCTTATCAACTATCAGATTTTTCATTTCTTTTATGATTTTTCAGAGAGTCAGAGATTTAACTGGAAAATTTAAACAAAAAAAAAAAGAGAGATTTAACTGGAATAAAAAATAGACATAAAATATATATTTACACTTATATATTGTTATATCTAGCTAGATACAGATACGCCAATACAACAATGTCTATGTCGACCTCACTTTTAACCCAATCTGACATCGCCATGAAGTCAGTCTTAGGCTCTTAGCAAGTTATGAAATTTGACATTAACAATGGACATGTGATGACGGAGGTTGGGCAACCTGATTTAATGGATTTAACCTTTGAATTCAACATTTTCAACTTGAACTAAATTTAATTTTAATAAAAAAACAATTGAAAAAAATTGGATTTTCGGGAGCTTAGTCCATAGATTTCTTTCTTTTTGTGCTGAGCCCAAGTCCATAGATTGTGATATGAATGACTCTTAAAATCTAAATCTATATTTTATATGGAATTGATTTGAATTAATCAGCCTATTAATTTTTTTAGACCACATGAGATAATCTTATTACTTACTCGAACTCGAGACTACTTATTTATTAAATTGGAACAATTAACCCTAGGCCTTAGCAATTCACCCACGGCTTCGGTGGTAATCAGCCTATCAAATTTGATCCCAAATCGCCCTAAAAAAAGTTGATCGAATTTTTACACCGTTGATGGATGGGCTACAAACATGCAACAGTCTAATTATAATAACAAGTTAACAACCTTTTACCAGTGATATGATAATTGAGTCCAAGTCTAATGCGTATCTATAAAAAATACTCAAAAAAATAGAGTAAACATCAGTTAAACGGTCACGAGCACAAATATAAACTTTTACGGGCAAAATTTTAAAGGGATGGGAAGGCATAGGCACTATATATAGTGCACAGTCCACCCCAAAACCCCACACATATATTAATTAATAAATAATATATAAAAATATATAATTATTAATTATATATATACATTAAATATTAGTTTTATTAAAATATGTAATATATTTATATATTTTTTAAAACTAATAATACATGTTTATTAAAAATTTGATACACATTTGAATGAGAAAATGTTTTTCAAACATTATAATTAAAACTTTAAAACATTTCAAACCATAAACTCAACCCAAAATCCCCAACCTTGTGTTTTTTAAACACTTAATTGTAACTCTGATCACCATGTTATTGGAAGACTCCAAGTGGATCGGATCCCTGTACACGGGCACGCGACGCATGAGTGCATCAACAGGGGGTTTGACATGGAGAGAGCTACTGTGTCTATTGTGTTTTTTCCCTTATTATATATATATATATATATATATATATATATATATATATATATAACTATACCAGCAAATTAATCCCTAAGAGATTCGTGCAGTTTAGTCCTGAGAGATTCAAAATCCCAAAATAGTCCCTGAGAGATTGATTTGTCATGCAAAATGGTTTTAAAGGTAATTTTTCAAAGACTAATTTGCATGATTTTTAATGTCTTAGGGGTAATTTTTCAAAGACTAATTTGCATAATTTTTAATGTCTTAGGGACTAATTTGCTTGTTTTTTCAGGGACCATTTTGCATGACAAAGACCATTTTGCATGACGGTGCAATTTCTCAGGGACCATTTTGGGATTTTAAATCTCTCAGGGACTAAACTGCACGATCAGGAATCTCTCGGAAACTAATTTGCTAGTATAGTCATATATATATATATATGATTAATTAGTGTTAATAAGTATTTTTTATATATTTTGAAAAATACTAGAAAAGGAAGTCCAAGTTTTTAAAATAGTTTGATGTTGAAGTGTATTGTAATATTTAATAAAAATTTTGAAAATGATGTATTGTGTTTAAAAACCTTAAAATACTATGTTTTGATTTAATTAAACTGTTATGTTGGTGATATTTAAAAAATATGTTTGGATAATCTGAAAGTAATTTTTTAATTGAAATATAATTTTCTTACAATAAATGTGTTTTTTTTACAATTTTTCTCTCGGATAATAGGCTCAAATATGGATATTTAGGTGTCTGCGTGTATGGAAATGAACATTAAAATTATTACTCATGGGGATGGTTGTAAGCACGTGGTACTAGCTTTTTTTTAAAAAAAAAAAAATGAATATAGGGACATACATTATAATATCCTAGTTAAATTATAAAGGGTAGCGATTTTCATCGCTACTTTCACTCCGAGCCTTCGTCTATTTCGTTCTCCTCGTAGTGCTCTACCAATGTCCAATACACCACCCCTGTAATTATCTCTCACTAATTAACTTTCTTCGATCAGAACCACATTCTTCTTCACCCAGTCAGTAACTCACCTTGCTCCATCTTCAAGCCATCCTCTCACCTTAATATCCTCACTATGCCTACATGAGTAATTGCGTCACCAATAACGTGTGTTTGAATAAGCAGCTTTAGAATTAATTTTAGATTAACTTCATTTTATATAATTGATTTTATTAAAAATCAGCTGAAGTGACATAACTCATATTTGAAAATTCTCTTAAGAGTTAAGAGTGAGTTTATGATACAACTCATATAAAATAAATTATATTTAAATATTGGAAAATACTTACGAGTACAATAAAGGCACTTGTTAAACAACTAAAAATAAAAGATTTTATTGGAATATGTAGCATTTAATGTTATAAATATAAATATACAATTAATATCATGATTTCTAATAAAAACGGGTTTTTGAACTTGTAACATTGCATAAAATAATAAATCAAAAGTGAAAAACATTGCATTGATAATATTAAATGTTATATTTTCCAATAAAATCTTTCCACTTTTAATTTATCAAATTATGCAATATTACACATGTTAAAAAAGTCGTAATAAATTACAAATTTTCTATATATGATTTCTTAACTATTGTCCTTAAAGTAATAATTAACCGGATCCTTAAATATTTTATCACTTTTACTCAAATATGAATTTAAAGACAAATTCAATTTTGGTTTATAAAAATATTAATTTTTATTTTAGAGATTCTTGTATAATCAAAAGTAATTTTTCGTTTGGTTACAATCATAAAAAACACTTTGTTTGCAAAAATAGAAGCCTCCGCATTTAAAAAACTTTTCCCTCTCTTCTACCGCAATTTTTTTTCTTCTAGAAAAACTCTAAGTTGCTTATTAAAAAAAAGCAGAAAAATTGATTATTTTCTTATTCTGCCTCTTGAAAAAAATTTTGACAAACATATACATGATAATCAAACAGGAGCCCATGGGTACCACTCGCTCCACCCAAACATTGACGGGGAAAACCCGTTTTGATCGGGTTTAAGTAAAACCCGACCCCAACTCCGACCCTCCTTTAACGGGGACGGGGGCTGGTTTGGGGGTGTAAGAACCCGCCCCATCCCCGAACTCGAACTAGCCCCGATATATTGATTAAATAATTTTAATTATACTAATTGTTAAATAATAAAGATAAATGTATATATTTTCTTTAGAATATAATATAGTCCTTAAGTTTCTTATTTTTTAAGCTTATTAATGTCTATATTTACATATTATTTGAATTAAAATATATTAGATATGTATGACTTATTTAAAAACATGTATTTAAGTTATAAAAATAGAGAGCAAAATGAAAAAAAAAAAAGAAATCCCCACGGGGACCCGCAGGGATGAAATTTGGTTTCATAATTTAATATTCACTCTTTTTAAACCCGAACCCGCCCCGACTTTTGTGGGGGCGCGGGACGGGGAGAGCAAAATCCGCCCCCGACCCGTCCCGTTGACATGCTTAGACAAACATCTTAAAAATTCTTATAAGTGATTTTTTTTAAAAAAATAATCATTCATTTAAAAAATAATTTTAAACAATCGGACTCTAACGTCAACGTGATTAAAAAATATTTCGTTTCCTATAGCGAAGATTCACCATCACTTTTTTGAAGCTATATTTAGATCTCCCTCTCTTACTGCCTTGATTTATTTATTTATTTATTTATTTAATTCTTTTTTCTTCTCAAAAATAAAAAAGAGGAGGAGAATGGAGAAGGAAAAAGAAGTACTAAAAAGAGAGGATAAAGACGCTAACTTTAAGGAAGCAAAGAACTCAACAAGGATACATTTTTTCTAAAACATTCATTTATAAAGATGTAAATAAAAAATATTTATGGTGATTAAAAATAAATCTCGACTCACTTATAGGGAATAAACTTATTTTACCCTAAAAATCCAATGCTCGTATGAGGGTCAGCCCAACCTTAAAGTAGGTAAAGCCCCCATTTTAGGCTCCCAAAGAAATACCCTTATTTTAGGCCTTTAAAAAATATTTTATTTATTATTATTTTTAAAAAAATAAATAGCTAATAATTATTTAGTATATAATATTAAATTATTAAGAGTGTTTAAGTTTTTTTCCTTAAAAAATGTCTCATTTCATCACAATTTTCTCTCTTTCCATAAATAATAATATTCAGTAACAATTTATTCTTATCACTTTTAATATTGCTTTTCACTTACTTTTTTTGTGATTTTTCTTCTTTTCATAGTATATTGATATTACCTATTATCTCTTACTCTCAATCTCTTTGTTGTACTTGGTTGAGTGTAGAAATTTATTTTTTAGTGAGAAAATATAAATAAACATGTTACTTTACTTGATTACGCTTTATTGTTTTAGTGTTAATAAACTTATTTATTTAAATAAATAATTATATTATTTAAAAAAATTATTTTTTTTAAAATTATATTAACAAACATGTACTAATATATTAAAAAGTAAAACATACCTCATTATAAATTTTGTTTTAGACTCAGAGAAACGTTGAGCCGACTCTTATCAACTTATTATAACTTAGGAAAAGTTTATAATCAAAACAATTCAGAGAGTGACAATGAAGAGCTAGATCAAGAGCAAGTTGAAACCCTAGAGGAAAGAAAAGAAAATAGCAGCAACGCCGCACCTTGCATTCGCCCCTTGGGGGTTCTCCCCTTTGGACATCTTCCCCCTCCATGGGAGGGTTTCCTACCCATTTCTGTTGGGTTCCCCCTCTCTATTGTGAGAGTATTTTTAGGTTTTTATTTTTTGTTAATTTTTTCTTTTCTCTCCATATCCATTGTCATTTTCCTCTTCTTTCAATCACCACCTTCATTTTCTTCTTTCCTTTGGATGCACTCTTCACCTTTTTTCCCTCCTCTTTTCCAATGTTTTGCTGCCTTAACCTTCATTTTCCATACATTGTTTTAGAGCTCCCAAATGATGTGTATATTGGTTTTTCTGGTTACATGGCAGAACCAGCTAGCCAGAGAAAAAAAGAAGCAAAGTAAAGTTGCAAAAAGGGATAAATCAATTTCCGCTCAAAAGGGAGAAGAGTGTTTTGGACAACAAGGAAGATGAGTTTTTTTTTCCTTATTTGTATGTTATGTTATATGTATCTTGATCTTCCTAAAACTGCTCGCGGTGCTGAAGCGTTGGTTGCTTAGGTGGCGTGACTGGTGTTTCATTGTTCTTAGGTCGCGGTGGGCGAGGGGGAGGACCTCCAGCTACGGCTGATACCCCAACACCGGGTCCCCCGGTGGCAGCAGCTCCAAAAATATATGAAAACACTCCAAGCATGGTGCCAGACGTAACGAACGGAGGGGGGGGTTAATGACACCACGGCCAGTCCCAGTTCTAACTGAAGAATTGTTGCTGTGAGTGCCAACCATTTTGCAGAAAGAAGATTAAGAAGATGACAAAGACCGAAACAAAGATGTGTAATGAACCGTCTAAAAATGATCCCCACAGACAGCGCCAATGATTTTCCTAAAACCGCTCGTGGTGGTCGGAGAATGTCTTCACAACATCCAAGCGACGGCGTACAACAATGGTGTACCTGCAGGGACTCGGACGCTCAAGTCAGTGGGAGATTTAACAAACTTTTTGTACTAAAAATTGAATACATACCTAAATACAAGATCTTTGCAGCATATTTATAGGCTTAAGTTTGGCGGGAAAGTTTGCTAAGCGGTTGTAACGGCCTAGGAGAGTAGTGTAGTCCCACGTGCGAGGGTAAGTTATGGTCACGCGCTGAAGTCTACCAAGAACTGAAGGATATTCGAGGATTTGATATGGTCTAAGAATAGATAGATGTCGAGGAAGGATTTTCTGTGATGCGTGATGGGCCTCGACGAGACTTGCTGATGATCCGATGGCATGAGTTGAAAAGAATGTCTCCTAGTCGCACTTTCCGAATATGTGGTAGGAACTGTTAAGATCGTCTTAATGTCGGAAATAAAGGGTCGGGGTTATACTCGGTCCATAACATATCTTAAACGAACATATTATGTTTTCTACTGTTTATTTATTGATGCAGTGCAAAATCGCTCTTATGGGTTCATGATCTCCTGATATAAGTGCTGTTAGGCTGCCCTAGTGCTTTAATCTAATATCTTTGACAAAAAAAAATTCAGAGAAAGAGTTTGGCTAAAAAAATTGTATTTATCAATTAAATCAAACTACACACACAAAGTTCACAGTTGGGTGATCCGAAACAACCGACAATCTCGTAAACAAACGCTATAAACTTCACTGTTCGTCATATGCTGATACGGTCTGGGCCTAAAGAATGATATATTCTATTGTGAATGCATATCATGCTATTGCCAGTTCCGAAGCAAGGCCCAAAATTAACACAAAGATGTCTAAATTATAAGTAGCAGTAAGTCAGTAACAAGAGAACAGGTTAATAACGCTTGTTACCGCTAGTTCGAGATACAAGGCTAGATTGTTTAGCATGGGACCTACACGCATTTGATTTATTCAGATAATGTTTTATTAAATATAAAGTTACGTGGGGGGATTGATGATAACTACAAGGTCAAATATAAGGTCGCCATCAACGGCTTACAGAGGAAGTTGATGGCACAAGAATATTATTATTAGTAAAGCCAAAAAAAACAAACAACAAAAATTAAGGCCAAATAAGCTAATTTACCAGATGTGAAGAACAATTAATAATCAGAATAGTTGGCAACGCAAGATTCACTCCTCGATTCCGCCACTTGATAAAAAAATTAGAAATTTCTCTTCGTCTCTCTCTGTTTACGACCATTTAGAATATTTGAAACAATTCACTATAGTTGGAAGTCCACGCTAAGTTATTTAAAAAGAAGGAGCTACATGTGTGTGCATCAGAGCACTGGGAGAAGGAAGAAGGGTGAAGATAAGGGAAATGAAGAGGAGCAGAGACATGGAGAAGAGTTCAGAGATAAGCTCTGTTATTGAAGAGCTGTCTATGCTGGTTATTGTTAAACCTGGAGCAAATCATGAGGCTGCACACATCCCCACCAAGCCTTTCCTATCTATATGTTACTTGGTTCTACAAGTTCTTGGTGATTCTACTAACTCCCTCTCTTTAGTTTCAAACATGAATGTGATTAGCACCAAATAAATTGTAATTAATTATTGTTTACTGATGCTCTTGCAGATAAGATAGGGCCAACAATGGCTGTTTTGAGACAGGACATTCACCAGAATATTAAGGTAAAAAGAATTAAATTTTAAGGCATAACTAAATTCTTAATTCAGTTCACTTGAAGGAAACCTATCTCTGCATAATAAATATCGGGATTATTTTTTGTCAGCAGGAGTTATTTCTTTTTTTTTCCTCCTATTTTAGCTTTTAAATTTGTGTTTTTTGTTTATTAGTGGACGTGTATTGACTGACAGTTTTTCAGTTAACATATAGTTACACATTGCTCAAGCAGTCAAGTACCAATTATTAGCTTGTGCTATTAAGTTCTGTGTCATTGCAGAGGTTGGAAGTGATGCATGAATCAAATCCCTCAATGAATTCAAATCTGGTTGAGATATTGAAATCAGAAGCTAGCAAAGGCAACGCAAGGAAAAGGACTAGCTGCAGTAAAGCCTTTGTTTGGCTCACAAGGTGAACATATATATTAGGGAAAATTAATTCAAATCATAGTATTCTTTTCTTCTCCTATTTTGTTATTCCTCACACTTAGGTTTAAGTTGAATCATCAGCTCTGAAAATTGTTGAGAAAAAGAACAAACCAAGTACTGTTACTCAGATTAAATGGTGGAAGAAATTATCTTTCATTCTTTCCTTGTACACTTCCATATTTATTATAAGTTGCATGATTTCACTTAAGATGTGCCATTCTGCAGATCCCTGGATTTCTCCTCAGCATTGTTACAAGGGCTAGCAAAAGACCCTAAAAAGAATATGGAGCAAGTAGTTCAAGAATCTTATGCTGCAACTTTAGCACCATGGCATGGATGGATTTCATCCGCTGCTTTCAGAGTAATAACCATTTTCTCTTTTCTTCCAATCAATTTTATCATTTTTATGCTTGTTGATGGATTTTACAGCATAACCAGTAAGTTTCAGCTCAGCTTATCCGGTCATAGACTAACCTATATGAAATCCTATACTACATATAAAACTTGCATGATTTCTACTGAACTATCAGAAATGGTACTGCAGGTGGCTCTAAAACTAGTTCCTGATATTAAAACTTTCTTGGA
Source organism: Sesbania bispinosa (assembly GCA_026901365.1). Classification (NCBI taxonomy): domain Eukaryota; kingdom Viridiplantae; phylum Streptophyta; class Magnoliopsida; order Fabales; family Fabaceae; genus Sesbania; species Sesbania bispinosa. The sequence continues at coordinate 676,103 of QLOH01000388.1, forward strand.
TCTCCTCAGGGAAAAAGATGAAAACTGTGACACCCTAAAGGAGAAAATGCAGATCATGGTTTCTTTGCTTGTGCCTTTTCTTGAGGACATCCATTCTATTCTAGTAAGCATAATTTTGTTTTTCCTGGCATATCACATATCATCAATTGGTCTTGCTCATTGGACTTCCTGTCATCTGCTTAACTTGTGAATATTTATTTTGCAGAAAGTGTATAACTTGGACAGGCTTAAGTCAAGCTGAAGTCAAGATAGAAGAACTGATATACATCTTTGTGTAGTGTATAATTGTATATAGTTTGGCTTCCTTCCCCACTGTTTTCATGTAAATTGCTTGTATAGTAAAATTTGTGTCATCACAGCTCTGTATTTATAAGTTTGCATCTGGGGGGTCAATATAGATATTTATACATCAAAATTTTGTCAGTTGAATTTGAGTTTGATTTATCTACATGGAGAATCTTATTTAAAACTACGCTAATTAGAGTTGAATATGACCGATTTGAAGGTTTTATTTACACACAATTAGGGGTGAATTTTGTTACTCTTAAGAAAGTATTTTTGAAACCGAAGGTGGAAATAAAGTTTGTTTGCAGTTTCACAGCTGGCCTACTATCCCTTGCGTTAAAATTTGATCTACTTATGAAGAAGATTAAGGAAGTCATGGATCAAACTCATAACCAAGTGATCATAGAGACTCATACTATGTCAAGAAACTTTTTAAGCTTAAGCTGATAGAGATTTAAGAATGACTTATAGTACAGTTTAAGTAGAAATCACTACCTGGTGGTCAGAGTTGAGTAATTTCTACATATGGGTTTTGCAGTTATTGAGCATAACCATTTGATCTTATATTGGTTATAAAGATAAGGGGATAATGAGCTCCAGTATGCAGTGCTCACAGAAGAATTTTCAAAGATAAATTGATAGACCAGCATAAGTTTTAACTCACCATTAAAGAAGTCTTATGATTGCAACAACCTCACCCTTTTTTTTGTGAGTTCCTTTAGCTTTTGGCTTTTTTATTCCACAAGCAGCATTTTTTCCTAAGAAGAAAACTTGATTGAAATCATGCCTTCATTGTGTCATTGTCAAAATCCTGAAATAACCAATTTCCGGCTCTGTCTTTCTCAGGCAAAATTGCATGGTAGATGCGTGAACTTTACATTAAAATTCCATCCATCAAAATCAAATTATTGATGGTCAAATGAAATTAATTTGCTTTAATTGTAGTTGTCAAAGTAGGAAGTTTTCTAGACTTCCCTTTTCCTATATATATCCTTATAATCCTGTTCCTCAAAGAGCAATAGAACATAAGACTTTCAATATGGTCTAGGAATCGAATGGACATGTTCAAATCTAGATCAAGTCCATCCCCACAATGAGTTTTTCAAGTCATGTGAATTAGGAGAATCTTGAAGTGAAATCAGTGCTGCAACTAAGCCAGCATTGCTTGCAATGTTTGGCTCAGTGAACCGTTGGTTTCTCCTTTGATCAGTGAAATTATCATGTGTATCTGGCCCTCCCACCATGGCTCCCAAAAGGACTTGTGGGTTTGGATCTTTTGAGTTTAGCCATCTCTTACCATCATCACAAGAGTAATGCTTGTTATCCCAAGGGATTGATGCACTTCTGTGATGAACCTGGACTGGAAATCTGTCACCATAGCCCACTAAATAGCTCATTTTCATAGGATTTTGTCCCAAGATATAGTTAACCTGAAGAGCACATAACACAGGGAAGCAAAATAAGACAATATTCAATTTTTTGGTTGCAATATGAAATGGTCAGTAGGCTAGGAATTTGCCTGAGAACTAGCAAAATCACGAAGCATTGCCACTGAGAATACATCACTTTTACAACTTGCACCAGTCATTTTGAGTTGATCAAGGTAATCACTATACAATTTACTGAGAAAAGAAGCTGTTGCAGCATACTGGAGTAATGGCTCATTATCAGGTTTCAAGATGATCAATCCACCTACCATTATATATAACATGAATCATATCCATAGATAACATATATATATATACATGCCTCCTAAGTTACAATTGATCAGAAAATTAATTACCAGGTGTCCTGCTCATATATTTGTTGAATAGATAAGAACACATGAGGGTATCGGTAGAGTTTGATGAGAGCTTCAAAACATCCTCATATGGGAAGCCAGGATCACGGAAATATCGAATACCAGTAAGCAAAACCTACAAAGATCAGTTCAAAATTGCCATACTAAGATTCCTTCTCAAGTTTCTCTAAAAATTCAGTTTATGTGTCACATTGGAAGTTACCGCTATAGCATTGACCTTGTTATTCCAATAAAAGACCTCTTTTTCAAAATTTGTTTCATCAGTCTTGGCTGATAAAAACATTTGAGTTGCATTTGTAAGATAATCAGCATTTTTAGTAGCAAGAAATAACCATGTTGCTCCCCAAGCCAATTCGTCTTTGTAACTAGAAGAATTGTAAAGCATTCTTGCTTGTTTTCCACAGGCATCACCCATGGTGTAAGTCCCTTGCTTCCTAGGATCTTCCCTTGTGACTGCCTCATATAGGCTTTCTGCTGCTTGGACTAGTTTGCTTGAGTAATCTTTGTCTTCTCTGAATACCAATGATGCTGCAGATAATGCTGCCACAATTTCACCACCTAAATCTGAAGCAGAGCTATCACAAGTTGAAACTAGTCTCGCATAATTCATGTCTTCAGGTCGTTGCCAGCAACTTATATCATTGGGCTCATTGTTATTACTAATGGTACTACCAACCTAATGAAATTGACAAAAGCATACAGTAATTTTTATTTATAACTAATAGTATTTAATTCAGAATAGGAAATATTTATGTAACAAACTTGCCTGGGAATACAGGGTAAGGTTGGATCCAGATGTTGAATCTGGGGGAATGAACACCTTGAGCAAGTAGTCACTACCCCATCTGATGATGTCCTTGACATGGTCAAGCTCACCAATAGCATCATACTTACTTTGATATTCCATTGCTGTCCAACTCAACAAGGTTATAGTATAAGCTGTGGTGAAGGTAAACTTAATGTTGTTGCCAGAATCATAAAATCCACCAGTAAGATTAGTATTCACTAAATTCCCATCCTGTAATCCTGAGTCTCCTCGAAATTTCACTGGACTGTTCTTTGGATAGTACCCAGCTGCCAAAAGAAAAAAAAGAATTCTGCTTGTTGAATTACATGGAGAAAGAAAGCATGAAGAGGAATTGTGTGACAGAAAGAGAAGTAGTACATTTTTGGGCATCATAAAATGTTAGAGCCTGGTTTATTGCCAGTTTGACATTGACTGAAGACCCTTGATGCTTGTGCTTTTGAGGTAAAAAGTGCAGCAGCAGAACTGCTGCTATGATAGCAAAAACTATTGTCACTGAAACAAAAATAAAACGATGGAAGTGCTTCCTGTCTGTGATGACAAGATTGTATTCAACAGATTTTGGGTATTGGGAAGGGATGGATTCATAGGCAGCAGAAGATGACACTGTTGGTGGCATGATTGATGAAGATATAGTTGTGCTTAGGATGTGTTTAAGGAGAAAATAGAATGACAAAATGGATCATGCACTTCTTCAGAAGAAATGGCTTCAATGTTCTATCTAAATTAACCGTTTGGCCTATAAGATAATTATATGCATATTTGAGAGCCTGAGAGAACACTACCTTATTTGTTGTTATATGGTTATGAATAATATTGTCTACAAAATTCTTACATTCACAGCTAAGAACAAGTATATCAATGCTATTATCCGAGTTTAATCCTCAAGACAGAAAATAAATAAATAAATAAATAATTCAAACCCCCTAGAAAGTTCAAAAGAATCTTCAGTATGAAATTGAAGTCCACAATCATAAATGTGTATATGTGTTCTTCCTTTTGTAACTATAATGTGTCAATATATTGAATATTGAATTGGGTTGATATTCCAAAGTTTTGGTTTGTCTTTTCGTTGCCGTCCAAATTATAGCATTATATGGGATGCCTATATGTAAAAGTCATATAAATATAGGAAAGTATTTCCTTATTACAGCCAAAACTATATTCTTGTAATGAAAATTAAGTTAAAAAAAGTTGAAGCTGAATGACTTGAGCTGGTTTTTTTACCACATTAATATTAAAAAAAACTACTTATCAAAATAATATCAAAAGATATAATCAATTATCTCTTTGGGGTTGTTTTGCCATGTAAGCTTGGGACTGGCCACGGGGGATTGAGGGAAGCTTTTCGAAATAGCGCCTTATAAAGCACTAGTTGCCTTATATCATGCGTGAGACTGGAAAAGTTGCTTGTCTTTCTCATGTGACTTTAAATGAGTTAGAGAATGTGGCTTTAAGTGATTTAGAGTACTCTAACTCACTTAGAGCTAGCCACATGATAGACAAATAACTGTTGAGTCACTAGAATGCAATGAGCTATATGTTCATATGGCACTTTTTGCATGAGCAATTTGAACACGTGTAAATACTTATCTCTCCCATATGCTTCAACCTCTCATTACACTTTTCATTACGTTCCTTCCACTTCTTCATGAGTTCATTTTCCTTTACTTCTTCATCATTCACTCGTTAGTTTTTGTTTCTTGACACATGTTTTTTTTTTCTCCTTATTCACATTTATGCTTTCTATAACATTTTGTTTCATATTGTGTGGTATTTATTTATAAAAAATAAGTCAAATTATTGTTTTTATTTATTGGAATGACAGAAAATATGAGGGTTTACAAGTTACAATCTACATGCTGGTAAAAGATTTCAATAAGGAGTTAATGGATATTATTAGGAAAAATCAAGAATAGGCGTGTTCGCACCAAATCTACTAATACGATATCCAATCCACCGAGTTCGAGGTTCAGGAAGCATTTAATCTAGTCACACAAAAAGGTGGTCACACCTGGGCAGTTATCTTAAACAGGTGTTATTGTGAGTGTGGTGTATTTTAGGCATATAAATATCCTTGCTCGCATGTTATAGCAACATTTGTCGTTGCGAGTATTGACTTTTATCAATTTATTGATCCTGCATACTCTGGGTAATGGTGACCAATTGGTAATGAAGACAACATGCTATTGCACATTGGTCCCCATATTATTCCCGATGAGTCGATAATGCGTGGTAAGGGTCGACTGAAGTTGACTCGTATAAGAAATGAAATAGATTGGAAGGAGTCTTAATCGAAGCAAAGATGTAGTCATTGTCATCGCATAGGTCATAATCGTCAACTTTGTCCACGTTATTTGAAAGAAGAGCAAGATCCTTTTCATGATAACGACAATAAGCTTAACCAACAACGTTATTTTGGATAAATGCACATGTACTGGCTATATTAGTCTTTGTAGAAAAATTTAAACTCGTGCATAAATTGAAATGATTAAGTCATTGGTTATACAACTTAACTAGACACAATATACAAACTAAGTGTGTGTTTGATTTGGCATTGAAACTAACCAAACTCAAATTTGGATTTCCCAATGCAACTATTTCTAGCGTTGGAAACGTGATTTTACCACGTTTCAACACTAAACCAAACATGCTCTAAAAGAATCAATCATTTTGGGAAAATGGGGATAATATACAATGATGACGCCTATTCCTAGCATCACGAGGTGGGTTGCTTCTAAGCTCGGGGTCCTCATCTTCCATTTTGACATGTGATGCATGAACTCGCCTCTTCTGCAATTATTCATTCAAGTTAAACTCAAGCCTATGTGTTGCATCATGTCTAGAAGAACTACCTTGATATGTCATCCCACCAGATGCTAAATACATGGATGGTGCATCTTGCCAAGGATGGATCTAATACCCAGGTGCTCCAGGGGTAGTAACGGATTGGGGAAAATTGGTGTAGTATCAACCACGGGTGTTGGCACATATCAAACCCCCATTGAAAAAGGAGATGGAGTTTTAGTGTTAGGCGCGGGCATATGTGTTTGTTGGTTAGGATGGGTAGTAATAAGATGTAACTGGATCAAAAGGTGAGATAGGAGGAACATAATACATCTTTAGCTCTGATGAGATTGTTAATTTTTATTGCATCACTCGTCTACAACAATGGTGGAGACCTCGTTCCTCTATTCGTCCAATGGGAAGTTCATCGGTAACATCAGGCTCTAGTGTGGGGTGGGATGGCGCAGGAGCTGAGACTGATGCCATTGTTCTATCTATTTCGTGACAAATTTGCAAATAGTGGCGAAGCTCTAATCTCATGTTATCAAAAGAAAAACTACTTTGACCTAAACGCTCAAAATTATCAACCTACAACAAATAAATGACACCTAATCACCACACCACAAAAAGCAACATCTTCTTTCAAAGCAAGAAAATATAATATACAAAAACTTACCAAGAAAATGTAATATACAAAAAATCCGTTGGGTTAGTCAAACAGTTTCAAAGAATGACATCATAGTAAATTTTTATATATTACATTTTCTTGCTTTCAAAGAATATTTTGCTCTTGGTGGATTCATAAAACTGAGTTATAATATATTTGGTAAATTCACGTTTTCAACGCTATAAATAATTGTGTTGGGAAATCTAAACTTGAGTTTGGTCAGTTTTAATGCCAAGCCAAATACACATATAGTGTAGCTTCTACATCCAATCCACTTCAACGTGATTTTGGAAGGGAGTACCAAATATGCATTTAATAAAGCATAAAGCGACTTTTACATAACCAATCATCAACTAAACCAATCTAACTAGATTAATAGTTGCATTCTGATATCTTTCTCTCAAATTAAGGTCTAAAGTCCCTTTAATATTGTATTTAAACAAAGGACTTTGTTGAAATAAACTCCCTTAATTTTCATTAACTTATTTGAAATTCATGATTCAATATATTTTGAAGTTTTGGAAGATTTTGCGGAATAGCTTATTTGACCAAGCTTATTACGTGGTGGTATTACAACCTTATTTTGCTTGGATTGTTACATGGTACAGACAAGTTTAAAGTTTGATATTACTGGTAGATCTACCCAATGTTCCCGAGTATAGGACAGCTTGAAACATCTTCAGCAGTGCCATCAAATTCATAACCATTGACTAGACCTTCGAGCAATTCAGCAGGATCATAAAAGAATTTCACCTTCACAATTTTCATATTAACAACAAAAACCCAAGCTCAAGAGGAGTGACATAGAATTAATTTCTTGTTTCTATTTCCTAAATTTCTTATATTTTATTTACTGAAATATTAATTGAAATGTATTAGTTTAGTGCAAAGTTCAAAACTTTCTTTTAGTTCTAATGTTGTATTCATTTGTTAGTATATCTAAGATGTATAAGATGTATTTGTTATTTTCCGAGATAAAACATGTTCTTTAATTCCATTGTGATAATAAACATATAAATATAAAACAATAAAAAACGTCAGAAAAAATTGAGTTTTTTTTGTCAATAAAAAAATTGAGTTTTTTGAATCACCATAACCAATACCAAGATATGGGAAATGAGCCATAGATAATTTTAGGTCCATTGGGTAATGATTTTTTTTAAAAAGTTGACAAAAAAATTAAAAAAATAAGGTTAAACTTGTGGTTTTTAACTCAAAATTTGATTAATTTTTTTTAAAAAAATTGATTCAACTTTTTTTTGTCAAAAGGACATTCATCGCGGAGCAAAAATCACGAAATAGGGCAATAATAGGGCCAAAGCCCAATCCAACTGAGCACACCAAGCAGAATTCGAACAAAAAAGGACAATCTTTGACAAAAAAAAAATAAAAGGACAATCTAAGTGCATGTTTGGTTTGATGTTAAGAAGTGACTAAACTTAAATTCAGACCTCTCAGCAATTATTTATAGCGTTGAAAACGTGAGTTTATTACGTTCCAACACTAAACCAAGCACACCCTAAGAGCAAAATTTGCAGCAGGCTCAAAGTAGGAAAAGTACAGTCAAACAAAACCAAAAGACACTACGCACACAACAGAAATAACATAAAAAAAACCTAATCAAGGGGCTTGCAAAAATAATGACAAAATATGATATGGCCCAAGAATAGTCCAATCCAGTCAACCCGCAACCCAAATTGACCAAATATAAAAATGGACAAAAATGGGCCGTTTTGGACTGATTTTGTCTTTTCAGATTTGAAACTGATGCGGCCCAACGATGCTTGGCTAAAAGTATATAAAGGTTTCTAAAAGCGTGGACTCCACTTTGTTAAAAATGAGAAATGTAATTGTCTTATGAAAAAGGTGAACTCCACTTTGTTAAAAAATGAGAAATGTTAATGGAAATGCGTCCAAACTTTATTGAGCCAGTGGATTTAATGGGCATTGATGTAGGAGATAACAAAGTTGGATTTTATTGCTGTTGACAAACATGACAGAGAGGAATGGGAGACAAATATATGAAAATTGGTGGAATGAGAAAAGTGATTTAGTGGAGCACAAAGCGGCTTTTATACTAGGTAATAATCAACTAACCAATCTAATTTAGATTACATCTTTTTCTGAAAGGTCTAAAGTCCCTTTCATAAAACAAAGGAGTCTGCTGAAATAAACTCCCTTCTGAAATTCATGATGATTCAATATATTCTAAATGTTTGGAAAATTTTGCGGAAGAAAATATCAGAAATATTTCTAATTTACCAAGCATAGGGGTATGTATTACAACCTTATTTTGCCTGGATTGTTAAATGTTCTAGACAAGTTTAAACTTTGAACTATTGCACTGCTGTTAGATCTACCCAGTGTTCCTGAGTATAGGACAGCTTGAAACATCTTCAGCAGTGCCATCAAATTCAGGACCTTTGAGGAGACCTCCGAGCAATTCGGCAGGATCAAAAAAGAACTCCACCTTCACAATTTTCTTATTCTCATCCAACTGTGACCCAAAACAGTAAAAATAAAGAATTGCTGGATGAGATTTGAGAAGAGTTGTTTGTAATAATAACAATTTAACAAATGTAATTACTATCACACTTAATTATTTTCTAGTTTGGAAGGAAGTTATTTTACCGTAAAAATAGCCATTCCATACAGTTCAATTTTTTCTCCAGTAGGGGCATGACCTTTGAAAGGACCCTCCATGTAGCCCCAGTGCCTGAATTTGTACACAATCACTGGTGGTCCAGAATACACTCGCAATATCTCCAAAGCAAACCCACGTGGGAATGTCGTTGTAAATGCCTTGTGGGATGAATCTGCTGTTTCCTCATCTGGGTTGTAAGGCCTGAGTTCTTTTGGTAGAGATGTCTGCAGCAGGGGATTGTAGCCTCCTCCAAGCTTCCTTATCTCTTCCAAACTTAAAGGCTTCCTCCCTTTCATATCATCATAACCAATATTAATTAATTAAATTTCTTCAGATGACATAACATATTAACCTCAAGCTTTAAATTTTAGTAAATTAGTAATGGTACCATTTAAGCTGAAAGTAAATTTGTTAGGGTCCACTGATCTGTACTGGTTTATATCTGCCTTATGGAAAAATTCCATTTCCCAATTCTTTACTAAAGTCTGCACCTGCTCTTCAAGTGACCCTGGAGGCCATTCCTGTATGCAGTCATGAAAATTAAAGCATAATTAATAAGACTTTCATTGTCTTGAATTGAATACAAATACTCTTCTTTATATATTCACAACAAAATTAAACTACAAGCTCAAGAAAGATGGGGAGACCTTGGTTCTGCCGTCTTCAAATAGTTTATTCACCATATCATAGTTAGGTGGGGCACCAAATCTCCATTTGGTGTTCTTTTCTTCATCTCCATCCAAATATGTGCGGTACTTGTCCTCCTTACCACTGGATGATGCCATGTTTGGGTACAAGAGTAAGTTGAGTTTTGTTAAGATAGACTTGATGGTCCAATTCTCTTATATACTATAACATAAGGGGAAGACTTTTCAAAAAAATAAAAAATCAAGAATGATCATTTTGTATTATTCCGAAGAAAAGTAAATTCATATGGAAAGAATATGAAGAAAAGTAATCCCGTTAAGGTCAATGCTGACATTCCTCAAACCTGTTTGCTTTATATTTTTATTTCTTATTTCCATTTCTTATTTTCATTATGTTTCTTGTTTTCTAAAATTTTATAAAGGAAAAACTGAAAATGCTAAAAATGACAATTTTTTGTTTTCAGCATTTTTAATTTTTCCTTTGTAAAATTTTAAAAAACAAAAAAATGAAAACAAGAAATGAAAATATAAACAAAGTATGCCGTTAGTCTTTAAAGAAGGAGAATATAACTCATCAGATTGTACAATTTTAGTGCAAGAGATGTAAGAAGGGAGAGAAAAAAAATGAAATTAGGAGATAAAAGGTGTGATAATTAATGCTATTAGAAATAAATAGAGAGATAGCTAGGAAGAAAAAGATAACGTGGAAAGAATTGTAAGAGATGTGTATGTGAAAAAATAAGGAGTATATTAACTTGTGTATTAAATATATTTTTTATTTAATTAAAATTGAATTTATAATAAATTAATATTTTTAAATTTGAAAAAAAACTAAAAAATAATTTTGAGTAATTTTTTTAATTTTAAATTGTAATAATATATTATATTTTACTATTAAAATATTATTTATATTATTATTTGATAATATGATATGATAAAAAATTAAATTCATAAAAATAAGAATAAAAATTTATATATTTAAAAAGATTGAAATAGAAAAAAAAATAGGATAAGATTTTGAATTTTAATAAATTTCAAAGTTTAAGATTAACATCTATTAACATTTAAAAATTCAAATAGGAAGTGGGAAAAAATTAATATGAATGATTGAGAAGGAGAATTTCATTTTCACAAGTGCGGGCGAAATTCACCATCCAATGAGAGAAAGAGAGGGGATGTAAAAAATCATTGTGAGAGAGAGAGTAGAGTGAGTGAGTGTTTCACTCTCCAAGATGAGGTCTCAAAATTATAATACAGAGAGTTGATATATCCATAAAGGCATTTTTGTAAATATAATAAAATTAAACATGTACACATATAAACAACAACATCCATCTTAAAATTTACTTTATATAAAGCCTTTTTTTTAGTAGGTAATTCATGGGATGGAGGAGTCTTACTATTTTATTTTGTAATATTTTCATATATTATTAACAATTCATTTTAATATTATTATGATATACAATCTATCGTTTAGCACGTCATGTATAATCTTTTTCTACATTTTTCACACTCCAAAATGGACTATCAAAGTTTTAATATTCTTTAAAAAGAGAAATAATTTTTTCAGGTTTTTCTATTATACACTTTCTTTCACACTTTATTTTTCTTTAGGTTTCTCTTCATTACATATCACATTTTTCATTTTCTCTCTATTTTTTATCTCTTCCCACTACATTAGTACTTTTAAAAAAAGAGTAATTATTTTTTTACACTTCTTTATTTTACATTTCTTTTCACACCTCATTTTTCTTTTCATCTATCTTTGTCTTTCTTATACCACATCAACTATTACATCTTTTACATTCTCACACTTCATTTTCTTTTTTCTTTTTTTATGTCTCTCTTCCCTGCACATGCTACTCCGCAAAAATAAGGTGTCAAAATTTCAATACTTTCATAAAAAGTGATGATTTTCCACACGCTTTTCTTTTACACATATTAGTTTAAGGATTTAATTAATATACACTGTTAGTGTAAAAAAAAATTTTACATAGACATGCAATGGTGTGTCGTCACATCATTTAATGAATGTGACACCTCATGTGTTATTAAACTAGTGTCTGTCCCATGCGATGCATGGGTATTATTATTCAAATAGATTATTTATATATATTGAATACTATAATATATTTAATTTAATTAATATAGATATGTAAACTTTAGAAAATGATAATGATTAGTGAATTTTTTTTCATATTAAAATTTATACTTGTTTATATAGAAAGAATTAAAAAAAATAAAACATAGAAAATTTATTTGAAATAACAAATTTCAAACATTAATAATTATAAATGTAAAATATATCATATCATATCATTTATCTTTTTTGAAATATCTCTTTATACACTATAGCTTCTATACATTTAAATGTAAACAAATATAATATACTCCTTCTGTTCCTTTTTGTAAGGCACACTATATTTAATCACAAAGATTAATAAAAGTAATTAAAACTAGTTAATTATTTTATTTGAGTTTTAAAAAATAGGTTAACTCTCTAGTTTTGCCCTTATTTAATACTATTAACTAACTCCACTATCATTTGATAGTTGGAAAGATATTAAAGTTAATAAGGGCAAATAAGGAAAATTATAATAGTGATTTTTACATATTAAAATTTATACTTGTTTATATAGAAAGAATTAAAAAAAATTAAAACATAGAAAATTTATTTGAAAAAACAAATTTCAAACATTAATAATTATAAATGTAAAATATACCTATCATATCATTTATATTTTTTTTATATTTTTTATAGGTGAAGAGTCTTAACTGTGACTAAGCCTTGAATAGGATTGCCCCTGGTAATAGGGGATACCTATGGTGTACACAAAAAAAATATCATTTATATTTTTTGAAATATCCCTTTATACACTATATTTTTTATCAAATTATAACATTTAAAAATATAATCACATATAAGAATCTTAAGTTCTTGTCGAGACTTCATCCTAAATATAGCAACATATAATTGACCATGAGAGAGAACGATTTTTGGTAAATAAACACCAACGTGTGACAATGTCTAGCTTTGACTTTTATTAATGGTCACAACAAAATAAAGAAAAATGAAAATTATCTTCGTTAAAACTTTAATGGAGTGAGATGATCAAATAGAATTAAATTCATTCGAGTTGTCCCCAAATGTGTTTCGCATTTCTCATTTTTTTTTGGAAAAAATGAAAATTTAGTTTATATACATTCAATTGTAATCAAATATAATATACTCTCTGCATTCCATTTTATAAGGCACACTATATTAAATCACAAAGACCAATAAAATAATTAATTCTAGTTAATTATTTTATTTGAATTTTAAAAAATAGTTTAACTTTCTAGTTTTGCCCTTATTTAATATTATTAACTAACTCCACTATCATTTGATAATTGGAAAGACATTAGAGTTAATAAGGGCAAATAGGAAAAATTATAATAAATGTTTTCTTCAAATTCTAAAGTGACTTATAAAAAGGAACACAAAAAATTCTAAAATGTGTCTTATAAATTAAAAAGGAATTGAGGGAGTATGTATTTTGGTGATTTCAATTCATATTGTATTCATTTCAAACTATTTAGTGTTGTCTTGTCATTTGTGTTTACTTAAATTTCTATTATTTATATATATTTTTTAATGCAATATATAATGTATTTATATATTTAATAATTTAGTTTTAAAGTATATGAGATTTTCTCACGCCTAATTTTGTTTATCTCTCATTCTTTCCTATCACATAAATTGTCATTTAATTCTCACACTCTATCTTGATTTATTTATTTTTATCTCTTTCTTTTTTCTACTTCCAACACCCAAAAGTTAACTATCAAAGTTTTAATACTTTTAAAAAAGAATAATAATTTTTTCACATTTTTTTGTTTTACACTTCCTTTAACACCTTAATTTTCTTTTAATTTTTCTCTTCATTTCATATCACATTTTTCACATTCTTTCTCTTTATTATTTTTTCTTTCTATTTTTCTCCTTTCTAAACTTTCCATATTTATCTACCTACTATCTATGTATATTATAGGTTAGGCTAGAATTATAACTTATAACTTTACTACTTATAGGAATTAAAAAAATTAACCCTTCAATAAATAGTAACAAAAAATCTAACCGTAATACTATAGATTATAATCATCCACCACAAATAGTTGGCCACATTTGACAACAACACTTTTATGCTTTTCTCCACCCCTGAATCCATGATTCCATACGACTAATGATTGTGAATACCCAATTTTATCCGGATTAATATTATTTTAATTTCAATTTTTGTTAAATTTAATTTGTAAATAAATCTCAAAATAAAAATAATAAAGTTTCAATTTCAAAAATAAAAAAATAATAAATCTAAATTTGTTTTAGTTAAAATAAAAATAAAAAATCAGAAAAAAATAATAATGAATCTAAATATTCAGAAAAAAAATAAAAAAATAAAAATTAGAAAATAATTTTAAAATCCAAAAATTAGAAGAAAAAAAAAATAATAAAATAAAATATCTTGGAGAGTAAGTTTGAGTTGAGAAAATAAATGGAGGTTGGTTGTTAGTGGGGAGGATTTGTTGCTAGAAGTGAGAAAATGGGGGAAGTGGTTTTAGGAGGTGGTTAAAGTCAAGATGGTATAAAAAAAGCCAGCTACACACTGTTACGGGGACACAAAAAGGAAATGGATAAAAAAACAAAGCTCCCAAACCCAGAAAATTGAGAGGACGGTTACTGGTTTTATGAGAAAAAGAGAGAAAACTCACGGTTACATACAGGGCTGCAAACAGAGACAAAACGGAGAAGATTAAAAGCTTAGGAGAACAGAAGAACAAGAAACAGAGGGAGACGGAAGAAAATAATCCATCACAAGAATTATAAAGAGTTAATTTCAGGTTTCTTTCATTCTTTCCTGCTCTGATTGCAATAGTTCTTGACAGTATTTTCATGCTTTACTTGATTCATAGACGTGGATAGGTGAATGATCTAGTTGTTTAAACATAAAATCATCATTTGCACACACATGAACTAATCAGTTGTGAGTAATCAACAGAGGCTTAACATGAACTAGAGTCTAATTTACCAGAACACAAGGAAAATGGTTTAGGATAAGAGTCCAATTTACAAAATCCAACAATCTAATTTGAACAACAAAAATCAAATAGCCTCACAATCCATGTCCAGCCACTGAAAACACCACTGCCGTCAGTCTCTGTTTGCGTCTGGTTACTCCCCCCGCCGCTGTAAGGACCTTAGTTGTCTTTTTAAGCTATTTCAAAAGTTTGCTTATTTCCAAGTCCCACATTGCTTGGTGAGGGAGCCTTATAAGGGTTTATATATTAACTTGTGATATTGGTTGTTAAACAAGCTAGTGAGAGGATGGGCTCGCGCGCACAAGGATGGGCCTAGCTAGTGCAAATTCTCCGATTTGCCCCCCCCCATGCGCGCACGATAATGGTGCCTCACCAGCTTTTTACTCCCACTTTTTTTAAATTGAAAGACTAAACCTTATCTCAGAAAACGGTTTTATTTAGATTTTAATTTTGACTTGGTCTTACTCGGATTTTATGGGATTACCCTATCCGCACTAACAGAGTAGTGGTTCCTATTTTCACTCCACTTCTATCTGTCAGTTACTTTTTAAAAACAAAAAACCGCACAGATAGATGTTAATCCTATCTGTTTTTCAAAAACGGTATCCTCCTCCTCGGTTCTGCTCTTCTGATCCTACTGATCGTTCTTTCCAGTTCAGTGCCACCTCGTACTTGCTCACGGCGGTTCGGGACGAACCTGTTGTATCCTGGGGGAGCATCACATCCGGTCGATGAATCCTTAAGGACAGCGTGCCCCTCACGCGCCTCAGGTTTTCTTTATTTTACAGGCTGCAGAACTCATCAGCATCAACAATCTTAAGGATTCAGTATGTCTTCTGCACCCTCTGCTTCTGACGCTGAACCTTCCAACGGAGATGGCGACCCAAAACCACCTCCTCCTCCCGTCCATGCGCTCTATGCGAAACCATTCCCTGATATCTCGAAGATAGAGGTTTTTGGAGGACAAAACTATCGTAGATGGCAGGAGCGCCTTTTCTCTGTTCTCGATCTCCATGGAGTCGCTTACGCTCTTACAGAATCAAGGCCACCACAGACTGCTAATCTAAAACTCATAGAAGAGTGGACCAACGCTAATAAGGTATGTCGTCACACTATTCTCAGTACCTTATCTAACGAGCTTTTCGATGTGTATTGCTCTTACAAGGAGGCAAACAAAATTTGGGAGTCCATCAATCTAAAATACACGGCTGAAGATGCTGGGAAGCAGAAATTCGTCATCGGCAATTACTACAGGTGGGAGATGGCTGAAGACAAGGACATCAAGGTCCAGATAAATGAGTATCATAAACTGCTCGAGGATCTGAAAGGAGAAAATATTGAGTTACAAGACGAATTTGTAGCTGGTCTATTGATTGAGAAGCTGCCCCCTTCCTGGAACGATTACAAACAACAACTCAAACACAAACATAAGCAATTGTCGCTGGCAGATCTGATCACCCATATCATCATTGAAGATACCAACCGCAGGGAGCTCAAAGTGGCCAGGGCAAGGGCTCTAGCGGCACGAGCCAATCTCATTCAAAACAAAGCTAACAAAAAAGGTACGAAGTCAAACTCTGATCACTTTGTCCCTAAGGTTACTAATCCCAACGCTAACTTCAAGAAAAAGGGATGTTGCTTTGTTTGTGGAAAGCCAGGTCATCAAGCATATCAATGCAGACACCGTGCGAGAAACGACAATCCTCCCAAACCAAAGGCAAATTTGGTAGAGGGAGATGATATCATTGCGGCGGTTGTTTCTCAAGCTAATATTGTGACTGATGTGACCAAGTGGGTGGTAGACTCTGGGGCTACCAGGCACATTTGTGCCAATAAAGAGGCGTTCACCTCCTACATTGCTGTAGGGGAAGGAGAAGAACTTGTATATCTTGGTGATTCCAGAACTGCACCAGTTCAAGGAAAAGGAAAAGTACTTCTCAAACTCACATCAGGGAAGACCTTGGCTTTGAATGATGTACTGCATGTCCCTAATATTAGGGCCAATTTGGTCTCTGTGTCTTTATTGTTAAGAGTTGGGGTTAAGGTGTCTTTTGAGTCCAACAAAATTGTGATGACCAAAAATAATGTATTTGTTGGCAAGGGATATTGTGATCAGGGACTTTTTGTTCTTAATGTTTCCGAAGTATTGAATAAAAATGTTTCCTCTTCTGCTTATATGCTTGATTCGTTTGATATATGGCATGCTAGATTAGGACACGTTAATTTTTCTTATATTAAGAATATGCGCCAAATTGGTATGATTTCTGGTATTAATAATGAAAATCAAGATAAATGTGCTGTTTGTATTGAATCTAAATTAACCAAGAAATCTTGTCTTCCTGTTCAACGTGAAACTGAATTACTTAATTTAATTCACTCTGATTTAGGTGATTTAAAACAAACTGTAACAAGAGGAGGTAAGAAATATTATGTGACGTTCATAGATGATTGCTCAAGATACACTAAGGTTTATCTAATTAGACATAAAGATGAAGCATTTGATATGTTTTTATTATATAAAGCTGAAGTAGAAAACCAATTAAATAGGAAAATCAAGAGGGTTAGATCTGATAGGGGTGGAGAGTACATTTTATTTAATGAGTATTGTGAAAAAGAAGGCATAATACATGAAGTAACTCCACCTTATTCACCTGAGTCTAATGGGGTAGCAGAAAGGAAAAATAGGACCTTAAAAGAAATGATGAATGCCATGCTCATTAGTTCAGGTGCACCAGATAACTTGTGGGGGGAAGCCCTTTTAGCTGCCTGTTTCTTGCAAAATAGGATCCCACATAAGAAAACCGGTAAGACTCCTTATGAAATTTGGAAAGGGTATAAGCCTAACTTAAGTTATTTGAGAGTGTGGGGGTGCCTAGCTAAGGTTATGCTTCCTGACCCTAAGAAAAGGAAAATAGGCTCTAAGACCTCTGATTGTATGTTTGTTGGCTATGTTGAGCATAGTGCTGCCTATCGTTTTCTTGTCTTGAAAAGTGATGTGCTTGATTGTAATACCTTTTTGGAAACAAAAAATGCTGAGTTCTTAGAATATGTGTTCCCTTTGAAGTCTGAATCTGTTTCTCGTGCAACAATTCAAAATAACAATGAGAACTCATATGAGGATTTGAGAAGGAGTAAAAGACAAAGAAAAGAAACGTCTTTTGGAAATGATTTTTATACTTACTTGATTGGAAATGATCCTTTGACCTTTGATGAAGCTGTTTCTTCTTCTGATGCCGAATTTTGGAACAAGGCTATTAAAACTGAAATTGATTCTCTTTCTAAAAATAAAACTTGGATTTTAGTTGATTTACCTCCGGGAGCAAAAGCCATTGGTTGTAAGTGGATTTTTAAAAGGAAACTTAATCCTGACGGTTCTATTGAAAAATATAAAGCAAGATTGGTTGCGAAAGGTTTTTCTCAAAAACAAAATATTGACTATTTTGATACATTTGCTCCTGTGACTAGAATTTCTTCAATTCGAATTTTAATAGCCTTGGCTTCTATTTACAAATTGATTATACATCAAATGGATGTAAAAACGGCTTTTCTAAATGGTGATTTAGAAGAAGAAATTTATATGTCTCAACCTGAAGGATGTGTAGTTTCTGGTCAAGAAAATAAAGTTTGTAGACTTCTCAAATCCTTGTATGGTTTAAAGCAAGCTCCAAAACAGTGGCATGAGAAATTTAATCAGACTTTGATAGATGATGGTTTTTCTATTGTTCAAGTAGACAAATGTGTTTACACAAAAGTTGTAAATGGTGAATGTGTTATCATTTGCTTATATGTAGATGATATGCTTATATTTGGCACATGCTTGGATGTAGTGATTAAGACTAAGCTTTTTCTTGCATCTAACTTTGATATGAAAGACATGGGTGAAGCAAGTGTGATATTGGGTGTTAAAATCATAAGGAAGGGTGATAGTATTACACTATCCCAAGAACATTATGTTGAAAAACTTCTTAGGAAGTTTGGACACTTTAATGACAACCCTGTGAGTACCCCTTATGATGGCAACACTCAATTAAAGAAAAATCGAGGTGACCCTGTCTCTCAGTCTGAGTATGCGCAAATAATTGGGAGCTTGTTACATTTAATGAATTTCTCTCGACCTGACATTGCCTATGCCGTGGGCAGGTTGAGTAGATACACTCAGAATCCTAATAAGGATCATTGGGGTGCACTTGTTAGACTCATGAGATACTTGAGAGGTACCATGGATTATGGTATTATGTATGGTGGATTTCCCGCTGTATTAGAAGGATACAGTGATGCTAACTGGATCTCAGATTCAGATGAGACAAAATCCACTAGTGGTTACATCTTTACACTTGGTGGTGGTGCTGTCACGTGGAGATCGACCAAACAGACTATAATAGCCAGATCCACTATGGAATCTGAATTTATAGCTCTGGAATTGGCCGGTAATGAAGCTGAGTGGTTGAAAAACTTCTTAGCAGACATTCCGTTAGGAATGAAACCAACACCATCAGTGTATGTTCATTGTGATAGCCAGTCGGCTATAGCCGTTGCAAGGCAAAAGACTTACAATGGCAAAAGTAGACATATTCAGTTAAGACACAACGTGGTGAAGCAGCTGCTGAAAGATGGAATAATTTCCATTGATTATGTAAAGTCAGAAGTGAATTTGGCCGATCCTCTGACTAAACCCTTGGGTAGAAAATATATATATGAAACATCGAGGGGAATGGGACTAAAGCCATTTTGATACTAACAGTGATGGTAACCCAACCTTTGTGATTGGAGACCCCATGAAGAAGGTTCATATGGGTAAAAACAAGTCAGCTGTTAGTTTTGCTAGCACTATTTTACTTGTCCCTTCCTATGGTGTATGAGGTGCTAGACTGCATATTGGAGAGGATAAGCCCGAAAGGCTTTTAATGATTCTCATATCCCTTACAGGTGGTGTATGAAGTGCAGCATACACTTGATGAAATCACCTATATGAGTGTCAAGTGGGGTCGCTTGCATGAGATTTAGGCGAAATCTCTAGAGCACTCATGAATACCAGGCGAGCGCATGGCCTTACAGCGCAACACAGCGGTAACGGCAAGAACTGTAGGGTGTGATGTGATTGGTAAGACCTCTGGCATACACTAAAGTGTCTTGGTTCATAGGAACTCGTTCCACCGATTCGCTTGTATGTTACGACTTATTAATCTAGGTCTGGTTCATAGTCCAAAAGACACCAGATTCGACGCATTAACATTCATGTTAGTGGTTCAGAGCAGAACTTTCTTCCTTTTAAAATTGTTTTTTAAAAACTTTTGAAATATGTGGGGGATTGTTGTCTTTTTAAGCTATTTCAAAAGTTTGCTTATTTCCAAGTCCCACATTGCTTGGTGAGGGAGCCTTATAAGGGTTTATATATTAACTTGTGATATTGGTTGTTAAACAAGCTAGTGAGAGGATGGGCTCGCGCGCACAAGGATGGGCCTAGCTAGTGCAAATTCTCCGATTTGCCCCCCCCCCATGCGCGCACGATAATGGTGCCTCACCAGCTTTTTACTCCCACTTTTTTTAAATTGAAAGACTAAACCTTATCTCAGAAAACGGTTTTATTTAGATTTTAATTTTGACTTGGTCTTACTCGGATTTTATGGGATTACCCTATCCGCACTAACAGAGTAGTGGTTCCTATTTTCACTCCACTTCTATCTGTCAGTTACTTTTTAAAAACAAAAAACCGCACAGATAGATGTTAATCCTATCTGTTTTTCAAAAACGGTATCCTCCTCCTCGGTTCTGCTCTTCTGATCCTACTGATCGTTCTTTCCAGTTCAGTGCCACCTCGTACTTGCTCACGGCGGTTCGGGACGAACCTGTTGTATCCTGGGGGAGCATCACATCCGGTCGATGAATCCTTAAGGACAGCGTGCCCCTCACGCGCCTCAGGTTTTCTTTATTTTACAGGCTGCAGAACTCATCAGCATCAACAGGAGCAGCACTGTTCGCCGCCACAAGCAGCACCTTCCCTCACCGGCGTGCGATCCCCCTATCAAGTCGCTGCCTCTGCGCGTGACCCTTCCTTCTTCCAGTCGCGCCACCCAGTCTCCATCGCAGGGGTTTCATCACCGTCCAGCCACCACCATCGCAGCGCAGCCATCAACCACCGTCACAGTCATCATCTTCTCCACCTTCGTTGAGCGTCGCGTCCCCTGCCACGGCCACCGTTCCATCACCTAGCTGTCGTCGAGCAGCCTGCGGCCATGGCCGCATCCTTCCTTTCTTCCCTGGCCGTCGTTCCCTTCTTTCCCCTTTCTTCTCCCGTTTCTTTATTTCTCTCTATTAGGTTTTCTAGTTCAAAATAAAAAAAACAGTTTGTGTGTGGAGAAGGGACGTGAAGAGTCAAGTGACTGTGATCCCTTCTATTTTTCTTTTTTATTTTTAGTTTTTCTTTCATTTTTATTTTAACAATTAATTTTGTTTTGATGATCTATACTGTTTTTCTTATATTGTGAAATAGTACTTTTAATATAGATATTAGATCAATGTTTAATCTTTTTGAATGTAAATACTTTTGTGGTTTTATAGATATTATTCTCAGGATCCATATAATTAATTTTTTTTTAAAAAAATACACATTCTGATGCAATAATTTGGTGATATTATCGAATAGCATTTCTATCATCAATATTATCCAAATTATATAGGACTATGGAGTATAGCCATTTGCTAACAAAATAGTCTTCGCAAATTGTAAATTATTTTGAAATAAAATAATTTTTCTAAAAAATAGAACATTAACGAGTAGCATTTCTATCGTTAACGGGACTATGGAGTATAATCATTTGTTAACAAAATAGTCCCCACACTTGTAAATAATTAAAAAAAATATTTTTTGTAAAATCAATAATGTTAAAACTAGCATTTCTAGCAATAACATTGTCTCTCAAAATTAATTTTTTTACTTGATTAAAAATAAATAAAATTACCCAATGATCAAGTGATATTAAATGAGAATATTATTTGAATTAGGAGGGTTCATTGTATAGCCATTTGCTAACAGAAACCCTTCAAGAGTGAATTTTCCTTTTAATATCAATTCTTTAAAAAATAAATCAAATAAAAAAATCCAACAAAAATTAATAAACAGAAAAATCAATTCTTTCAAAAATAAATCAAATAAAAAAATCTTTCCAAAAATACTATCAAAATCTGAATCCTCAATCAATCAACAAATTAATTTTTCAAAACTACGTGGCTTTGATTTCCCCATTGCAGCTGGGGATACGTAGGAGCGGGAACCGGCCCCGTCAAGTCCAAATAAATATTTTTCTAAATTTTCCCATAATCTAAAAAATAAAAAATGTAAATAAATTCGTTAATAAATAAAAACAAAAAGATTTCTTTTAAAAGGGGTAAAATAAATATTTTTCAAAAGTTAATAAATTTGCACAATTAATTAGAGGTAACCGTCTTAGGACGGATGTCGTAGGGTGCTAATACCTTCCCTACACATAACTGACTCCCGAATCCAAATCTGGTTTCAAAGACCATTTTTTTTAAAGGGTTTTTTCCGATATTTTCCCTCAAAAATAAATATTGGTGGTGACTCCATTGAAAACGATTTTTCAATACCTTTTCGTTTCGTCGTCCCGTCATGACCCCGATTTCGACAATGATTAATCAAACAATTCTCAGTGTCATTGAGCCACGGAAAATAGGCTGAACAAAGTTTCTTCCTTTTGAGTTTATGTAAACCAGATCTTAGAAGATGCCAATCCAATGGCCATAGTGCACACACGACAGCAAGAAATCCTTAAAATATATTTCTAGATACACTCAAAAATAGACCCTTGCAGAGAAATGCTATGCTATGCATATATCTCTATTGACCCCACACGACCAGAATGAAGGTCAACTGAGCTTCTTCCAATATTGGGCCCAATTAAAATGCTTAATGTAAAGGCCTATAGCGGTGACCAAAAAAATAGACCTGAATGAACAGTACTAAAAAATATTCTACTTTGTAATAGTATAGATATAGATTCAAGAAATAATGTGGCAGCACATCATTGGATGTCTGTGTAAAATTTCTTTTATACTAACGGTGTATATATATTTAAACTCTTAGTTTAAGTAAACCATAAAAATATCCTTTTACACACCTTATTTTTATTTCAATCTCTTCATTTAATTTCGTTCATATCAATTATCACTTTTTTCACTTGCTCACTCTTCTTTTTTTTTTTCCTTCATATCTTTCTTTCTTTACTATGCTTTACACACCCCAAAATATACTGTAAATGTTTTAATACTCTTTAAAAGAGCAATAATTTTTTCAAGCTTATTTATTTTACAATTCATTTTACACCTTATTTTTATTTTCACAACTTTTCATTTTTTTATCACATTTTTCACTTTCATTCTTCATTTTTTTTTATCTCTCTTCTTCTTACACTTCTTACACCCAAAAATGGGAGTTAAAGTTTTAAAACTCTTAAAGAAGTAATGATTTTTTCACACTTTTTTATTTTATATTTTTTCCACACTTCATTTTTTCTATCTCTATGTTTTTGTTATCACATCAATTGTTACATCTTTTATCTTCTCTTTCTTCAATTTTTTTATTTAACTTTTACTACTCTTATAAAAAGTGGTATTTTTTACAGTTTTTTATTTCACATTTTCTTCAACACCTGATTTTTTCTCTTTTATTTTTATATCACATCAAAATATTATTTTAAATGAACCTAATACATTGAAAACTATTTTTTTACAATGAAAAGTAAAAAGTTAAAAAGGGTATATATGTTTTTCAATTGGGAGCCCTCTAGAAGTATTTTTCGGTAAGAGTAACAACTACACTTCCATTGGTCAGAATTGCGTTTGGAACTCCAACCTAAAACAAGTAGACAAAGTTGACTCTTTGGTGGTTGTAATATTATAGATTTATTAGCTAGCAATAAGTCCCACGCATACCATGGCTAATTTTGTAAAATATGTTACAAGAATCAAAATTTTAAAATATTTTATGAAATTTGTTTAATTTACAAGATATTATTTCAATAATAATAATAATAAAAAAATTTAAATACTAAAATATAGATATTTAAAATTTTTAATTATAATGATGGTTGATGTATTATAATGATACCAACCAACATATTGAGGAAAAAATAATATTATAAAAAATAGTTGCAAATTGTTTTACTTTTTAGGAATCAATTTTGAGACCTAATGATCTTACTTTGGACCCTATTATGTCTCTCAATAATTAATACTAATTTTTTCTCTCTTCCTAATAGAATTTCTAAATATTAATAAATGCTAATTTTAAATTTTGAAAGTTATTAAAATTCAAAATCTTACCCTATAATTTCTTATTTCAATTATTATCTTCAATATAAATGTTTATTCACATCTTTTTCATTTTAGTTTATTTAATTATATCTTTGATAATGTAAATTGGACTTAATGATAAAACATAATCTATCATTATAATTTAAAATTGAATTATTATCTAAAATTATTTTTATTTTAATTATTTTTAAATTTTAAAAATATTAATTTATTATAAATTAAATGAAACTAGTTAAAAAGCTAACTGAAAGCTGGAAAACTAGTTGGACGCTAAAAAACTAGCTGATTTGATTGAAGGTGTTTGGTAAAACTAGCTGAAATTAGTAAAATAACATATAAGGACATCATTAATTATTAAATAATGATGAGTGTTGATGATTGAAACATAAATCTGTAATAAATTTTCAACTAGTAACTGAAAATGGAAGATTTTTTTAAAAAAAAAAACTAACTCAAGTTGCTTTCCAAGAAAAGCTAGTAGCTACCTAAAAAGTTACCTTATAAAACACTAATGAAATGGTTTCAACTACTAATTTCAATTTTCACTTAGCTAAAATAAAAATGAGAGCTTTTTTAAAAAAGTTATCTCAAGTAGCTTTTAAAAAAAATTAATAACTACTTAAAAAAATTACCTTACAAAATACGGATGAAATAATTTTAATTACTAGTTTTAACTTTCACTAAAATGCCTTAACAATCTCACTCTTAATATAAAAAGGTAATCATATAACTCATGGGCGAAAGAGACAAATTCTCCTTCATCAATATGGTAATCATGCCATATTGCCATCAGCTTTCTTAGATATTTTCTGTCTCATGTTTCATTTAGGAAGGACCCACCGTCCCACCGTTCATGTATCGCTCTAATACAGTAGCATTTATGTACTAGCTCCCAAAATGTATTCACCGGAAAATCTTAAAGAATCATAAAGAATCATCCATATTGTAAATTGTTCTTCCTTGAAAATCTTCTTTCATCTGAGCAATTTGACTGGATATTTGGGGGGAGTGTTGCTTGCAGCTCATAGCTGTATTCTCTCATTGCTGTTTATAGTTCAGGTAGTCAATGCAAATCACAAACACCTTTTGGCTTATTTGCCGTTGCAACAAGCATGGCTCAGGATATTGATTTTACTTTTACTTCTTTCATTAATTCTAGACATGGTTAATGAGAGAGTACCCTGCAGAGCTTATGCTAATACACTAAGGGCCCGTTTGGTGCACAGAGAAAGGATATCCTATCAGTTATCATGTGTTTGTTGCACCAATAAGATATGATAACTTTATCATGTTGCTTATCCTATTATTTCCTCTTAGTGTAATTCTTATCCTAAAGGGAGTGAGTTAGGGAGTGATAGAATATAATAAGATAAAAAAATTTCTTCCTCATTTGTCCTATCTTTCTCTCTCCTCCCTCTCTATCCTCCCTCTCTCTCTCCTCTCTATTTCCTCTCGCAGTCTTGTTCCCCTCTCTCTCTCTCCTCCCTCTCTCCTCTCTCCTCTCTCTCTCCTCTCTCTTTCCTCTCAATCCTATCATATCTTGTCCACCAAACAAGCCATAATACTCATTAATAGCAGTGGGACATTAATTATTTTCTCTAAGACTCACACACAAACAAAAAAAAAAAAGAAAAACTAGTTTTTCAACTCAATTCAGCTTCACTTATGTATTTTAATTCTACTTACATCCATAGTGTATAATAACATAATAATTTATAGACAAATAAAAATATTATAATAATACAAATCTTATTACAAATAAAATGTGTTAAATTTATGGTGGTTAAGGGAATTTAATTTTTATTTACTTTTCCACCGTCTAAGTTATTTTTCATGATTTATTAGGTGTCACATACGTGTTTCTAAATTTATTAGGTCACCAACTAAATTTATTTTTCACATGTTGCTTAATTTATTAGGCTGCCGTCGAAGTTTCTAACTTGCATATTGCTTGATTTAATTTATTAATTAGACTAACACTCTATTCAATTTATGTTAGTGTCTATTACTATCTGTTCCAGCTGTGCTGATTTCAGGGAATAGACCCAAAAGCTTTTAGACTGGGACTTAACATGGAGTTGCTAGCTAGCTACTGGGTGTGTTCGGTAAGAATATACATAGTGATGTTAATTACTTATTTCCTATCAACATGATTTTTCTTGCTGTGCTCTGACTTAAAATTAACTTGATCTGCTTCTAAATCCAGGCAGTTTTTTCAGTATCTTTTCGAGGTATTATCCATATCTGGGCCATGAAGAAGAAAGGCCCTGTTTATGTTGCAATTAATGTTTTGAAATAGTCTTTGCAGTCGTCATGGGTATTACTTTTCTGGGGGACTCTCTCTATCTCAGAAGGTATAATTTCTTTCATGTGTCTAAATCATGACAACGAATTGAAGCGTGTTATTGACCAAAAAAAAATTGAAGCGTGTTAACCAAAGGTTTTAGTTAGTTGAACCCTTTGTTAGCTAGCGTGTTAATGAATGCAAATTGTTTTCCTTTTTTTAAAATTATCTTCTGCCTAAGAAGGAATACAATTATGAGGGCCTAACTACAATATTTATCTACAGTGTGATTGGAGCGGCCATTGTGGTTATTGGTTTCTAATCTCTATGTTGTTATTTGGGGAAAAACTCAAAAAGATAAGTTGAAGGAAAACCATAAAGTCAATGGCTTTGTATCATACTCGCTGCCGCCTCGGGGAAATATCTTCTCCTGTATTGGATTTCTCTTGTAGGAGAAAGATAGATATATACACTGTGTGTGGATCTATAAGAAAAAGGAAAGTGAGAGCTGGAAGGGAAAAAAAAGCTTGGGGGGGGGGGGGTAATTTCTCACCTGAGGAAGGAGAGGGAAAAAGTACGTGCTAGGATCCTCTCCAATGATCCAGCTCTCTCCAGTCGATTTAGCTACAGAATAACTACAGAATAACTATGAAATAATTACGAATTTTGATTTCCTAGTTATTTTGTAGTTATTCTGTAGCTAAACTGACTAGAGAGAGCTGGACTGCTGGAGAGAATTCGGAAGAGTACTCTGCTGGAAGGAGAAAGGGAAAGAGGGAGTGGGGAGTGGGAGTGACTGAATGAATGAAAAGTCAATTAAGGGTATGTTTGTGAGTTGAATTTTGGAAGGGAAGGGAGAGAAGAGAAGAGCTTATTGGAAGCACTTCCCCCTTTGTATTTGTGAGTTTTAGTATTTTATAAAGTATTTCCCTCCTCTTCTCCCCCTCCCTTCTCCCTCCAATCCTTTCTTTTCCCTAATCTCTAAACTCACAAACACATCCTAAAAAAAAACAATAATGACTTTTGAATTAATTACAAAGTTAAAGTTTTATGAACGATTACAATTTTTCATTTATTAATCATATTAAAAATTAATTTGGATTAATATTGTTTTTAAATAAACTAATTTATATTTTTAAAAAAATTTAAATTTATATTATATTTTTATATGTATTTCTTATTTTAAAATTAAAAAATAAAAAAATATTTGAGTTAAACTAAAATTCAAAATAATTAATGTAGATAATTATTGGGTCTATTTGGGAGTTCTTGTTTAGTTACTCGGTTTAAATGTAGAGTAGTTTAAATTGTTAGAGTTGCTTAAAAAGAAAATAGATGAAATAATTTTTTTTTATAAATTTTACTTATTTATTTTAGGGTATTTTGGTCTTTATGTATTATAATTTAATTTCTCTAATTTCCATTTCTCTCCTACCAAATAAAAATACCATTTCTCTCCACTCTATTTTATCTCTATTTCTTTTTCTACCAAATAACCTAATTTCTTCTCTCTTTCTCAGTTATTTTTCTATACTCTATTTTTCTCTTTCTTATTTCTCTCTATTTTATTTCTCTGTATAGAAAGCGTTAATGGAGATGACTTTGGATGCCTTGCAAATACTTTGCTAAAATTGCCTCTCTGACTTCAGCATTAAAGTATTTTTGCAAGCACCCTCACCTTTTCCCTAACCAGAGATACTATAGTGAGGAGAAAACTCCTCACCCTACAGAAGTAGCAACCTTATCCGCATTTGGACACAATTATTTGGTACTGTCTGTGGGAGGCAATAAAACTTATACTCTCACTACCTCTTCATCATCTCAGACTTCATTTTCACTTCCACTATGGCTCCTCCACCTAATCATGGTCAAAGACCTCCTTATCATTATGAACCACCATGTTCCCCTTTGTCATATTTAAAAATTGATGATTAAAAGGAGAATATCAATTTAAAAAAAATTAAAACGATTAAAATGTTTCATTTTTATTAAACAAATAAAAGTGACAAATGATTTCAACACTCATGCTCAAATAACTAGGTAAGGGACATTAATTTATGGTGTGTTTGTATTTGGGGTTTTGAAAAGAACGGAGATAAATTTTTATTCTAATTAATATTCTTTGTTTTAAAATTGTTTAAAAAATAAAAGAATAGATTAACATAAATTTAATATTTTAATCTTATATATATTCTAATAAATATTATATAACTTATCTAATTTAAAAAAATAAAAAAATTATCCTCATTCTTTTTCTTTTACAAAATCCTCAATACAAACACAATATTGGACTATTGGAGGCTTGAAAAAGTGAATGATAAAAACTAAAAAGTTTAATAATGGGCGAATTTCTAGTTAGTTGCATTATTATTTTTTATTATGCCATGTTATTTATTTACGCTATCAGATTTCTTGGATATTTTCTTTTGTTTGTTTCATTTACGAAGGAGAAGGACCCACCATTTCTGTCATGTTCATGTCTACAGTTCCAACTCCCAAGTCACAATCCAAACAAATTGATGGAAAAAAGTGTTCCTTTACCAAGCATCTTCTGCAACTTATGAAATTGTGTTCGTTCACTGGAAATTCCTCTATCGCCAAAAACAGGGTGTCATAATTCAGACCCCATGGAGGATTTGGGCATATTTTCAGTCATGTTGGCAATTGAGATGTTGGAAGTTACTGTCAACACTGTGAGCAAAGCAGCCATGAAGAGAGGCATGAATAACTTTGTATTTATCATGTACTCCAACGCCTTCACAGCTTGCTTCCTCCTTCCCTTAACCCTATTCTTTTATAGGTATATATAATAATACATAATTAATCATATATTAATAAATATGAAGTTTTGAATACTCATCCATCTTTGTATTGGCTTGGCTTCTTTCCCCCCTCATTTCCGTTGTGCAGGAAACGTACTCTTCCGCCACTCACATATTGGAGCATTGGCCTATTATTTGTTGCTGGCTTTTTCAGGTAATTATTTACTTTAGTTACAGTATATTATGAATTAACTATTACAAATTTCAGTTGAATCTTCTCTATTGATGAGGGATCGAGTCATCAATGGTATGCTAGTTCTTGTTTTAATCCTTTTGTGGTTTCTTTTTTCGTGCTGGATTAATTGTGTCTTGCAGTTGCACTATTCAGATGCTCAAGTTTTTTGGCATAGCTTACAGCTCTCCTACTTTGGCCTCAGTAATGTCTGATTTAGTCCCCGCTTTTACCTTCATACTTGCTGTCTTCTGCAGGTTGTTCTAAATTCTAATCTAACTGCTCTACTTTGTAACTTTTGTTTTCTCCTGTTAATTACACACAAGGATAAATAAATAAATCATGAATCCAAGCAATTAGTTTGGAATAGCTTATAGAGGGTTTTGATTTGCATAATTTTCTTGGTTAAACTTATTTTTGCAATTCATTGTGCAGGATGGAAAATTTTGACTATAAAGCTAACAGCACTCAGGTCAAGTCTTATGGCACATTGGTATCAATCACTGGGGCTTTGATAATTACTCTGTACAAAGGCCAGCCAATCATAAACAACCATCCTAATTTCCCTGAAAATCTTCTTTCATCTGAGCAATTTGACTGGATATTTGGGGGAGTGTTGCTTGCGGCTTTTAGCTGTATGCTCTCATTCCATCATATAGTTCTGGTAATCAATACTCAATACATTTCTCAAATACCTTTTGGCTTATTTGCAACAAGCATGGCTCAGAATATTGAGTTTACTTTTACTTTCTTCATTACTTCTAGACATGGTTAATCAGAGAGTACCCTGCAGAGCTTATGGTAGTACTTATTCGCAGCATGATAGTGTCTGTGCTATCTGTTCCAGCTGTGTTGATTTCAGAAAAAGACCCAAAAGCTTGGAGACTGGGACTTAATATGGAGTTGTTAGCTATTGGATGTTCAGTAAGAATAAACACAGTGATGTTATTTCCTATTATCAACATGATTCTTGTTGCTTTGTTCTGCCTTGGAATTAAATTGATCTGCTTCTGAATCCAGGCAGTTTTCACGGGCTGTTTTCGAAGTGTTATCCATATCTGGGCCATGAAGAAGAAGGGCCCTGTCTATGTGGCAATGTTTAAGCCACTTGAAATAGTCTTTGCAGTCCTAATGGGTATTGCTTTTCTTGGGGACTCACTCTATCTTGGAAGGTATAATTTTCTTTCATGTCTAAATCATGACAAAGATTTGAGGCGTGTTAGTGTGTCAATGATTAATGAATGCAATGTCTTCTTAAAAAAATAAAATACTTTTCAGTCTAAGATGGAATAAAATTATGAGGGTTTAACTTAATTTATCTACAGTGTGATTGGAGCAGCCGTTGTGGTTATTGGTTTTTATGCTGTTATTTGGGGAAAAACTGAAGAAGAGAAGGTGAAGGAAAACTGTAAAGTCGATGGCTTCGTATCAGACTCGCCCGAGGTACCTCTATTACAGAACAGAGGAATGGATAGACAATAATAGTGATGGAACCAAAGATTTTCATATGCTTGTTATTTATTGTTCTATGGAAGAAACTAGGGATGGTTCACTGGGATATATTGGAGAAGAATTAATGTACCAAATAGTGGGGAAAGTTTTTTATACTATTAATTATTAATTATTTTTTAACTTTCTTTTATGGCAAAATATCCATTTTATCCTCAAACTCTTATTATTTATAGTATTTCTTTTTTTTACATTTCAACGGTTTATACTCTTGAACAATTTTTTTAAATTAAAATTTGTTTTTTATTTAAATATTTATTACTATTTTATTTTTTAACTTACTATTTCTTTAAAAATACGTGTCATTTTTAAATTCTTTTTTAATATATTTTTAATTCAATTTTTTACTAATTATATAAAATTACTTATAGTTTTCATTTTGGAATATTATTTACATTTTTAAAGTACAAGTGTTTCTGTAAAAAAGAAAAATTCGAATAAGCCCTCAAAAATCAAAATCATCTTTGAACCATTATTATAATTTTAACTTAATTCTCAATAAAAAATCACAAAAAATAGTCCTTAATTTGTTTTTTCATTCATTTACATTAATTCTCAAATTATGATGTTTAGAATTTAGAGACTAATACAAAGAATGAAGAAAAAAGTTAAATAGTTTTATTTTTAGTCATTAATTATAAAATGAATTCTACCCAACTATAAATCAAATAGATACAATTGAAAATTCTTATTATTAATTAAATTAAAATAAAATTAAGTGCTCTTTGAGTCGGAGGTCTTTCCTGCCTTGGATTGAGGCGACATCCCCTCACCCTAATTTTTTTTACCTAAAACAAATTAAAAGATTTCATGTATGTATTTTTAGACATTAATTTTTTTTTTGACGATTAACGATTAAGATATGAAATATATTATATGGCCTGGGCAACTGTCCAAAGCCAAATGGGAAACAATGCAATGAGGAGATTCCTCAATCCAATATTGATATGGGTGAGAACAAGCAAATTAGATATGAAACTTATAATAACTAGTTCACAAATTTCTTATAATGATATGTAAATTAGCAACATTTTTTATATGTTACAAAATAAATAAATTAGCAACATTTCTTAAATGTTGTTAATGGGATATTAAAAATATTATTAAAACCACTTAGCAAAGTGAGCTTTATACTATCGTAAAAAAAATGTGAGCTTTATACTGTATTTGTTAAAATGTTGCTAATTAAAAAAGTAATATTTTTTTAAAAATTCAACAAAATTTTTAAAATGTTGCTAAAAGTCAATTATATTGTAGTGGAAGATATACATTTATTTCATGTGTCTAAATCTTGACAATGAATTGAGGCGTGTTAGCCTATGGTTTTAGTTAGTTGAATTGAACCCTTTGCTAGCGTGTTAATGAATGCAAATTGTTTTCCTTTTTTTTAAAAAAAATATCTTCTGCCTAAGAAGGAATACAATTATGAGGGCCTAACTACAATATTTATCTACAGTGTGATTGGAGCGGCCATTGTGGTTATTGGTTTCTAATCTCTATGGTGTTATCTATATATATCTATATCTATGTATATATCTATTAGAAAATCAACCCTCCCTATGCCAAGTGTTGGATTTTGGGATGAACTTTTCCCGCCCAAATCCAGTTTTTTTTTTTTTTTTCAAAAACATGGGAACACCATTCCCTTTTTTTTCTTTTTTTTTTTAATTCTTTTCCAATAAAATGTTTTTTTATATACCCTGCTGGTAAAGCTAGCCCTACAATGATGTGGATGTTCCTGGCTTGGACAGTATTGCCTCCTGTGGAGGATACCTATGGTTAAACCAAAAAATGAATATATTCCATGGGACACATTCCTCCTTTGACCGTTTTCTTTCCTTTATTGCTTTCTTATCACATATTCATTTTTTTATCATTCTTATATTAAAATATTTCCTTTCATTATTCGTTTCTATTAATATGTTTGATTACAAGAGTGTTGTTTTTATAAATCACGGGTATCCTCCACAGGGTAGTTGTGCTCTTACTAACTATTTTCTTTCTTCCCCTTTTACCACACTTTAATTTTATTTTTTATTATTATATTAAAACAGTTTATCTCATTACCCATCCATACTTTTTTGTATCATCATATAATTTATCTCTCTATTTTATTCATTAATGTTTTCATTTATTTATTATCTCTCTTATCTATTCTATTTATTTTTTTTAAACACGGGAACAACCGTTTCCTTTTCTTTCTTCCTTTTTTGTTTCTTTTTTCCTTTTTAAAATTTTCTCTCCAACAAAATATTTTTTCTTTTTCTTACTCTTTGAATTCTTTTATTATTTAAGATGTTAATTTTTTTCACTTTTTCAACATATCATTTATCTCATTATTTTATTCATTAATAATTTAATATATTATCTCTCTTATCCATTCAATCTATATTAAAATTGTTTCCCATGTGTCATGTTTTCTCACTTACATTTTTTTAATTTTTTCATTATCATTTTAATAAGGTGATTTTTTTATCAACCACAAATATATACTCCACGGGACACAGTCCTCCTTCTACCGTTTTCTTTCTTTTTTTGCTTTCTTATCACATATTCGTTTTCTTTTTTATCATTCTTATATTAAAATATTTCCTCTCTTTATTCGCTCCTATTAATATGTTTAATTACAAGAGTGTTGTTTTTATAAATCACGAGTATCCTCCACGGGGATAGTTGTCCTCTTACCAACCGTTTTCTTTCCTCCCCTTTTACCACACTTTAAATTTTATTTTTTATTATTATATTAAAACAATTTATCTCATTACTCATCCATATTTTTTTTATCATCGTATAATTTATCTCTCTATTTTATTCATTAATGTTTTCATTTATTTATTATCCCTCTTATCTATTCTATTTTTTTTAAACACGGGAACAACTGTTCCCTTTTCTTTCTTTTTTTCCTTTTTAAATTTTTCTCTCCAACAAAAGATTTCTTTTCTTTTTCTTACTCTTTAAATTCTTTTATTATTTAAGATGTTAAATTTTTTCACTTTTTCAACATATCATTTATCTCATTATTTTATTCATTAATAATTTAATCTATTATTTCTCTTATCTATTCAATCTATATTAAAATTGATTCCCACGTGTCATGTTTTCTCACTTACATTCTTTTAGTTTTTTCATTAACATTTTAATAAAGTGAATTTTTTAGAAACAACATGTTTATACTCCACGTGACACATTCATTCTTCGACCGTTTTTTTTTTTTTTGTTTTCTTATCACATATTCTTTTTTTATCATTCTTAAATTAAAATATTTCCTATCATTATTCGTTGCTATTAATATGTTTAATTACAATAATGTTGTTTTTATAAATCACGAGTATCCTCCACAGGTCACTGATTATCTCTCTATTCTATTCTATTTATCTGTTCATTCTCTATCCTAAATTGTTCTCCCAATACACGTGTCACTGATTCTCAATTTCAGTAAAATGATTCTTTTTATGAAGGTCATGTATCTTCCACAAGAGGTAGTCATTTCCTGTCCTTTTCTTTTTCTCTTTTTTTATCATACATACATTTTCTTTTTTTAGTTTTATTATATAAAATTATTTCCTCTTATTACCTGTTCCTATAAATATGTTTCATTACATGAGTGATTACTTTTTTAAATTCTTTTGTTATTTAAGATGTTAATTTTTTTCACTTTTCCAATATATCATTTGTGTGCATGTGGGGTATGGGCATTTTCCAATATATTATATCTCACGCACCGTAAGTTGCAATATTATTTTTCACTATTCATCTTGATTCTCTATTGACCATCCCCCTAAAATGCTATTTTATTTCCATGTTGGATATTCCATTCTTTCCTAAGGATCTGCCGCATTACGCATACCCAGGTTCCGAAAGACATGAGCTGTCCATTTTCACAGTTATGCATTTCGCTGGGGGCCAGCCTAATTTTTGGGACGCCTTTCCACTATTCATGCGAGGTCTCATATGTGTGCATCACACGGGAGTAGGCTGTGAGGGTATAAGTTGGCTGGTGGGTGTTACTTGAATCATTTTAGTTGCTTCTATCATTTATATTCAATCGGTTGATTTTTTTTGTTGGACACACAGTGTCAGCCAAAGACCTTGAGAATGTGTTTAATTGAAGTTCAGCAGATGCTGTTGTTGGATGGGAAATCACTAAAGGATTACCATGATATGCCATTTGTTGATTTGAACTCCACAAGTATCGTTGGAAATGCCTTGATCATGAATGAACTCAACTATGATGACACTGAGATGAGTAGATTGCATAACGAACATGTTCACCTATTTAACCCAAATCAGTGGGTTGTTTACAGTGAAATTATTACAGCTGTAAATGAAAATGCATGAGGGTTCTTCTTTGTGTACGGTCATGGTGGGACTTGCAAGACATTTTTGTGGCAAACATTGTCATATAAGTTGCGATCAGAGAAAAAAAATGTCCTGAACGTTGCATCGAGTGGTATTGCATCTTTGTTATTGCCTGGTGGAAGAACTGCTCATTCACTTTTTTGTATACCCCTCACATAAAATGAGGATTCATGTTGCGCAATTCACCAGGGCAGTGCAAAGGCTGAATTTCTTCAAAGGACCGGCCTTATAATATGGGATGAATCACCTATGATCAATCGTTTGGCTTTTGAAGCACTTGATCGAACATTGAAAGATATCATGAGATTTTTAGTATCCCTGATAGTTTAGCCAAGCCTTTGGGGGGGTAAAGTTTGTTGTGTTGGGTGGGGATCTTAGGCAAATCTTGCATGTTGTGCCTCGTGACAATAGAGCTGACATTGTTATGGCTACTATTAATTCATCAGTTTTATGGAAAAATTGCAAGGTTTTGAAGCTAGAAACAAATATGAGGCTTCAGTGTTTAGCACCCGATCAATCACGCGAAGAACTCCGTGAATTTGCCGATTGGATCCTTGCAATTGGTGAAGACACTACTGGGATTGATAATGACGGGATCGGGACCGTCAATATCTCGACAACTTTATTTTTATTATTTTATTAAAATATTTGATTATATATAAAAATCAGTATCATCCGCACCCGTGCATCGCACGGGTAACTTGCTAGTATCTAGGAAAACAAAACCCCACTCCCTCCACATGTCAAATTTTTTTCCCGCCCATTCTATCTCTCTCTCTCTTTTTAAAAGGTTGTTCCCTTTTTTTCTTTTTACATTTTCTATGCAACACAAGTTTTTTTATTTTATTCTTTAAATTATTTTATTATTTAGGATGTTATTTTTTCACTTTTTCAACATATCATTTATCTCATTATTTTATTGATTAATAATTTAATCTATTATCTCTCTTATCTATTCAATCTATATTAAAATTATTTCCCATGTGTCATGTTTTTTCACTTACGTTCTTTTAGTTTTTTCATTATCATTTTAATAAGGTGATTTATTTTTTATAAACCACATGTAATACTCCACGGGACACAGTCCTCCTTCTGTCGTTTTATTTTATCACACGTTTTATTAATTTTTTTCTTTTATCTTTTGAAATTGTTTCCGGTCAAAAATGTATTTCTTCTTTCTTAATTCTATTTTTTTCCTCCTCCTCAAACAGTCTCTTTCTCTCTCAAAAACATCACATCATCCTTTTTTTCTTTTATTTTTTTTCTCACTTTTATTTTTTTATTATGATATTAAAATATTTTCTCTCATTATTCTTTTTTATTAATATGTTTCCTTATAAAAGAAATTATTGTATCACCTGCGGGTATTCTCCACGGGAGACAATCCTGTTTCTACCATTTTATTTTTCTTTTATTTTTTTATCTCATTTTTATTTTTTTATTATGATATTAAAATATTTTCTCTCATTATTCATTTTTATTAATATATTGTTTTATAAAAGAAATTATTTTATCACCTGCCAGTATTCTCCACGGGAGACAATAATATCGCAGCCAGGATTATCAGAAAGGAAAAAAAAAAGGAAAAAAGAACAACTTACCACCACCATATCGCAGCCAGACCCCGACCGCTGCACCACCAGGCTCTGCCTCAATCGCAGGCTGCGCCCCTCAATGTCGCAAACACAGTTGCATCTTAGTCTGAGTCAGCACATGGAGCCGTGGCCGCTGTAGAAGCCAATGCCTTAATTATACTTCAACAGAGACTATTAAGAAAAAGCAAAATAAAGAGAAGATGAGGGACGAAAAGAGTAAAGAGGGAGGATGAAATTTGTTTCTAGGATCTCGAATGAGTGCTTCAGAAGAAAAAGGGAGAAGGAATCGCATGATTTTTCTACTGTGTCTCTAGTGCAACAATCCCACGATTCAGTCATCTTTGATGTAAAATTTTGAGAATAAAAGAAATGCAAAAGAGTTGTGTTTTGTGTAGTAGGAAAGAATATAAGCATTTAATCTACGTAGCAAATTCCAATCCACCAACATTTAATATATCCATTTTAAATTTTAAAATCAAAATTAAGTAGGTATTTAATAAGCAATTAACATAAACATCAGAATTCACGGTTTTCAATCCCACTATTCCTCTGTATGGGGAAACTATATCAGCACTTACTCACATTTTAATTTTTCAACTCATTCTCAATTCCCAACCCTACTACATAATAATTTAAAATTTGAAATCAGATTTTTTTAATTAAAAAAAAGAGATTAAATACGATATTACAATTTTAACCTCATTTTAGGCGGAAAAATCTTGTCTGAGATGCATCTCTATTTATATATATAAAGATGCTGTTATTTGGGGAAAAACTGAAGAAGAGAAGGTGAAGGAAAACTGTAAAGTCGATGGCTTCGTATCAGACTCGCCCGAGGTACCTCTATTACAGAACAGAGGAATGGATAGACAATAATAGTGATGAAACCATAAGATTTATTAATATTATATTTGGTGGCTTCTACGGTGCCTATAAGTGGTAGGTCGTGTATAATACATACACTACAATAACTTGTTATCGAAGGTTGCTTAACCGTCTATTTTAAAAATCAAAATTTATAAATCTGTTCGTCATTTAGGAAATTTTAACAAAGGGCTCAACTTATTATTTTAATATTATAATTTACAACACCATGACATGATACAACGTTTCATTTCCCCTTTTATCTTACATTAGTGTGGGTGAACATCTCTGTTACTCGACGTGCATATTATAATTTTTTATTTGAGATTGAGAGTTGTTGTTTCTTTCATTTTCTCATTTATCACTCTAACAAAAACATCATCCTCTCCCGTAGTTCATCATTCATCAGTCAACACCACATGCATGAAACTACCGCCATTGCAGGCCTCTATACCTTACATAAATGGTTCTAGTGCTGCAACAAATAATTTAAATGGTATGAATTACGTACGCCGCCGCCGTCGGAGGACTTCAAACTCGATGTCGGAAGAATCACACCGGAGATGAAGGAAAGCATTCTACCATCGTTGCTGTCCCTCGAATTCGATGACTTCCTCTTGGCGTTGTTGTTCTCGGAGGAAGGAACAAGTCGTGATTGGCTGGAGAAGAAATGGGAATTCCCACATTCAATTGCTCCAACATTGAATCATGTTTCTATGTCATCTCACCTAGCTCAGTTGTGGTATTGATGGTAGACCACCTAAAGCGTTTAGTTGTAAATTGTAATATATGTCCCATCACAATTGTGTGTTAAGCCTTCATATACCCCCTCCACGTCGTACAAGCAACAGACAGTGGCCTCAGATTATTTTACTAGTACAAAAAATTGAAAATACAAAATTATTCATTACAGGAATTCGTTACTGAGCGCATGATGTATTTCTTTTAAAAAACACAGAGCATGGTTTATTAAACCAAACCAATTCATCAATGAAAATAATCATTAAAACAATGACAGTCCTAAACTCCACATGCAAATTAGAAACATCAACTCACCATTTTTGCGGCTCACCTGAGCGCCGATGAACAACTTCCCGAGCACCGACGAAGTTCACTTTCATCGTCGTTTACAATAGGGGTCAACAGCAACTATTGAAAACATTAGGGGTTAAAATAAAAAATAATCAACACTTTGCAACAGGTTGCCAGTTAATGATCTAAGCCGTTGAATGTTTTAAAGCAAAATCCTACGACTAGAAAATGTTATGGTTTGGTACATGACCCAATGGGTAAACTACGGTAGACGAAGCCATTATATTTTACGGTGGAGATTAAAAATAGCAAACTGGTTACCAAGTGGTTCATGCATTACAAAGAATTTGCATCTCGTGGTCCCCTGTCTTTCAGTTTGTGTCCCTGCGATTTCTTGTCTACCCCTTTCTCTCACGTATTCCTTTTTTCTAAAGTGAGTAAATAATTGCAAAGTCGGTAACCAATTGGAACAATAAAGTTTCTTCTCTAACAAGTGAGCAATCTGAGTTTGGAGCAATAAATGAGGTAAACGATTAGTTTATTTATTTAAGCACAAAATTTTTTCTGAAAAACTTGGCTGCAGATTGCTTTAATCTTCATTATTGGTTCCACTTATCAAAGATTTGCGAGGTTGTTCTTGGTGTGGATACACAAAGTCTCATACAATATTGGAAGAAAATTTTTAAAGCTTCAAGGACTTTCAGAGAGTTTTCGGAGAAGAGGATTTTTGGATTGGAATTTTTGGTTTGGTTTAGAAGCCATTGTTGGGTCCCATGGTCACCAATAACCATCTCTTCATCACATATTCGTAGGGGTTACTTCCTCTGCCTCTATTCACGGATAGAAAGAGGGGATTGCGGTGGCCACCACACTTGGCCGTTGCCGGAAAAGGAGACAATGGTTCTCATCATGGGTGGTGGTAATGGCACTGTTTGCAGCTAATATGGGAAAGAAAGAAGTTTACTCAGTTGATAATACTTACAGATCTATAACTATATACAATTGGAACCCTATTAGAAGGAAAGTTTTGACAAGTGTTGGCTTCTCCTTCAATAGCTTTCCTATACTCTTTTGCTCCCTTTTTAATTATAGAAATAATTTGAATATATAAATTTCAAAAAACTTATTTTCAAATAATTATATTTTTTTTAAAAGTAAAAAAAATGTGTTTTCAAATTTTGAATTACATAGTGGCTTAGGGAATTGGAAATATACTTATTGCATACACCCTTTCCCCATATTGTAAAGAGAAATTGATTGGCAATTCCATTTGATACAAATCCCTTCAGATTACCACATTAAAACCATATAATGTGTGAAAGGGAGGAGGAGAGCTTCATAGCGAGACAGAGAAAGAAAAGCGCCCTTTCACTCTTAGCTTTCTCTCATTCGAAGCTATCTGCCTGGGCAAGAGAGCATTTTCGTTTTTTCCCCTTTCTCTATTGCTCCCATTTCTCGATCTCCTTCCCATTCTCATTCTCTAAGCTTTCCCCATTGCGTGGTGAGAGATTGCAAACGGTAGTATTTCATTTCCCTGTTCCTATTTTTTGCTCATCGTTTCTCTGTTCCCGTTTCGTTTCGCAAATAGGTTCGTGCTGCAGCTGCTTTGCTTCGGTTGTGCGTTTGGTAGGTAGCGTTTGTGTTTTGGTCGCGACTGTGTATTCTATGGCGATTTGAGGTTCTTATGTTAGGTTCTTTTCAAAATTTATTCCCCTTTTTGTAGGTTCTATATGTTGTTTGTTCTATATGCCCATTCAATGATTGTTGCTTCTTCCCCTTCCTCTGTGGCGGCAGCTACCGTTTGCTGAGTTCGTTTGAACACCGGCGATTTTGCGTGCTGTGGGAGCGGCCAGTGTGCAGTTGTTTTGCGGTGAGTTTTATTGAACCCAGATTTAGGGATTTACAGTTTATAACAAAATTACTGATTTAGGGATTTGAGAGTCTTAGGTTAGAGTTTTTTTCAAATTTCTTCCCCCATTTTGTTGTTTTGATCTGCTGTTTGTTCTGTGTTTATTGTTTGAAATTTTTATATTTCTATTTCACAGATTTAGAAGCCCATTCCGGGACTGTTGCTTCTTCCCCTTCCTCTGTGGTGGCAGCGAGCGTGTTTGCTGTGTTTGTTTCAGGTAAGTGGTTCCAAATGTGTGGTCTGAGACTGAGATTTGTATTTTGCGCATTTATTTATCTGTTATGTGATCATGTTCAGAACAGTATGGTTTCATATTTTTAAACTCTACTGTGGTTTTTGATTTATCTATTTGGTTCATTTTAGTCTTCTCTTCTTAATGTTTGATATTTGAAATTATTTTAGATTAATTGAGACCGTATTTGATGATTTCTTTAGCCTCATTAGTTTTCTTCATAAGTACTGCATACTGCCTTCTTGAACGGGTGCATTTCTTGCACACAAAATAGGGTAATTGAATGGGATGGTTTGTTATTAAATTATACATTTATAATTGTTCCACTGAATAAGAATCTTAACCTTTATATGCATTCTCTTCTTAAGATTTTTGTATATTGTAGTGCCTTTTCTGTTTCAATATGCATTGCATTCATTGAATAAGTTTGAATGTTTTATATGCATATAGTGTAAAAATTGGGCCACCTAATTATTAGAGTTGCTACTGTTTGTTGAATTTTGCCTCCATTTGGGGTATATATTTTTACTGTCATGCTTAAATTAAATTGGTTATGGGTATGACTCTGAAAGATATAAGAATAAAAATAATAATATGCTTGATGCATTTGTTTTTTATTGTTTGCCTTTATATCTGCTCCATTTTAGTCTTTGCTTTCTGATTTCCTTTAAAGAAACATTGCTTCTTAAATTATTTTAAAGTGCATTTGCCATATTGAATTGTAATTGATTTTATGTGGAACTTCAATATCCAAATGACGCCTTCATGTGTGATAATTTTTTAAACAAATATGTGAGAATATGGTTTAAGGATTTTTTTTTTTTCAGAATTTTGTATATTGTAGTTTCTTTTCTTTTCTGTTAAAATACATTATAATCATCAATTTATTTGATTTGATTGCCTTTAGTGTTGACTACTAAAGTTGGTTGCCTTTTTTGTTTGAGTGGTTAGTATGCATGCCTTTATTTCAGTAGTATTTTTTGGTTAATATATATCTATTATTTGTTAATTAGTTTGAGTCATAGAATGAGAAGATTTGTAATTAGATTATTCTTTTATAATAGATGCATTGAATGTGATGTTACAATGGTTTATATGCATGCTTTTCTTTGAGTTGTAGTCTTTGTTTTCAATTACCTTTATTCTGTGATCACTTTTTAGATTAAAAAATAATCAAGTTAGGAGATATAGTGTTAAAAATAATAGTGTTTCATTTTTTAATGTCTTAAAAATTCTTAATAATCTACCTCTGTTTCTTTATAAAAATCTTATCCATATTTATAATTCTATCTTTTTAATTTTGAAACTGAATTTTGATGGCAACAGTCCGATTTCCTTCATTTTGTATATTGTTCTGCCTTTTCTGTTTCAATGCATTATATTTGTGAC
This sequence comes from Sesbania bispinosa, assembly GCA_026901365.1. NCBI lineage: Eukaryota > Viridiplantae > Streptophyta > Magnoliopsida > Fabales > Fabaceae > Sesbania > Sesbania bispinosa. Next base: position 718,315 of record QLOH01000388.1, read on the forward strand.
TTTATTTGAGTTCATTGCCTTTAGTGTTTACTAAAAGTGGTTGCCTTTTCAGTATTAGTCTTTGTTTAATATTTCTATAGTTTGCAAACAAAACAGAGTTATTGAATGAGATTATTTGTAATTAAATTATACATTTATAATTGGTTAACTGAATGAGAATTTTGCTTTATATGCATTCTCTTCTTAAGAATTTTGTATATTGTAGTGCCTTTTCTGTTTCAATGCATTACATTCATTGAATAAGTTGTTTGAATGTTTTATATGCATATAGTGTAAAATGGGCCACCTAATTATTAGAATAACTACTGTTTGTTGAATTTTGCCTCCATGTGGGGTATCTATTTTTAACTGAGACTGAGATTTGCATTTTGCGTTTTTTTTAACCATTATATTAGCATGTTCAGAACCGTGACTGCTGATGGTTTCATAAATTGATACTGTGTTTTTTGTTCTTCTCTATTTGGTTCATTTTAATCTTCTATTCTTGATGTTTGATATTTGAAATTATTTTAGATTAACTGAGACCGTGTTTGATGTATATTAGTTTTCTTCATTAGTACTGCCTTCTTGGACTGGAACATTTCTTAGGCTGGTGTGTGTGCATTCCTTCATACTTTTATTGTCTTTGTTTAATATTTCTATAATTTGCAAACAAATCGGGATCATTGAATGTGATGATTTGTAATTAAATTATCTATTTTTGGCTGACACGCTTCAATTAAATTGGTTATGGGTCTGATTTTGAGAGATGTGAGAATAAAAATAATTATATGCTTGCTGCGTTTGTTTTTGATTGATTTTTCCTTTATATCTGCTCCATTTTAATTTTTGCTTTCTGTTTTCCTTTAAAGAAATTCTGCTTCTTAAATTCTTTTTAAGTGCATTTGTCATGTTAAGTTGTAATTGATTTTATGTGGAACTTCAATGTCCAAGCATATTGTATTGTAATTGATTTAAAGTTTTCTGGTGTATACAAACATTGATCTATTTTTATATTTAGAACCCATGAATTTAGTGTGTCAACTACCCATATTCACATCTTACATGCATGCTTCCATGTTGCATGAGAATATGTCGGGGTAATTTTGTGTGTCAAAACTGTATGACACATTGATTTTAAACTAATTGAATTGTAATTTAATGTTAAAGCTATTTGGTGTATACAAATATTGATATATTTTTATATTTAGAACCCATGAATTTAGTGTGTCAACTACCCATATTCACATCTTATATGCATGCTTCCATGTTGCATGATAATATGTCGGGGTAATTTTGTGTGTCAAAATTGTATGACACATTGATTTTAAACTAATTGAATTGTAATTGATTTAATGTTAAAGTTTTATGGTGTATACGAATATTGATCTACTTTTATATTTAAAACTCATGAATTAGTGTTTCAACTACCAATATTCACATTTTATATTCATGCTTTTCTTTGAGTTGAAGTGTTTCTTTTCGATAACCTTTATTAATTTTTTTATAGTAAATTTAATTACTTTAGAGCATAAAGTGTAAGAACTGAGACACATGATTATTTGAGCATAATTTTGTTTGTTGAATTTTTCCTACATGTGTGTTATTATTTAGCGGGAAAAATGTGATAAAATGGTTTAGACTTTGCAAATGATGGTTTTATGTGCTTTGTTTTGAGATGACTTGCAAACACATGTGCTGAAAATGTTTTTGAAATCAAGTCTTTGAAAGCCTTGGTATGTGTGCCCTTTGCCTTAGAGCCAAATTTTGTTAACAAATTTTGTTTTGAAGCTTTTGATCGGACACTAAGGGATTTGATGAGAATTAGAGATGAAAGCAATAATGAAAAACCATTTGGTGGAAAAGTGGTTGTGTTGGGAGGTGACTTCATGCAAATTCTGCCTGTTATATCCAAAGGGTGTAAGCAAGACATTGTTAGTTCAAGTTCTTCGAAGACAGAGCAATTTTAGTTCCGACATTGGAGTCTGTGGAAAAGATTAATGGGTTAGTTCTTTTTTTGATTCTAGGGAATGAAATGAATTACTTGAGCTCGGACTCTATATGCCAAACAGATGAAGACTTGGAAGTTCCAAGAGAGTGGTTTACAACAGAATTTCTCAATGATATAAAATGCTCTGGAATTCCTAATCACAAATTATGATTCAAAGTTGGAGTTCCTGTAATGCTTTTAAGAAATATTGATCAATCTGCAGGTCTATGCAATGATACCAGGCTGATTATAAATGAGTTAGGGAAAAATGTAATTGGAGCAACAATTATTACAGGAACAAACATTGGATAAAAGATTTATGTTCCAAGGATGAATATGATTCCCTCTGATCCTAGCTTTCCATTCAAATATGAGAGGAGACAATTTCCGTTAGCTCTCTGCTTTGCCATGACCATAGCCAAGAATTTTTCTTGGGGGGCCGGAATAAAATATCAAAAAGGGTTAAATATATTTTTGGTCCTCAAAATATGATGAAATTTGGTTTTGGTCCCTCATTTATTTTTTCATTGGTTTTGGTCCTCCATTTTGTAAAATCACATGCTTTTAGTCCTCCTTATTAACTGTACTTTGTTAAATCACTTTCACAGTTTCACTACGATTTTTCCCGAGTAAAAATTTACAGGAATTTCTTGCGATTTTTTTTCTAGAAAATTAATGTGTAGTAAATTTTGAAATCTACAGGAAATTTTGAAAGAAAATACATAGAAAAATCTACAAGAAATATTAATACATAATCACTTAGCGAAATATAACTAACGACGAAGACTGAAATCATGTGATTTTGAAAAATGGAGGATGAAAACCAAATTTCGCTATATTTTAGGAGGGGCCGAAGTAATAGTTCATGAAATATATTATACGGGACCTATATAGTTAATAAAAAAATTTGAAAATTTTTGGGGGGCCGTGGCCCCTGCCAGCCCCCTTGGCTACGCCCTGACCATGACAATTAACAAAAGTCAAGGGCAATCATTGTCAAATGTAGGACTATTTCTGCCAAGACCGGTGTTTACTCATGGGCAACTCTATGTGGCTTTTTCAAGAGTTAGATCAAGGAGAGGTTTAAAAATCTTAATTTTAGATGCTGATGGAAAAGTAAATAACTACACAACAAATGTTGTTTACAAAGAAGTCTTTGATAACATTTAGTAATTTCATGAATTCATTCCAACTTGAGGCAATATTAGGGCCTGTTTGGTTTGAGGAAACGTTTTCTGTTTTCATTCTGTTTCCTGTTTTCTGAAATTTTACAAAGGAAAAACTGGAAATGCTGAAAACAGCAAATTTTTGTTTTCAGCATTTCCAGTTTTTTCTTTGTAAAATTTCAGACAACAGAAAACCGGAAATGAAAATGCAAACTAAACATGCCCTTAATCTTTCTAAGTTTTTAAGTCTTTCTAAATATTTTGCTCTTATTAGATAATATATGTATTATTTCTTAGATTGCATTTTTACTTATATTACTTTATCAATATTATTTATTAAATTTCAATCTATTTCATTTAAATAACAATAACCCCGTGCATCACAGGTACCTACACTAGTTCAAGTACATTCACAAATAAATAAATATTATAAAAAATTAACAAACCGTGTGAACCTAGTAAAAATCATTTGTATACGAGTGCACAAATTCCCCCATGGCCCAATACGAGTTTTTACAATTTTTTTTTCGCAAGACAAGCATAAACTCCTCGACCAAAAAAAAAAAAAAGTATAAACTCGAGCACACGGATTTTTTCCTACTAATCATAGGATTTTTTTTCAATCTATGCAAAGAATATTAAAAAAATGAATTTAAAATTGAAAAAGTAATTTAAAAAAGGACATTCTTTAAAGTTTAAAGGTAATAAACTAATAAAAAAATGAAAGCACTATTAAATAAAATATTATAATATTATAAGACTGCATTATTGGTTGGCGAGTGGCGACAGAGCGGGAGGTGGCTGGGTTGAGACTTGAGAATGAAGGAGGAGAGGAGAGAGGATGAGAAGTTGGATTTCAACTTGAAGACTGAAATGAACTGAACAAAACAAAGAGAAGAGAGTGTAACCTCTGAAGTGAAAAGAAGCACAAAGAGAGTGTCTGTGTGTGAAATGGGGAAAGTGTCAGTTCCTTTTGTGGGAATGATTATGGCGGAGTGTGCTCAAGTTGGCTTAATCATATTGAGCAAACAAGTCATGGCACAAGGGATGACCAATTTCATATTCATCTTCTACTCAAATGCAATCGCTTCCCTTCTTCTCCTTCCCACTTCCTTCCTTGTCCACAGGTACCTTATCTCTCCATCTCAATCACAACCTATTGACGTTTTGAACATCACCATGTTAATGATTCCATAATTAGGTTATAATCCAATCCTTATCCTTGCAGATTTGAACGTCCTCCAATCACGTTTTCCACCCTTTGTGGATTTTTCTTACTTGGACTACTCGGGCAAGTTCATCCTATTCCTAGCTTATATTTCCGTAATCCATGATATGCATATGCTACATAATTATACTGTGGCTCGTAATTTCTAATACCGTAATTTTTTTGTTTTGAAGTTTATTTACAGTTATTTGGCGCAGGCTTTTGGGTACGCTGGGATTTACTACAGCTCAGCAACACTAAGCACATCCATGCTCAATCTTGTTCCTGGTTTTACTTTCATACTTGCCGTTGTTTTTAGGTTGATTCCACATTCTCTTTGTTGTTAATGGGCAATGGCCTACCTTTATTAAGTATGATCAGCGTTAACAATAACTTAATACTCTTATGTTTCAAAATATGTGCAATGGAATGAGACTGTAATTTAATCAAATGATATTGAATTTCTTTTAAATTGAGAATATATAATAACTTTCTTAATTCTTTTGCAAAAACCTTGATAGACTAATATTTCGAAAATGGAGTGGATATCCTCTCCCGTTATTGGACTTAGCCAGTTGGAGAGGACACAATATGTGGGTCCCACTTGCTGTGTGGGACCTACATATTATGTCTGTCACTCTCTCCTACTAGACTTGGCGAGTACAGGAAAGAAAGTGTTCTCTTCAAAATGTAGGTAGTATATATATTTGATTAATTTTGTTTTCTTTTTTATGCTATTTGACATTACTCTGGTCAATCTGAAAATATGCTGCCATAATTGAGATATGAATGATAGAGACTCACAGGATGTCTGTCATGTATGGTCTTTGTCAAGTTCAATGCAATCTCAGGGCTACCAACTGGCTTGCTTGGCAGATGGCATATTAATACAAAACAAAGATAATATTTCCTCTAACTGTTGAGTTTGGGTGAACTTGAATTCCATAGTATTTGGATAATGTATATCTTAAATGGGCATTTTTTTAACTATACTTTCATTAATTCTTTGTATTCAAATTACCATATTATATCAAATTTAAGTTTTATAGTTCATCAGGGCAAGCTATCTCTGGATATGAAACCCAACATGCCTAGAATAGCATTAAACCCAACAAACTATCTTGAAGTGGTTAGTTTGAGACTCTAAGGATTAGGTAGGTGATTCTATTTTGGTTCCTCCGTGAAACTTCAGTCACTAGCATTAAGGATCTCATTATTTGTTAGTATTAGGCACCAACATATAAAAAAAAAGTTATCAGCATGGAATTTTCCTTCCACAGTTCCCTGATAAAAGAGGATTATTTACATGAAACTAACTGTTGGAAATCTCTGATATCTCTGAGATTCACTTCTACTTTGTATTTTGAGTTCAGCCAAATTTATTCCAGCTGACCTGAACTCTCTTGCTGAGCATTTTGGCTATTGGTCATCATCCTATTAGTGGTGAATAAAGAGGAAAATTGAGCTTATGGAACCTTCTAGTTCTAGTTTTGGTCTAAAACTTGTGTTTTCTGGATATTTAAATAATTAATAAATATAGTGTTCTGTTAATGAATAATGAATCATGACTCCATGCCTTGTTAAGGATTTTCTTCTGTTATGCATTTAAGATAGTGTGATGTTATCACCAACTTTCCCCCCTAATAAAGGATTGGTGGTATTACAACTATGCCATGGAGATGGAAGTAGTATTTTAATGGATTTACCGTGTCCTCAATTAAGGATGAAGTAAATGGTTCACGTTAAATTACAATCTATCTTAAGTGACAGCTACACAGTAGTTCATTATCTCACTGTTATTTCCCTATCCGTTTCTTCATTTGCTTTATATGGATAAATTATTTCCTTAGATAACAACATAGAATCAAATGACATAATCATTTCATTTTTATAGGATTGACTTTTTAAGTCTTTATCCTTTAGTTTTGTTTCTCACTTGATGCATGACTGCAAGCTCACATGTAATTTGTAAGAGTTAACTGGCATATAACATCTACAAGTTTCCATCATTTGCTTGGATCTTCCTGTTATCTGGATTCACAATGAAGTCATATTAATTTATCTTGATTCACTTTAAATAGAAGTGACATGAATAAACAATGTTATTCTTAAGAGAAGTGCTGTATTGAGCCGATTACAATGTTAAATTGCTTTGACCTAAAATCATCTCATATTTCACTTTGGTCAACCAACATACATAAATGTTGAGGCTAAACATCAAATTGTGGGGACTAATTGTTGGCATTTACATAAGTGTTTTGAGGTTTAACTTAGTCTTAAATGTTTGTCAAACATTGAAATAATTATACTGCAGATTCATGTCTCTGAGATTTTGTTGCCCTTCGTATTTTAGTGAGAGTGACTCCAAGTAAAGATTGACAATTAATCATGTTTTGTCTTGAAAATTAAAAGTATTCTATTTTGGAGTTTGGACACCTGGTGTCCTGGTATCAACACGGCTACATTGTGATTCTGCATTATATGAACATATATCTAGATCACATAATGAATTTAGTTGGGTTGATGAATCAGAAAATCTTTTGCAACTTTTCAAAATAGAAGTAACTCTTCTCGGTTTTGAAAGCTTTTGTATTGTTTGTGTTGTCTTCTTTTCTAAAATAGAAGGCTCACCAGACATGCACTTTAATTCTTATAGAGCAAAAGATGACAAAGTTTTTCTCTCAATACATGAATCAACTTGTCTTTCATTGCTATTTATCTGTCTAAACACATCCTACTTTCTGGTTTCAGAATGGAACAATTAGATTGGAGTAGCTCTAGCAGCCTAGCTAAATCATTGGGAACAGTAGTATCGATTGCTGGTGCATTTATTGTGACATTGTACAAGGGCCCTGCACTTTTGATGGGACTATCACCTGAAAACTCATCTCAGCAGCCAGTTTCCTCACAAGATTCTAATTGGATACTCGGAGGATTATTTCTTGCTGTTGACTGTGTGATGGCTTCAGCATATATTATTGTACAGGTAAAATTATCTAGTATTAGAATTACAGCTTTCAGAATCTGTGATTTCTACTTGCATGATGCACATACTGTGTAATTGGTTAACTATAATTGGCTATATTTCAGGCTTCTATCCTTAAGAAATATCCAGCAGAGTTGATTGTTGTATTCTTTTATTGTTTCTTTGTGGCCATTCAATCTGCTGTGACCAGTTTGGTTGTGGAAAGAGACTTAAGTGCTTGGAGCTTGGAACCTAAGTTTAGGTTGCTTGCAGTTTTATACTCGGTAATCAAATGTGAATTAAGTAGATTAATGTACAACTAGTGACTGCTGTATTATCTTTGACTAGAAGTCTGAAACTTCATCTGTAAACATTTACAGGGAATCTTTGGCTCTGCATTTCAAGTTGGTGTTATTACTTGGTGTTTGCACCAGACAGGACCTGTTTTTGTTTCCATGTTCAAGCCTTTAGGAATCGTCATATCGGTTGTTATAGGTGTTCTCTTCCTTGGGGATGCATTCTATCTTGGAAGGTAGGTTGTGTGACTATTTTTTATTGTTCGGGTGTACTGTTGATTTTATTTATCAACTACAAATTCATTGTCTTTCAATGCAGTCTGATTGGTGCTATTGTGATTGTTCTTGGGTTTTATTCTGTATTGTGGGGGAAATCCAAAGATATTGAAATGAGAAGCTTGGAATCAAGGGGCAAACAGACCCCGCTTTTGAAGGAAAACGGCAGTGAAGACATGTAAAGGCGTTAGTTAATTTGAAAGGAGGCTACAATTCTGCAGCAAATAGGCCGCAGATTCAATTGTTTTACTCAAAATAAGCCAATAAGGGAGTCAACTCTGAAGTATTGTTTCATACAACCATCTTAAACTTTATTATGCTTTACCAAAACAGTAGTGGATCAAATGTTCGAATCTGAGTTGCAACTCTTAGGAGAACTTTACCTAACTTAATCACCACTACTGAATGGAGGGTTAAACCCATAGCTATAGGGATTTCCAGGCAAAGATAAAAAAACATTATTATGCCTTTTGTACATTCATTCCACTTTCATTTTGTCTCAATTAGTCATTGACTATCTACTATTGTTATAATAATATATTCTGTTAGCTTTTGGGGATTATTTTCTTAACTGCGACTAGATCTTTGTCTTTAATATTTTATATTTAAAATATTAAATAAATTTCTTTTCAATTTCTGAAATAACAAAAATCCAAAAAAAAGGAAAAGAAGTGACGCCTACCTGCAATTCCATGGTTTCACGGTTTTTCACTTTGCTGTCATATTTCAATCTATCGTTTTGATTGTATTTCACAATTGTGGTGTCTTGTTAATGGTCCTATTTCATAATTATGGTGTTTATAGTAGATTTATAAGTTGTTTGGTTGAAGAGAAATAAGAGAGAAATAGAAGAGATAGGTAGTGTAATTCTCTCTCTCTTTGTTTAGTTGAATGGAAAGTGGAAAGAGAGAAATTTTTTTAAATTGACAATAATACCCTTATAAAATATGAGGAAAAAATGAGATGAGTGTTTAATAAGGGCATTTGTAGTAATTTCTTTCTCATCCACACTATCTCTCTCCCATTTCTCCACACATTAGGAGAGATTTTAAAAAATGTGGGACCCACACTTTTGTTTCTCTCCTCCCTATCTCTCTCCTCAACTAAACAAGGTTGATTTCCTATCTCTTCCCACCATTTCTCTCCACCCCAACTCTCCTCAACTAAACAAAGTGTTAGGGTAAGTAGGGAGATCAAGGAAAATTATGAGTTAAATTAATAAGAATGATTTGGATTTAAATGATTTATCTTTAGACATAATTTATGATGGAATATTATAGTGTCATTTGATTCATGCAACTAATCCTATGTGACGAGAAAAGATTTTGGTTGTTGATATTGTTATGGGTCCAAGAGGAAGGAGCAGTGAATATATAGATGTAGGACTAAAGTTGGAAAATAAAGATGGCATCAACCTTGGGTGTTGTAACATGTTTTGTTTACCAAATCTTGAAGAAAAACTATTGTCATAGTAATGTGTAAGTAAGATATGTAATCATTCTCTTGAATCTTGACCATTCCAGTTTGCTATTCAATGGTTTATAGGCGAGGATGCCAATCTAAGTATGTGTAAATAACACCACTCAATAAATGGGAAAGTCTCTGAAAGTTATCCATTACAGTAGTGAAACAGTTTGGTTTTGCTTGAAACTTAGAAATTCCTCAAAGAAAGAGCACATGCCTGCAAAGATGGGAATGGACCTTCTAACTTCTGTCACCGCCCAGCAAGCAAGGGGCTTTTCTGTCTAAGCAACAAAAATGCTGTTGTAATCTTCTTCTTCTTCGTCTTCTGTCAACAAAAGAAATCAGTTCATTCAAATAGAGCAGCCTACTTTTTAACAACATCCTGAAATGAAATTCCTACATTGGCCAATAAAATGCAATGATCTCTCATGGAAATGATTGTTCCACAAACTTCTATTAAGGCTACAAAAATTTGAGTATGAAAAACAATATTTATATGAACAATTTTAACACAATTCTCACCACTATTTCTAAATGACTCAAATTTTTGTAGTCTTCATAGATGTTTGTGGAACAATATTTCTCACCCTTGTCTATGGTCTAGAGAGGAGGGTTGAATAACCTTCCTCTCAATTGAGCAATTCAGAACATTTCAATCCTATCCTCAGTGGAAGAGTTCCATGTACTTAGAGGTAGGGACCTGCACTAGGGATATGCAACACAATGTAGTCTAAAGATTGAAGAAAAGTGTCATAAATTGTTAATAACAATTGTTTAGTCCTGCTCAGTGCTAATTGACTGTGTTAGTATTCATGCGCATTCGCTCCTATTTTAATTAGTAGACAGTTTGATGATGATCCCGTTTCCATCATGCTAGAAACGTAGCTCCTATCATTTTGACCAAATACAAATCAACTTCATTATGTTATGAAAGTAAACTCCTTCAGGTAGACCATCCATTATTGGATATTGAAGTAGGAGTGCTTGCTTATGTGTGTAGATTGTGATAGTTTCAGTTCCAATTACCTGGCAAAAGGGAATAAAAAAGGTTATCCTAAGTATGCCAAAAAAAGCAGTTTGAGAATTTGAGTTCAATTTATTATGCTGTGCCTGACTGTCTGTGAAGTAAACTATAACTATTTTTTAGGAGAATGATGAGAAAGGGAGGAGTGCTCATAGAGTTGGCCATTTTGATTGAACTTTTTTTTTTTTTTAGCATGAACACATGTATCCTTCACGTTAAGCAATGTTGGAACATCTCCTTAGTTACCAACAAATTCACGTGCTCATGGTGGGCATTTTGATTAAACTGAGTTAGTCCATAATTAATCAATACTAAATTATAAATCTAATTGAGAAAATATCGACTCTAAGTCAATTATTATAATATTAAGTAATTAGCATTGGCCTAGTTTCAAATACATTGTAGTTTACTTGAGATAATATATAGTATAAAATCCATTGTCTACTATTAAAATAACAATTAAAGTTCAAAATTTTTATAGTGAAGGCACGTTGTGGATATTAATGTTAATGTATAAAAAGTTTTTGTAAGGGGCTTACTAGAGACTAAACGTGCAACAAGTCTGTTTTCATTTTTTTCAAACTTAGAATAAAGAATAAAATCCAGTCCTCTCCCCAGAGCAACCTTTCAAATTGTGAAGGACCAAATCCAACTGTATTATGGGCTTAGTTTACTGGTTTCCTTCAACATTCTATTGACTCTGTCAGCCTGATTACATATTAGGCTTGAGCAACAGGCCCACCAACTTGACATGCACATAAGCACAACTGGTTTGAGTTTTATCCACCTCAATTTTGACAAAACTGGGAAGACTCACAAAATAACAAAATCCACAGAAAAACATTTTCTTCAGATTCTAATTAGGTCTTTCTTAATTACACGCAAATGGGTAGGTTATATCGGTGACACTAAAAAAATCCTCTAATGGTAGTGGGGCCAGGAAAGATGTCTGCCACTAATGCATTCACAAACATACTAGAAACCTTCCCCTTATTGGTCCAGGATGATTCATGTATTATTTCATGGTTAATTTAACTTCATAAATAATGAGACTATGCATAAAGCCAAAGAGTAATCAACAGTAGCATATATAAAAGTTGTTTCCCCCTCTCTTGGTTTTAAGTAAAAGATGTCAAATAAGACCAAAACAATAGAGAACATATGCACAAGATCTATGCAAAAAGAAAAAAAAAATCAATGATTTAAAACTCTCTAAGGCGTCATCTTTGGGCCCTTGTTTGAGAATTTGGAACACCCGAGTTGCAACTTCACCTCCCAAAGTAGCTTCCCCATTCAGTGAAGGGTTACCCTCATGCATGGCCCCCACATTCTCTTCCTTTCCCTTTGCTTCTTATATTTAGAGCAGAAACATGCTTGCAATACCAGTTCAACATAGAGAGAGTCTAATTGGGTTTCTGGTGCTTGTGCTAGCTCCAACTTGGGGTGCACACACATATAGCAGATACTCATTCTCTCTCTCTAGCTGTACATGAAATAAGGAAGATACTACACTGCTATATATAAATTAAGTAACATATTAACAGTTTCTAAGTGAGAGCTAAAGAAGGAAAATTGAATGGAGGCTAAGACTAAGATGTCAGAAGTGCTGCCATTCATAGTAATGGTTATTATGGAAGGGTGCACTATAGCACTCACCATTTTTGCAAAAACAGAAATAACTAAAGGAATGAGCCCATTTGTGTTCATTGTTTATACCAATGCTCTGGCCACTATAATTCTGTTTCCTTGTTCCTTTTTATTACACCACGAGGACAGGTCTCTCTCTTCCTCTCCCCTTTTGTTTGCATGGAGGATTAATTTGAGTCCTGATCTTCATTATTATCTTATTTTCACAGAAAGGAGCGGCCACCTTTCACTTTCTCTTTGTTTATGCGTTTCTTGCTCCTGGGTTTTACAGGGTACATATACTCTCTCTGTCTCCCTAGTCCCTAATTAGGCCCTTTAAATAATTAAAATAAAATTTAAAGCCTTTTTGTGTCCTTTAAATATAGTAGGCCTCATAGTTCAAGATTCTATTTGGTTTAAGGTGATGAGACCCCATCCCCATGGTTGTTACTTCATATTTGTAACTTTCCTTTTTCATTGATGCAATGGATTTTGCAGAATAACCATGACTCAGAGCTTTTTATTCCTGGGTCTAAGCTACAGTTCCCCAATACTTGTGTGTGCCATGGGACAATTGATCCCAACGTTTAGTTTCCTGCTCTCTGTCACTCACAGGTTCCTCAAAACTTTCAGTGATTTGCTTGTTTATATCTCTCCATTTAGACCATGATGACCACATTTGACATGTGTGGAATATTTGTCATACTAATATATACCTGATGAACCAATTTAGTTGAAAATGTATTTTCAGGAAAACAGAGTTGAATTTTAGAAGCTCTGCTATCCAAGTCCAAGTGATTGGTATTTTGATATCAATAATGGGAGCAGTGCTAGCTGAATTCTTCAAGGGGCCACTTATAAGACCCTCTTCTCACCACCTTCAACACACAAAGCAACTTTTTGTCTTCTCATCAACTCCAGAATTTTGGGTTCTTGGTGGTGTTTTGCTTGCTGCAGCTTCCTTCTCAATTGCACTTTCGAACTTCATCCAGGTACTCTTTCCTTTTTGAAGCCCCTTTTCATATTTTTTCTAAGTTTTCCTTTTGAATCCTTGTGGTGATTCAAATTTGTCCTGTTCTCTTCATACTATTAGAAAGAAACTGTTCAGCAATATCCAGAACCAATGAAGGTGGTGTCTTATTATTGCTTGCTTGGAACGATCCTTAGTGCAATAGTCTCATGGATAGTGGAGGGGGACGCAAATGCTTGGAAGCCAAAGCGTAACATGGAGCTCATTCTCATCGTTCTAACTGTAAGTATCAACATATATAATATTCTTCGATATCATTTCAATATATATAATTAAACAATGACAAACCATAGTACCATACATATGCTGATCAGAAACATGTAACGCTATATATAGGCAATATTTGGGGGTGTGATTCGTCCCAATATTCAAGTTTGGTTCACTCGCATGAAGGGTCCAAATTATGTGCCACTATTCAAGCCCTTTGGTATTGCTTTTGCCACCACTTTTGGAGTTTGCTTCTTTCCTAATAGCCTTCATTATGGAAGGTATAGTACTTGAAATTCTCTTTCACATGTAGACCATAGATGGTTATATTATTTATTTATACATCATTATATTAAAGTAATTATATATGCTATGAATTTGGTTGCACTTGATTTGTCTGTATCTCCTATATATAATATTTTTTCAATATGCTAAACATATAAAGTATTGTGCAGTGTGATAGGAGCAGCTATAATTGGAATGGGGTATTATACAGTATTGTATGGAGAAATATCGAAAGGAGATGAAGAAGAGAAAGGAGGTGACGAAAGCTCAGATTCTTTGGACAAGAAGATACCTCTGTTGCAAGAAAAGATGGAAGTGTAAATAAAGGTTCAAAAGGCCATCGTGGCAGAGGAAGTCACCTATTATCCAGAAGCTTCCTCTGTGTTCTCTTGTATAAAAGGATCTACATTTCGTTTCAAACTGATTGTGAAATAAGCTAAATCTTTGTTGCAAATATTTAAATTATTATAAACCAGTATTTCGAGAATTGTACAGGTATTTTTATTTTTTTAAAGATAAAAAAATCCATTAAAAATTACTTTGAAATAATTTAATCTATAAAAATTATTTTAATTATAATAAAATAAATTAAAATAGAAACAGTTTTATTAATAAAATTTACTTTTAACAGCTAATTATAAGTATTATATTATACTTAATGTTAATTAAATAATTTTAAGTATTAATTAAATAAATTAAAAAAAGAAAATAACTCATTTGATTAAATGATTAATTAAAACATAATATTAATTTGATTTTATTCAATATATGAGATATGAGACAAGTATGACCTAACTTCGTGGAAATGAAAATTAAAAATGCTTAATTTAATAGATAATTGCAGTTAATTACAACTACGTATTAATTATAAAGGAATATAGTAAATTTCACGAAAAATAATTCATACATTTTTCAAGAAAGATGTTATTGTAAAAAAAAAAATTTATTTTTACTTATTTTCTCTACTTTTTTCTTTTTTTCTCACGTATATTTATATTCTGTTAAACATACGTTATACGAAAAAGGGCGGTGATGATGTAACCAAAAAAAATTGTTTGTTTTAGTCCTAAGGTCAATGATTTTATTTTTGTCCTTCCTACTGCCATTGTGTTCAACTAAATATTGAAAGCAAAGACGTCAAAAAAAATATTGAAAGCAAAGATTCCGTCAAAAATAAAATATTGAAAGCAAAGATCAAAATTTTAAACTGCAATTATAATTAAACCAGATATTGGTTGACGGAATGGCGGTTCACTGATTAAATTGCGGTAGAATAAAAAGTAATTAAATATATGTTCTAATATTATATATTATATAGTATTTTTAAGTAATTATAAAATCATAAGAAATTAAAATATATAAAATTATAAAAATTCTTATTATATGTTGTAAGGTAAAAAATTAATGATAATTTATTAAATAATAAATATTCATGTGTAATCCTTTAAAATTATCATTATTTATCTTAAAATATTTTGAAATTGATCGGTTTAACTCGATTTTTGGCACCATTTTCTTGTCGACTTTCACTGATTTTTATTTGGTTGACCAGTTTCCACCGGTTCTAAAACCAACCGAATTTTTAGGTTAAATGAATCAGATCTTAGATCGATTCCTAGTTGGTAAATCCAGTCCGATTTTCATTACATATGCGAAGATAATAAATAATAATCGTTTCAGTGATTATTTACGTAACCTACGCTAAACCTTACTTAACCCACTTAATAAACATTATAACTGACATGCACCGATACTATAACAATTAATAGAATAAAAAAGTAAAAGCTGTAACACAAAAATTCTCTCACTCCTCAAATTAATTTTTGAAATCATATTCATCCTTCAAATTTTCAATCCATTCATAATAGTTGAAGTTTCCACAATCTCTTTACCAAGCCATACAAAAAATTGACAATTGAACTCATGATCCTGCCAAAAAAATCCTTTAGTACTAACCAATATAATCTTACAAGCTAAAATAAAATTGAAGTTATGGTTACATACCTTTGGCAGAGAATAGGTATAAAATGGTCTTCTTGGGTTTCTTGAAGTTTTGAAAGTCTACAACACAACTTTTTCTCCACAATAACATAGGTGATTGTCTTTATCCTTCAAAATAAAAATCATCCACGGTTAATTAAAGACTCAAAACCATATAACGACTACCTACCACTAGATGTTTTTCTATGTTGTTGCAATTGAGCATTCTCGCTTCCCCTACCATCGCCTCCCACACCCTTAACACAAGAAATTGCACCCAAGATAGAAAAAATGTTGTTGATTTGGAGATTTAGGGGTTAAGGTTTCTTCTGTTTGGATTTGAGGGTTAAAAACACTAGCAGTTGGGAGTAATGAAAATGAAACCCTTAACACTAATGAGTGGCTAAAATTAATGAACTATTTTGTGTAACATCATGTACACATAACACTTAACATGTCACATTAGCATCTCTATTAGGGTTAATTGACATATATGGTATGGACTAAACTGAAGGATGAAAACACACATTTAGGAACTAGTTTGATACTTTTCATTCTTTTAGGGGCAAAATATTGAAAGTCCCCAATTTTTCAAGGACAAATTGATGGTTTAGTTATATATTTATTGTCGAGTGACTCAAATTTCTTCTTTTGGTCATAAAATGACCCAACTTTTTACCCTATTGTTCATTCCCTCGCATACAAGGCATACATAACTAATTATTTAGATTATCTTAAAATTAACTGATAAGCTAGTTGGTAGCTAACAAATTAACTATATTAGCTAGTTTTCAAGCTAGCTTATTAAATTAGAAGTATTTAACAAATTTACTATTTAGGTAACTAATTAATATAAATGACATATTTACATAAATTTTATTATAATTAAAAAATAATCCCAAAACTAGTAAAAGAGAATAATTATTTAAATAATTCACAAAATTTTTAAAATACACACATTATATATGTGTGTGAACTACGAGTGTTTATTTTAATTTAGTATTTTTAATAAATTAAATTAAATTTATACATAATACATAATCAAGTAATAATGTTATTTTTTTATGTTAAGAGGATAATGTTGTTAATATATTTTCATTTGGATGATGTGTAATATGCTTTCCATTTATTTTTTAAAATGATAAAAATAAATTAAGGATAAATCAATAAGTATATTAAAATATCAAAAGATAAAAATGAAAGAAAAATAAATAAGTTATAAGCTAGCTAAAGTAGCTTATATTCTAATCACACTTGCCTCGCTTAAAAAATTCACTCTAATTTGTGACAATGAAATTCGACCTTCAACTTTTTTGATGTATCTAAACTAGATTATAGTCATACATAATTTTTTAGCTAC
Source organism: Sesbania bispinosa (assembly GCA_026901365.1). NCBI lineage: Eukaryota > Viridiplantae > Streptophyta > Magnoliopsida > Fabales > Fabaceae > Sesbania > Sesbania bispinosa. Next base: position 735,170 of record QLOH01000388.1, read on the forward strand.
TTTCCTCTTCATTTATTTAAACCTAACTATCAATATTTAAATTACTTCTGTTTTCAAAGTCATTCTTGTGAAAATTAAAACTATCTTTTTTAAAAAATTAATTTGAAATGAATTTGAGTTTGATTTCAAATCTTCATATATCAAAACCTTTTTTTTATCATATTTATTGATAGAATTTTATTTTGAGTTATAATCTTCATATAACATGTTTATACAATAACTCACACAATATATTTTTTCTCTCTATTTCTCTTCATCACATCACTCATTACATCACCTATCAATCTCACGCTTCTCTCTTTTATCTCCATTTCTCACTTTGTTATATATATAACATGTTATACAAATACATTTTCTCTTTTTATTTTCTTTGAATTGATAAATTACCAATGTACTATCAAAGTATATAAAGATATCTTTATCTTTAACTCCTTTTAAGAATTTGATTATGATAATAACAATATGAGAGAACACATTTTTCAATTGTGGTTATATATGATTGGGCAATAATATTAAAAGCATTTTTTTCTACCAAATAAATTTTAAATTTTAAATTATCAAACACGAGTTGATGGAAATTGATACATAGATGGACCTCACCATTGTTTCCTATTTTATTTAAAGAATTAGAATATCACTAAATAAAATTAAAAATAACCCCTCAATTTTAATGTTGCTATATTAGTCTTTAAAATAATTTATTAGCAAATTAATATCTAGAGATTAAAAATCTCATACTTTTATTAAATTAATATTTCAAAGATGTAAAATCATTACTAATTTGTTTTTATATACTTATCTATTGATAAATCCACTTTAGTAGTAGATTTATAGATTAATTTTAGGTAGTTTTTAGTTGTTTAGGTTGATAATTTTGTAAATATGTAGTTAAATTTGTATATAATTGATTTTGTTTGTATTTTAGGTGATTTTAGTAAATAATAGCAATGTTTCTCTAATTCTTCATTGATTTGTTGTTTTTTTTAGGAATTATCTGAAAAATAAGAAAGAAAGTGTTTAAAGAGAAGTAGTTGTGAAGTTTGTGGAAGGGTCAAACAGTGAATGTTGAGGCAAATTAAGGAGATGCAAATGAAGAAATTTACTCTCTACCAAAACCGTGTGGGAACATGCCATATGCATGTGAGGACAAGAAAATGCCAGAGGCTACAGAAATTAAAAATAGCTCTCTGCCATGTTCGTGTGGGAACATGGCAGGATCTTTGTGGGGACACGATTTTGACAGAAACAATATAAATAGGTTGATCTGTTAGAATTTTAAGAGGACGATTATTCATTTTTTCAGTTTTCCACTCCTTCCACTCGAATTTTCTCTCTTTTCTCTCCTCTCTCTCTCTCTTTCTCTCAAGATTCAACTCAAAGGTGGAGACTAGGGTTCATCTCCATGGAATTTGTCCTTGAGTTTGCATCTTCCTCCTTTTTTCTCTTCTCTTTTGTAATGGATTTCTAAATTTCTTAGGTTAGGTGTTGATGGAACTTAATCTAAATTTTGTGTAAGTGCTTTGTTCATTCAATTCAATTTTCGTTTTCAATTCAATTGTTTCCTTCTACTCTTAATGCTTCAATTGAATTGGCCACTCAATTGCATGAATCAAAAGCTTCTCTCATAATTGGAAAATTTGGGAAAAGTTTGGATCTGAAGCAAGCAACATAAAGATTTATTTCCTAGGAATAGGAATAGTTTTTTTATGTGATCTTTAGCAATTCTTGATGATAATGCATGTCACTATTAGGTTCACCTAAGGAATTAGGGTTTTTAGTGATGACATAGGGTTAATTTACCAAGGAATTGGATTTTGGCTAAGTTAGTGAATTGGATCATTGAAATCATTTACCATAATTGAATTGAATGATATGAACTCCTTTGCAATTGGTACTTGAACTTCATTCTCCGTGGATTTGATACCTTACTTAGTCTTAAAATACTTGCGATAATTGGTACGCTATATTCATCATTTATATCACCACTTTAGTCCCTGTGTTAATAAATTATATCTATATAAGCAACAATAATTTCTATATTCATACTCAATGCATATTGGATATATATAGCCAAACTCAACTTTTTATCAATGTTTTAGTTAAATGAAATATGTTTTCCCTTTAATTTACCCTTTTTAACACACTAACTAGTAAATTGAGAGTGTTATTTTAATACTAAAATTAATTCAAAATTTAACAAAGAAAAACATTCATAAAAAACTATAACATGTAACTAAATTAATATATATATATATAAGTTCCTTATAAAAAAATATAAGAAATATATTATACATGTATGAAGGTACATGTTGTAACATCCCAAATTTTATAAATAAAAGAAAAGGAAGAAATAATAGTATTATTATTTTTAATAATATTAATTAATTAAATAAGAGGGATAAATAATAGTGTTAACATTATTAGTAGTTTTATTAATAAAGCTACTTCATTTTAAAAAGAAGATAAGGGGGTTGAGAGTGGGCCCAAACCCAATTAGGCATTCTAGTAAGGAGGGGTTACCTGTTCACCCTAATCCTTATTCGTAAAAATCGTCAAAGAGCGAAATGCTAAGGAGGGGAGAAACGACGTCTCAAGGAGAGATTGCTGAAGGGTGATCATCAGGAACCAAGAAAGAACCTTCCCTGCTGATTGATCTTCAATAAGGTACGGTGGGGGAGAGGGTACTGCTTGTATATGCATGTAGGGGTGCTTGGGTAGTAGCCTAAGAGTATAATTGTATTGGTGTATGTATAACTGTGAATGAATGATATAAACTGTTGATTTATGATTGATTGGATGTATATTGATGATTTATTGGGTGAGATTAAAGACGATATTGAGAATGATGAAAAAGGGATGATTAGGGATTTGAGGATTGGGGGTTTGATGAATTGGTTGTATAATCTGTAAAAGATTGTTGTTTTGTTGAGTTTCGGATGATATTAATGATTATGAATGATGTTTAATCGAAAGGGATTGATTAGAGATTGATTGGAAGGGTTTAGAGATGTTAGAAATCGTGAAATCTGCGATCTGTGTCGCGGGTAATCGATTACCAGGTGTGGTAATCGATTACCAGGGTGTTCTGGGCAACCCAGGAGTGCTGTTTGTTGCCGGTAATCGATTACAGGTTTGTGGTAATCGATTACTAGAGAGTTTGTTTGCAGGTAATCGATTACAGAGGTGCTGTAATCGATTACTAGAGTGTTTGGTCGCAGGTAATCAATTAGAAGGTGGTTGTAATCGATTACCAGAGACCTTGTTTGCAGGTAATCGATTACTGGAGGTTGATAGTCGATTACCAGAGTGGAATTTGAGAGCCTAAGTGCTTAATGATGCTTGATATGCTTGATGATTATTTGGAATGCATATGGTTGGTTAATATGCTATGTAATTGATGTTAATTGGAATGCATATGGTTGGTTAATATGCTATGTAATTGATGTTTGGAATGCATATGGTTGGTTAATATGCTATGTAATTGATGTTATTTGGAATGCATATGGTTGGTTAATATGCTATGTAATTGATGTTAATTGGAATGCATGTGGTTGGTTAACATGTTATGTAATTGATGTTAATTGGAATGCATATGGTTGGTTAATATGCTATGTAATTGATGTTATTTGGAATGCATATGGTTGGCTAATATGCTATGTAATTGATGTTATTTGGAATGCATATGGTTGGCTAATATGCTATGTAATTGATGTTATTTGGAACATGTGGTTGGTGAACATGCTATGTAATTGATGTTATTTGGAATGCATGTGGTTGGTGAACATGCTATGCAATTGATGTTATTTGGAATGCATGTGGTTGGTGAACATGCGATATAATAAATGATGATGTTACTTGAGTTGTGCGGGCCCATAGAGGGGGTACAACATAAGAGAGATGCCTTGAGCATGTGTGATGAGACCTGAATTGTGCGGGCCCATAGAGGGGGTACAATTCGAGAGGTGAACTGGGTTGTGCGTGCCCATAGAGGGGGTACAACTCAGGGGATCAAGATGGGGCGTTCTATGCACGGGCCCATGGAGGGGGTGCAACCTAGGGTCGAATGTCGTTGTACGGGCCCAACGAGGGGGTACAACCTATCGGTTTGTGTGGTGATGCCGATAGACTATCTTGGTAATAACTAGAGTGATTGACGAGGTGCACCCATTGTGCGGAGTTCCAAGTCATGATCTTTGGGTAGGTGATGTGATGAGTTTTGGAACATATGATGATGAGTTATACTCAACGATGGAATTGAGTTATAAATAATGTTGATGAGTTTTGGTGCATACATGATGGATGTATATGTGTTATACTTGATGATAATTGAGTTATATTATGATGATGATGAGTTCTGGTGCATACATGATGGGTGGATATATGAAAGGTATTGGATGATGAATCAGTGATAAATAATGATGTGATGAGTATTAATGAGGTATGAGTATTATGTGAGTATGTGATTTCTTTGGTGAATGATGATATGAGATTTATATGCTGATATGGGTGAATAGCTATATGCTGATTTTATGGATGATGATTATCTGATGAATTATGGGATGTTTGGGCATGTGGTGTGATATATGATGATGTTGCTTATATGTGGGTGAGGATATGGTAGCCTCCTATGTGTATGTATGAGTAGTATTCTTTTCCTCACCGTTACACTGTGGATATTTTACAGGTGATGATGATAACACGATTGGTGTTGAGTTTTGATTAAAGGGAGTGTTGCTCCGGTACATGTGACATCAGGGCATATTATTGGGGTTCTTTTCTTTATGTTTCTAGTTAGGAAGGATTTTGTAAACGTTTTGGGATGTCTTACACGGCAAGTACGTTGTTTAATTGTTTTTATTTCTTTGGAGATTCCGCTGCATGAGTATTGGAGTACCTTTGAGTTTATTTTATTTTAATTAAGTTATTTTCGAACTAATGGGATTTTAAATAGAGAGTTTTGTAAACATTTTACCCATGGTGGGACGTTACCTTTTCTACAATTCAATTTATTAAACAATTAAGAGTATGGGGTAGAAGGGTGTCACATTAGTTGGTATCAGAGCAGGTCGGTTCACCAGCCTTGAGTTATGAGTTTACTATGCTTCTGAGGTGTTAATCTGATTGATTGTTTGTTTGTTTGTTTGAGTGAATTGTGTTGCTTGAATTGGATTGTTTGTCTTGTTTCTTTACCTTTCTGCTTTACTTAGTAAGTTTGCTTACCCTTTCTTTAATTAAGAAAGAGTAATGGCTGGGGGAAGAAACGATCGAGCGATGGCCGATGCCTTGATGGCTATGGCACAGGCTGTTGGCAACCTTAACCAACATCACAAGACGGATTGGCTTGCACGGTTCCAGAGGAACCATCCACCTACGTTCCGTGGGGGTTATGACCCTGATGGGGCTGCCGATTGGATCTACGAAATCGAGAAGATCTTCAGAGCGATGGACTGCCCTATGCTACAGAAGGTGACCTTAGCAGCGTTCATGTTATCGGGAGACGCCGGCTTCTGGTGGCAGAACACCTGCCAAAGGATGATTGATGAGGGCACAGCGTTGAGCTGGGATAACTACAAGAGGTTATTCCTGGAGAAGTACTTCCCACATGATGTGCGCAACAATAAACAAATAGAGTTCCTTGAGTTAAAGCAAGGGGATGGCACCGTGGCAGACTACGTATCCAAGTTTGAAGCGCTAGTATGATTCTGCCCTACATATGAGGGAGCTGCCAATGAAGAGTCCAAGTGTGTAAAGTTTCTCAGCGGTCTTCGTCCAGAGATCAAGCAAGTGTTCAACTACCAAGGGATGACGCGCTTTCACGAGTTGGTGAACAAGTGCAGAAATTATGATGAAGACAGCAGGACTAGAGCGGCACATTACAAGAGTAGAGGGCCTGTGAGGAATCAGAACAAGTTCCAATCAACCAGCAAGGGCAAACCGTATTGTCGTGCAACGGGAGGCTCCAAGTTTGGGGGTGTCAGTGAGGGTACAGTGTAGAAGAGGTGAGTTTCTTAGGTCATGTGATTTCTAGAGGAGGTGTAGGCGTAGATCCTTCTAAGGTAGAGGCAGTGCTTTAGTGGGAGGCTCTTAAGTCAGTGAGTGAGATTAAAAGTTTCCTTGGGTTGGCTGGGTACTATAGAAGATTCATTGAGGGGTTTTCTAAGTTAGCTTTACCTTTGACTGAGTTGACTAGGAAGGGAGTTGCCTTCGTGTGGAATAGTAAGTGCGAGTCTAGCTTCCAAACCCTTAAGGAAAAGTTGACTAGTGCACCAGTGTTAGTGTTGTCTGATCTTAGTAAAACCTTTCTAGTGTACTGTGATGCTTCTAAGATGGGTTTAGGTGGAGTGTTAATGCCAGAGGGTAAAGTAGTAGTATATGCTTCTAGGCAATTGAAAATCCATGAGAGAAACTACCCTACCCATAAACTAGAGTTAGCGGCTGTAGTGTCTGTATTGAAGATGTGGAGGCATTACTTGTATGGTTCCAGATTTGAGGTTTTAGTGACCATAAGAGCCTTAGGTACTTGTTTGATCAGAAAGAGCTGAACATGAGGCAGAGGAGGTGGTTAGAGTTTCTTAAGGACTATGATTTTGAGTTGAGGTTGAGTTAATTTAGGAGAAGTTGAGGGAGTCTTTCCAAAGGTTGATCATCTCAGAAAAATTCGAGGACGAATTTTCTTTTTAGGAGGGGAGAGTTGTAACATCTCAAATTTTATAAATAAAAGAAAAGGAAGAAATAATAGTATTATTATTTTTAATAATATTAATTAATTAAATAAGAGGGATAAATAATAGTGTTAACATTATTAGTAGTTTTATTAATAAAGCTACTTCATTTTAAAAAGAAGATAAGGGGGTTGAGAGTGGGCCCAAGCCCAATTAGGCATTCTAGTAAGGAGGGGTTACCTGTTCACCCTAATCCTTATTCGTAAAAATCGTCAGAGAGCGAAATGCTAAGGAGGGGAGAAACGACGTCTCAAGGAGAGATTGCTGAAGGGTGATCATCAGGAACCAAGAAAGAACCTTCCCTGCTGATTGATCGATCTTCAATAAGGTATGGTGGGGGAGAGGGTACTGCTTGTATATGCATGTAGGGGTGCTTGGGTAGTAGCCTAAGAGTATAATTGTATTGATGTATGTATAACTGTGAATGAATGATATAAACTGTTGATTTATGATTGATTGGATGTATATTGATGATTTATTGGGTGAGATTAAAGATGATATTGAGAATGATGAAAAAGGGATGATTAGGGATTTGAGGATTGGGGGTTTGATGAATTGGTTGTATAATCTGTAAAAGATTGTTGTTTTGTTGAGTTTCGGATGATATTAATGATTATGAATGATGTTTAATCGAAAGGGATTGATTAGAGATTGATTGGAAGGGTTTAGAGATGTTAGAAATCGTGAAATCTGCGATCTGTGTCACGAGTAATCGATTACCAGGTGTGGTAATCGATTACCAGGGTGTTCTGGGCAACCCAAGAGTGTTGTTTGTTGCTGGTAATCGATTACCAGAGAGTTTGTTTGCAGGTAATCGATTACAGGGGTGCTGTAATCGATTACCAGAGTGTTTGGTCGCAGGTAATCGATTACAAGGTGGTTGTAATCGATTACCAGAGACCTTGTTTGCAGGTAATCGATTACTGGAGGTTGGTAGTCGATTACCAGAGTGGAATTTGAGAGCCTAAGTGCTTAATGATGCTTGATATGCTTGATGATTATTTGGAATGCATATGGTTGGTTAATATGCTATGTAATTGATGTTATTTGGAATGCATATGGTTGGTTAATATGCTATGTAATTGATGTTATTTGGAATGCATATGGTTGGTTAATATGCTATGTAATTGATGTTATTTGGAATGCATATGGTTGGTTAATATGCTATGTAATTGATGTTAATTGGAATGCATATGGTTGGTTAATATGCTATGTAATTGATGTTATTTGGAATGCATATGGTTGGCTAATATGCTATGTAATTGATGTGATTTGGAAAGCATATGGTTGGTTAATATGCTATGTAATTGATGTCATTTGGAATGCATATGGTTGGTTAATATGCTATGTAATTGATGTTATTTGGAATGCATGTGGTTCGTGAACATGCTATGTAATTGATGTTATTTGGAATGCATGTGGTTTGTGAACATGCGATATAATAAATGATGATGTTACTTGAGTTGTGCGGGCCCATAGAGGGGGTACAACTTAAGAGAGATGCCTTGAGCATGTGTGATGAGACCTGAATTGTGTGGGCCCATAGAGGGGGTACAATTCGAGAGGTGAATTGGGTTGTGCGTGCCCATAGAGGGGGTACAACTCAGGGGATCAAGATGGGGCGTTCGATGCACGGGCCCATGGAGAGGGTGCAACCTAGGAGTGATTGTACTGGCCCAGAGAAGGGGTGCAACCTAGGGTCAAATGTCGTTGTACGGGCCCAACGAGGGGGTACAACCTATCGGTTTGTGTGGTGATGCCGGTAGACTATCTTGGTAATAACTAGAGTGATTGACGAGGTGAACCCATTGTGCGGAGTTCCAAGTCATGATCTTTGGGTAGGTGATGTGATGAGTTTTGGTTCATATGATGATGTGTTATACTCAACGATGGAATTGAGTTATATAATGATGTTGATGAGTTTTGGTGCATACATGATGGATGTATATGTGTTATACTTGATGATAATTGAGTTATATTATGATGATGATGAGTTCTGGTGCATACATGATGGGTGGATATATGAAAGGTATTGGATGATGAATCTGTGATAAATAATGATGTGATGAGTATTAATGAGGTATGGGTATTATGTGAGTATGTGATTTCTTTGGTGAATGATGGTATGAGATTTATATGCTGATATGGGTGAATAGCTATATGCTGATTTTATGGATGATTATTATCTGATGAATTATGGGATGTTTGGGCATGTGGTGTGATATATGATGATGTTGCTTATATGTGGGTGAGGATATGGTAGCCTCCTATGTGTATGTATGAGTAGTATTCTTTTCCTCACCGTTACACTGTGGATATTTTACAGGTGATGATGATAACACGATTGGTGTTGAGTTTTGATTAAAGGGAGTGTTGCTCTGGTACATGTGAAATCAGGGCATATTATTAGGGTTCTTTTCTTTATGTTTCTAGTTAGGAAGGATTTTGTAAACTGTTTTGGGATGTCTTACACGACAAGTACGTTGTTTAATTGTTTTTATTTCTTTGGAGATTCCGCTGCATGAGTATTGGAGTACCTTTGAGTTTATTTTATTTTAATTAAGTTGTTTTCGAACTAATGGGATTTTAAATAGAGAGTTTTGTGAACCTTTTACCCATGGTGGGACGTTACCTTTTCTACAATTCAATTTATTAAACAATTAAGAGTATGGGGTAGAAGGGTGTCGCACATGACCAGGGACGAATTCTGGGCGCAACCTCCCCCATAATTCTATTACACCACATTATAGATAAAAAATAAAATATTATTAATATATATGTAATAAAAGAATTAAAAAAATATAATGAGGGTGATACATTTAATTTTTATAATTTAAATTTTATATTTAATATTTATTATTAAAATTTAGTCCTTTTAAGTGATTTCTATAAAAAAAAATCATTTGATACAAATATTATTATTGATGAATGTTATAATAAGAATATACCGTATGTATAACTTAAATAAAAGATATGACAAATTTGACTATTATTTAATATTTATCATTAAAAAAATTTCGGCCCCCTTTGTCTAAATCTTGGATCCGTCCCTATATATAAGTATATAATCTATACTATTACATAGGAGAAATTTTTTATTCACCGTTCATTCACATTAGGGAACTTGGGGGTGTGAATAGCAAAAATGGAGGTTCTAAAAGCAACTCCCTCATATTAATATTTTTTTATTAGGCCTTTTCTGTGTGGGTTATTGGGTTTGCATTATGGGCCCAATTGGGCTTTATTGTTTTTGTTGGGTCAAAGCCTATTGTGGGTCATTGACTTTTTTAATATTGGGCTTTTTTATCGGGTTGTACATGTTGGACCGATTTATATACGTTGTAGGTAATGACTATGAATTATGTGTACCCTTTACAGAAGACAACCCTGTTAACATGTACCCTTTACATGTACCCATTTGCATTTTTTTCAAAAATTTTTATTCTTTTTTTTGTAAAGTTATTTTTTTATGAACCACATTTATCCTTCACGGGAGGCAGTCTTGCTCCAATCGTTTTCTTTTTCTTTTATTTTATTTTCACAATTTCATTTTTATTATTATTATTATTATATTAAAATATTTTCTCACATTATTGGTTCATATTATTTTGTTTCATTATAAAAGTGATATTTTTATAAACCATGAGTATCTCCACGTGAAGCAGTTTTGATCCCACATTTATTTTTTTTCATACTTTAATTTTATTTTTTATTATTATATTAAAATAATTTCTCTGATTATTTATTCATGTTTATTTGTTTCGTTATATAAAAACTCACATTGAGGAATACAATATATGTGTTGATTTACATTACTTTTAACATGATATTTCAATATATCATTTATATTTCTATTTTATTCATTAATGTTTTCATTTATTATCTCACTCATCTATTCTACTTATCTATTTAATCTATATTAAAATTCCTATTTATCTCACTTTTAATTTTCTGTTTTTTGTTATAATATTAATATATTTTCTCTCATTATTTGTTCCTATTAATTTGTTACATTACAAAAGTGATTTTTTTTATAAATCACGGGTATCGTTCAAGGAAGACAGTCCTACTTATACTATTTTCTTTTTTTGTTTTTTATAACACTTTAATTTTTTATTATTATATTAAAATAGTTTCTCTCATTATTCATTCATATTTATTCTCATTTCAGTAAAGTAATTTTTTTATGACCCACAGGAAGTAGTCCGACTCCTGTCTTTTTTTCCTTTTTCATTTTTAATCACACTTTAATTTTTATTTTTTATAATTATTATATTGAAACAAGTTTTCTCATTATCCATTTATGTTTATCTATTTCATTATATAAAAACTCACATAAAGAAATATGATATGAGTTTATTTGCATCAATTTTATTGTATTTTTTCAATATATTATTTATTTCTCTATTTTATTAATTAATATTTCACTTATTATCTCTCTTATTTATTCTATCTATCAATTTACTTACATTTATTCTATATTAAAATTATTCTCATAGTACACGTGTTATTTTTTTATCTGCGTTTTCTCAAGTTTTTGTTCTCTTTTTTGTAAAGTGATATTTTTATGAATCATATCTATCCTTCACGATAGACAGTTTTGCTCATGTTGTTTTTTTTTCATTTTTTTACAAATCAATTTTTTATTATTATTAATATATTAAAACATTCTCTCTAATTATTAGTTTATATTAATTTGTTTATTTACATCAATTTTATTGTATTTTTTTAATATATTATTTATCTCTCTATTTTATTAATTAATGTTTCACTTATTATCTCTCTTATTTATTCTATCTATCAATTTAATTACATTTACTCTATATTAAAATTATTACCACATTACACATGTTATTTTTTTATCTGCGTTTTCTCAAGTTTTTTATTCTCTTTTCTGTAAAGTGGTATTTTTATGAACCACATTTATCCTTCACGGCAGACAGTTTTGCTCATGTTTTTTTTTTTTTCATTTTTTTACAAATCAATTATTTATTAATATTATATTAAAACATTCTCTCTAATTATTCGTTCATATTAATTTGTTTCATTATAAAAGTGATGTTTTTATAAACTATAGGTATCCATTATCCTCCATGTGAAACAATTTTCCTCCTACATTTTTTCCTTTTTTTATCACACTTTAATTTTCTTTTTTATTATTATCTTAAAATAATTTCTCTCATTATTTATTCCTATTTATCTATTTCGTTACATAAAAACTCACATTAAGCAATACAATAAATATATTAATTTACATTAAATTTAATATGATATTTCAATATATCATTTATCTCTTTATTTTATTTATTAATGTTTTCATTTATTATCTTACTTATCTATTTACTCTATATTAAAATTGTTCATCCATAACATGTGTCATGTTTTTTGACTTGCGTTTTTCAATTATTTTTATTAGCAATACAGTAAAGTATTTTTTTTATGAACCATACAACTATATTCCATGTGAGGCAATCATTCTCCACCCGTTTTCTTCTATTTTTCTTTTTATTTTTTTATCATATTTTCATTTTCTTTTTTAATATTATATTAAAATAATTATCTTTTTATTTTATTCATTAATGTTTTCACTTATTGTCTCTCTTATTTATTCTATCTATTCTATATTAATTTTTTTTTTGCTCGGTACACATGTCACATTTTCTCACATTCGTTATTTATATTTTTTTTATTTTTCACTTCAATAAAGTGAATTTTTTTATGACCCCAAGTACTCTCCACATGAGACAGTTATGTTCCTTCGATGAACATCCATATAATGGTGGGACTAACTCTTCCAACAACGGTTTTGTCCATACACTTTATATAGATTTTAGGTGACTAAGATGAGAGATTTCAAATACCAATATAATTTAAATTATAATTACTTTTATGATGTCTTCATTATAATTTTTATGGACAAAATTTCAAATTAGAATTATAAAATTTATAATTATTTTATTTTCTTTTACTTGAATAAAATTATTATATTATATTTTGATTTATTATATATTCAATATAGTACGTTAAAAAGTTAAGCAAATTTTTCAATTATAGGTTTAAAGTTTTTTTTTAATAAACTATGAATACCCTCCATCGGAGTTAGTCCTGTTTCGGTCATTAATATCGACATAATAGTGAGGTTAGCTCTCCCAATAATGGTTTTTTCCATACACTTTTATATAGTTTTGAAATGATTGCATTGTGAGATCTCAAAAGTGAATATACTTTAAATTTATTATATTAATGATGTTTTTGTTATTATTTTCTATAAACATGATAACAATATGATATTCACATTCTACTAATTGATGTATATGATTATATCATAAATTAATTTTATTATAAAAATTTAGTAATATATGTAAAAATGAACATAACCCAGAACCAAATGTCAGGCACTATGAATCTACAATTACAATGTTTTAAAAGTATAAGGATATAAAATAAAATGTTGTAAAAGTCAAGGACAAAGTCTAAAGTTAACCGAAAAACATGAACGAAAAATATAATTTATCTAACGTTAAAAAACATAATATTTTTTAAGATAGAAATATATTTAATTTTTCTTACAATTTCATTATTTTATAAAAATAATTACTGTAATATTTAAATTATATGTGAAAATTAAAAAATCGTGTTACCCGTGCAACAAATGTTAATAGATCTATTTGTTAATATAATTTTAAAAATAATATTTGTAGATCATGTAACAATATTCTATTTTTTATTTTTCTTCATTTTATAAGATTTTGTGATTCTCATTTTCAATGTTTCTACATTTTTATTTTGTAATTAATAAATGTCATACGAGCTTTAACTTGAAATGGATGAGCTGGGTTTAGTGTCAAGCCTTTACAATTGTGGTAAAAATTAAAGATCATTTATATACATATCTAGTAAGAAACATGTTAGATGATAAATTAACAAAAAGATTACATCTCAATTATTTTTATCAATTTATTTATTATTGGAATATAATTTTTATTCTTTTAGACATCATATTAAACTCTAAGTACTCAAAATGGATGAATATATTATTTCTATATTAAAATAATTTTAAAATGTGATACATGAAATAAACATTTAATTTTACATCTATATGTAGTATTAAATTTATATTGAACAAGATTTCATGTCATATTAATATTGATATGAATTATTGATGGTCAAACTGATATTGAAATACCAGAGGATTTACTGATAAATAGGGGTGTTTGCGGATTGGCTTGAATCGGTTTTGGGGGGAAAATCATCCAAACCAATAATTTCGGTTTTCTCATTTAATCATCCAATCGGTTTTGATTTTTTTCCAAATCCAATCCAATCCGATTTTAATCGGTTTGGATTAGATTGGATTTCGGTTTTTCAAATGAACTAAAAAATGAAGTTATGAAAGCAAAATTATGATAAAAACATGCAATTATCTTATCTTATCTTATCCTATAACATGTAAATTACTTGATGACTTCCAATCCCATTATTGAATGTTATTCGTTAAATATAGTTGCACAATAATAATATTTTTACATCATCACAGGAAAATAATATCAATAATGATAATATATCAAAATGTTCATAAATCTTTGGATCGGATTGGATTGGATTGGTTCTCATAGGCAGGTCTGAAATCCAATCCAATCCAATTAAAAATTTCGATTTTTTGCGGTTTGCGGTTATTTTGGTTTGTAGTTTTTTGGATCGATTGTTGCAATTCCAATTGGATTGGATTGAATTTGAACACCCCTTCTGATAAAGTTTACAGGTAATACAATTGGAGATATAGTTTCATTTGTCTATCCTAATTTGCTATCAAATTTTGAAAACATAGAATTGTTTCAAGATAAAACAATTCTTGCTCTTACATTGGATGTTGTTTACTCCATCAATGAATATTTCATGATATTATTTCCAGGAGAAGAAAGGATGTACTTGAGGTATGATACTATATGGAAGGTGGATGAGGAAGTCAGTATTGAAACTGATTGGTTGACAACTGAATTCTTAAATGATATTAGGTGCTCTGGGCTCCATGATCATAAGTTGGTGTTAAAAATTGAAGTGACTGTTATGCTAATGACGAATCTTGATATATCCGCTGGACTTTGCAATGGAACTAGATTAATAGTTGATCAATTAGGTTCTAATGTCATTGTAGAAACCGTTATTACGGGAACACATTTGGGAACAAAGGTATTCATTCATCGAATGAATTTAATTCCATTTGAAAATCTCACCACATTAAAGTTTCAACGAATATAGTTTCCATTTTTCTTTGCTTTGCTACGACCATTAATAAAAGTCAAGGCCAGACATTGCCACATGTTGGTGTGTATTTACCAAAACCTGTTTTCTCTCATGGTCAATTATATGTTGTTATATCTAGGGTTAAGTCTCAACAAAGACTTAGGGTTCTTATAAGTGATGACAACTTTAAGTGTTGTAATGTTACAAAAAATATTGTCTACAAGAAAGTGTTTCAAAAAATTTAAATGAATGAAGCAATATTGCTGATAATGTTCATTTGTAATTATTAGATGTGACTATTTCATGTTTCCAAATCCATTTTATTCTGTTAGTTTGTTATATTCTTAATCTACTAACAAGTATCAAATTAAATATTAAAAATTAATTAATCTTATGATTTAACATTTACATATATTAAACAGGTTAAATATATTATTAAAATTTAAAGTTAAATATTTATTTGAATAATAAATCCGTGCATCGCACGGGTTGGATGCTAGTATTAATACATATAACTGCAACCATACTAAAATTTTTTTATAGATGATTACTTAGATCATCTCCCGTGCAGGATGTTAATGGGGTCTTAAAAGTAAGTAATCTTGGAAGCAATTTTCTCATGGTTCAAGGATGCTGATATGGAATGTTTGGGTCTTAACTTTAAGAATCACATGCTTCCACAAGCATCGAGTGCTTAGAGGGGTTCTTGTAGAGTGGTTCGATTAGAGTGCCATAAATTGTCAGAGTTGTTTAAAAAATAAAAAGAACTATAAGCAACTTGGTTAGGTTTCTGCATTGGAGATTCTCTTGGTGGTGGGTTCTTAATTGTTTCTTAAAAAGAAGAAACCCGAGAAGCAACTAAGTCACCGTTGGAGCAAGATGACGTGGAGGCAAGTTGCTTATTTTTAAGAATTAAGATGCTTGTACAAGCATCCGGGTTTTACCAAAAAAATTGAAAAAAAAAAGAGAAAAGTTAACAAATTTTAGCAGGTGATAGATAATAACAGGGATGAAATTATAAAATCTATCAAACAAATTAATATAAAAAAATACAAATTAATTATAAAAAATGTAAAAAAAATTAGTACAATTATAGGAAAAAAAAAGAGAAAAATTGTGGCTCTATACTTGAAGACAACAAACCCAACCCTAAAAAGATTACAAATCAAAGCAAAAAAAAAATTACAAATGGTTGATCCGAGCTTGAAGGAGTCCAACTTGGACGGCCATATCAGATTAATATATTTTTTATAATTAATTGATTTAATTTTTAAAATAAAAACATTTTAAATTCATATTATATTTCTATAAATATTTTTTGTTTTAAAATTAGAAAGTAAAACAGTATTTTAGGTTGAACTAAAATTTAAACTAATTAATGTAAGATAGCTTGTGGATATGGTTAGAAGTTTCTGTAAAGTTATTTGGTTAGAGTGTAGAGTTGCTTAAAAAAAAAATGGTGTATATATGTAAAACTCACGTAGTAAAATGAGATGCTGTGATACCTACCTAAGTGATCTTTTAATGGATAAAGACCCATTTTATTACTAATATTTTTACAGATGTGGATCAGATCAAAATCTATTGGTTAGCACTGAACAAGGTTTAGTTTGAGGCAGCCGGATTTTGAAAAATCCTGGAAAGATTCAAAAGAAAAGATTCCACCGGAAAACATTTTCTTCGGATTCTAATTCAGTCTTTCTTAATTACACGCAAATGGGTAGGTCATATGAGTAACATAAAAGAATCCTCTAATGGTAGGGCCACAAAGGATATCTGCCACTAAATCATTCTCAACCATACTAGAAAGCTTGAACTTATTGGTCCAGAATCATTAATGTTATTATTCTATGTCAACAATGGCACATAGACAATTTCTTAATTTCTTCCCTCTCTCTAGCCTTATGTAAAATATTACAAATTAAGACAAAAAAGAAGCGTGGACAAATGAATAAAGAACATGTGCACAAGATCTAGCCAATAAAGAAAACAATTTCAATGATTTAAAACTCCCTAAGACGTCAGCTTTGGTCTCTTGTTTAAGATTTTGGGACACTCGAGTTGCAACTTCACCTCTAAAGGTAGCTTCCCCTTTCTGTGAAGAGTTACCCATATGCATGGCCCCCATCTCTTCTTATATCTGGAGCAGAAACAAGCTTTTCAATTCCAGCTCAATAATTGGGTTCCTTGGTGCTTGTGCAACCTCCAACTTGGGGCTCACACACAAAGCACATAGTTACTCAAAAGTCTCTTTCTAGATCTATAAGGAAGTTTTATACCACCATTAACAGTTTCTAAGTGAAAACTAAAGAAAGAAAATTGAATGGAGGCTAAGAATAAGACTAAGATGTCAGAAGTGATTCCATTCATAGTAATGGTTATAATGGAAGGGTGCACTATAGCACTGACCATTTTTGCAAAAACTGAAATAACAAAAGGAATGAGCCCATTTGTGTTCATTGTTTATACCAATGCTCTGGCCACTATAATACTCTTTCCATGTTCCTTTCTATTTCACCACAAGGACAGGTCTCTCTCTTCCTCTCCCCTTCTCTCTCTCTCTGTTTATTTTGCTAGCTACTTGCCTGACATGGAGGCCTAATTTGAGTCCTGATCTTCATTATTGTCTTCTTTGCACAGAAAGGAGCAGCCACCTTTCACTTTCTCTTTGTTTATGCGTTTCTTGCTCCTGGGTTTCACAGGGTATATATATACTCTCTCTGTCTCTCTCTTGCTCTCCCTAGTCCCTAATAAGGCCCTTTGAATAATTGAACTAAAATTTAAAGTCTTTTTTTTGTCCTTCACATATAGTAGGCCTCACAGTTCAAGATCTATATGATTGTTACTTAATATACTTATTAGCCTAGCTCAAGTGAACAGTAGTATTCATATTTGTAACTTTCCTTTTTCATTGATGGATTTTGCAGAATAACCATGACTCAGAACTTTTTATTCCTGGGTCTAAGCTACAGTTCCCCAATACTTGTGTGTGCCATGGGACACTTGATCCCCACGTTTAGTTTCCTGCTCTCTGTCATTCACAGGTTCCTCAAAACTTTCAGTGATTTCCTTGTTTATACCTCTCCATTTAGACCATGATGTCCACATTTAACATGTGGAATATTTGTCATACTAATATATGCCTAATAAACCGATTTAATTGAATAATGTTTTTTCAGGAAAACAGAGTTGAATTTGAGATGCTCTGCTATCCAAGTCCAAGTGATTGGTATTTTGGTATCGATAATGGGAGCAGTGCTAGCTGAATTCTTCAAGGGGCCACTTATAAGACCCTCTTCTCACCACCTTCGACAAACTAAACAACTTTTTGTCTTCTCATCAACACCAGAGTTTTGGGTTCTTGGTGGAATTTTGCTTGCTGCAGCTTCATTCTCAGTTGCACTTTCCAACTTTATCCAAGTACTCCTTTTCTTAGCCATTTTTTCATACATATATGTATTTCAGTGTTTAAAATCAAGGTTTCCTTTGGAATCTTTGTGGTGATTCAAGTTTGTCCTGTTCCCTTCATACTATTATTAGAAAGAAACTGTTCAGCAATATCCAAAACCAATGAAGGTGGTGTCTTATTATTGCTTGCTTGGGACGATCCTTAGTGCAATAGTCTCATGGATAGTGGAGAGGGACGCAAATGCTTGGATGTTAAAGCGTAACATGGAGCTCATTCTCATCGTTTTAACTGTAAGTATCAACTTATACTTGGATATCATTTTGATGTATATAATTAAATAACAGAAAACCATATACATATGCTGATCATAAATATGTAACGCTATAGGCAGTATTTGGGGGTGTGATTCGTCCCAATGTTCAAGTTTGGTTCACTCGCATGAAGGGTCCAAATTATGTGCCACTGTTCAAGCCCTTTGGTATTGCCTTTGCCACCACTTTTGGAGTTTGCTTCTTTCCTAACAGCCTTCACTATGGAAGGTACTTGGATTCTCTTTCACTAGTAGATATTTTTACACATCGATCATATTTATTAAAGTAACTATGCATAAGAAATTGGGATCACTCGATTTGTCTGTATCTCCTATATACAATATTTTTTTGTGCTAAAAATATAAAGTATTGTACAGTGTGATAGGAGCAACTATAATTGGAATGGGATATTATACAGTATTATATGGAGAATTCAAAGGAGATGAAGAAGAGAAAAGCTGTAACGAAAGTTCAGATTCTTTGGACAAGAAGATACCTCTGTTGCAAGAAAAGATGGAAGTGTAAATAAAGCTTTAAAAGGCCATCGTGGCAGAGGAAGTTACCTATTATCCAAAAGCTTCTCTTGTACAGAAGGAGGAACACATCGTTTCAAACTGATTATGATAATTCCTTATTGGTTTGTTGCAAATATTCATGTAATATGCGATAAAAAAAAAAAAAGTAGAATGTGAGGCCTTTGTTTTTTCGTTGTGCCATAAAACTTGTAACTCTGTATATAGTTGCTTTATTGACATATGTAATATTGTATAGTTATTCAAATTTCCAATCATATGGTTATAAAGAACTCATCAGCCAATGGTTTGAAAAAAAAAAAAAAAATTGTTGCCTTTGCTTTACCGCTGAAACTGGTCTATGTAATCATTTCTAGATTTAGAAATATGAGTTTATCGTATTGAAACTATATTTTCATGCTAAATCAAACAAACATGTTTTATATATCAGAGTTTTGTGATGGAAAAAAAATAAATTATTACACTTTTTTTTCTTGCGTGGATACAATTGTAATTCTTCTTTCGGTCAGAAAATGATCCTCTTTTAATTATAAAAAAGCTAAAAAATAAATGAGAGATTACAGGTTTTTCTTTTTCCTATCCTCCAATTACTATCAAATGAAAATTATCTTTGTTTGTACCTTTATATTTCTTTTCATTACCTCGCATACTAAGCACCCACAAGAGTTATTTATTGCATGTGTGTTAAACCTCAGTGGAATAATCTATAATCTATAATCTATATTATATAAAAAATTGTTTAGATTATATTACTAATTAACCAATTCATTATTATTTTATATTAAATAATTACTTAAATCTTTTTATGACACCGATATTTTATGTTTAAAATTATAGTGTTCAAACCTACAACTTTTTGTTTGGTTACTTTGGTTTGGATGTAGCTGATAGTTTGCATTATTTAATAAATTTATTATGTGTGTGTGAGACCAGCAGACTGTCGGCTATGTGGACATTATTTTATGTCCAAATTCCCAAAACTCCAAATCTTTAACTTGACAAAGAAGATTAAATATTGAGTTTAATTAATTCCTATGCATTATTACTATAAAAAAATTTTACTCATATATTTAATTTTGTGTTGTCACCTTATTTAGTGAATATAATACTTCATATATTATTAAATTTAGCTTAATAAAAAAATATTAATTTATTAAATGATGTGGAAACATATTATTAGATGTTTGTATAAAATTTCTTTATATTGACCATTATTAAATTCTTAAATATTTCGGAATTTACATAAATACAAATACTAGCAATCTAGTAACATCTCGCCAAATATTCTACTCAGACTTGGGTGGCTTTGCAATGCATGTGTTGGTTTGGGATTTGGATCCTCTCTAGCCCCTATTGTCTCCAGCCCTTTCCAGTAAAAGTTAGCTATGGAATAACTACGGAATAACTAGGAAAACAAAAACCATAGCTAATCCGTAGTTATTCCGTAGCTAACTTTTGCTGGAGAGGATGGAGAGGCAGGAGAGGACCCTTATACGTTAGTTTGTCAGTTTGCACTTTCTAGTTTCCACAGTCAGACACACGTATCAATGCTACATATTTTTTTAGAGAGAAATCACATTTATATAACCATACGGCAATACAACCATGAGAGATAAAAATAAAAGAGAGAAATATTAGATGTGATAAGTGATGGAGATATATAGAGACAAAAAATATATTATATGAGTTGTATGTCTTGATGGTATAAATTTATTATCTCTTTTTTGAGAAAAAAGGAATTGTTGGTTTCTTCTCACCAAACAAACTCATTATAGTTAATCATTATCAGGTTTACAAATGTAATATTCCATCCAGTCCTATTTTTAAGACAATTCAGATAAAAATACACATATTAAGAAAAATAATTAATGTATTATTTTTAACAAATTATTCTACAAGATTACAAGTTTACCCCTATTTAAAATTAAATTTCACTACCATGGTAATTGTTATTTTAAAACTTTTAATGATCAACAAGGGCAAATATGAGAAAAAATAATAAGGCCGTGCTAAGTGCATAAGGACATTGTTTAAGAATCCATAAACAAAAGGTCTTTATTGGAAATCATGGTATTGATTGTATCTGTAACATTAAATGCTACAAACTCTACTAAAAACTTTCTATTTTTAATTCCTTAAAAAGTGCCCTTAGGAAACTCGTTAGGATTTTTCAAAACAATAAATACTTCTAGATTTGTGTATTTTGTTTTATAAATAAGATCATGAAAAAACTTTAATCGTCATTTTATAAATAGAACCGGAGGGAGTAATAAATTTTGTAAGAAAGAGATAACTAACAAATCTTTTACATAAAACAATGATTAACCACTTTTTAGTCAAACTTTGATAGTTTTTATTGGGGAAGGTAATTGAGCACAAACCATATGGATACCAGTAAAAATTACCTGCAATGGACATGGTAAAACCTGTAAAACGGGTATGGGTGCATGTACGAATAATAGACAGGGGCGAAGCTAGGATCTTAACTCAAGAGGAGCCAAATATAAAATATTTTGATTTAAAAATAAAACCTAGTAGATTGAAGTGTGAGTCAGAATATAAATATTATTGCTAAATAAATAAAGTTGTTAAAAAGATAAGATGGTTATATAAAATAAAATCAAAGAAAAAATAGATAAATTTAAAGTAAGTAAAAAAGTCAGACTATAGAAGATCTCTACGTACCTTCATAGCCCTAACTACTTACTTCTAATTACTTTTTAATTAGAGAACTCACACACACTGTATATTTATTTTTTGGGTTAAATATGTTTTTAGTCCCTAAAATTTTGTCAAGATTTGATTTCAGTCCCGATAATTTAAAACCAGTGGTTTTTGTTCTTCAAAAATTGAAAATATACCAATCTTATTTGCTACAAATTTTGCTATGAATTAGCTATGAATTTTTATCGTTAAGGACTAAAAATGGGTATTTCCACTTTTTGAGGGACCAAATTCACCCGTTTTAAATTATAGAGATTAAAACCAAATCTCGACTAAATTTAAGGGACTAAAAAATATTTTGCCCTTAGTTTTTAATAGGATTTTATTATATAAAATTAGTCAAATATATATTTATATATATATAAATTAAAAAAATAAAAAAAGTTGGGGGGGGGGGGGCATGGCCCCCTTTTGCCCCAACGTCCCTCCGCCTCTGATAATAGACCACATTTTTTCATTGTGACGGGCGCGAGTACGGGTATTATGATTCCCAGCTCGCCTCATACTCGTACTCATATATAATTATTTAATAAATATTATCATATATAATTATATATAGAGATATTTTAACTTTCTACATATTTTTAAAATTAATATATATAATATATTACAAATGAAAAATATTTTTTAAAACTATCTATTTGTATATTTTTTTAACTTTTAGTATATTACTAATTAGCGTTAATAATCAATTTTTTTACAGATTTTGGAGAATGCTAAAACATGATATCCGAGTTTATAAAATAATATGATGTAAAAGTATATTCTAATATTTAATAAAAAATTTAAATATTAGAACATGTGTTGTGTTTTAGAACATTGATGTATTGTGCTTCAATTTAATTAAACTGTTGTGTCACATATATTTAATAATTATGTTTGGATGATGTTGGAGTAATTTTTTTTATTAAGTTATAATTTTTTTAATGAGTTGTTAATTTTTCACTTAACTAAATTACGGAGAACAAAATCATTTATGAACATATAAGTGTCTAATAGCTACGAAACGTGTATTAAAGTTGCTGCCAAGGAACAACTGCGGGTACAGATTTTTTTAAAAAATGTGAATATAAGGACAAGCACTATACGGTAAACGAAAATTTAGGGTGAGAGAATGGTGCCCCAGTCCAAGGCCGGGAAAGTAATTACAAGCACTATGGTATCATCCAAATAATACTCATTGTCATCCTTTATTTTTTACTATAAAAGAATACTCTTTCAAGCTAATTTTTCTTTGGTTACCATGCAACAAAACTCATTATCATATATCATTACATAAATTTTTTTTTGTTCCATCATTACATAAATATTTTTAAAAAATTATACAGAAGGCCAAACTTTAAATTTAGGGTAAACGAAAATTTAGGGTAAGGGGATGGTGCCCCAGTCCAAGGCCGGGAAAGTAATTACAAGCACTATGGTATCATCCAAATAATACTCATTGTCATCCTTAATTTTTTACTATAAAAGAATGGGTCTTTCTGAGGTGCACAAATTTTAAATTTGTGTACCAATACACAAGTAAATTGACCTGTGATTGTTGGTAGAAATGGTAGAACTGTTTTGATTTTTAAAGATTTATAAATTGCAAACATGAACCTAGTGCAGCTTATTAGTTATTACTTCGCTCATTCTGCCAAAAAAAAAACACACCCATCATCCTTTTCTTCACCTTCATTTTTGTGTAGCACAGTTTGCCAATTCCAGAAGCACCTCCATAAGTTAGTCATATGACATATCCACCATTGCCCAGCCACTAATTTTTCCCATTAGGACCAAACCCTCTCCGCTCCAGGAACACAGAGTCACACATGACCAAAATTCATCATAAAACAAAATATAAAACTATTAAAATAAAAAGTAACAGAAAAAAAGAAAGAAAAAAGGAATCGGAGTCTAAAGACTCTTCGCGCTCCCTCTGTTGCACACACACACAACCATTGAAAAAAATAAAAAAGAAAAACGGGTAAGAGTCCTGAGAGAGAGAGAGAGAGCATGGAGAAAGAGAGTGGAAGAAGAAGAGGGAGGAATTGAAGAAGACCCGGCCATGGCTGGCGGCCGCGAGATGGGACAATAGCTGCAACAGCCACAACTCGGTGAGTCATGAGCGATGAGGGTGGGGGAGGGTCGCACAATGGTGGAGTCGAACTGGCGGCGTGTGGTGGCTCCATTTTGCGATCCCAGTGGCGCTCGACGATTGGGTGTGACAGAGTCGCATGGAATGGTGGCCAAGGAGACGTGGGTCGTGCGTAGCGGTGGACCGCGCGGCGGACTGGACTCATGGTGGGGTGGTGGCTTGGCCACAAGTGGCTAATTGGTAGCTGGTATAATGGACAAAAAACAGAGACAAAGGAACGAGACCAAGGCACACTACACAGAGGTTGTGAAAGTAATTATCTTCAATTCCTGGACAACAATACAAAATTCGAAAAGTTTGCCCCTTGCAACCAGCAACCGGATGTTTTCTATAAATCTCCACCTTTAAATATAATATTAATATATCATAAGGTTATATTTCATTTGTGTACACATACACAAGTTTTTTACTTGTGTATGTTAGACTCTCCCTAAAAGAATACTCTTTCAAGCTAATTTTTCGTTGGTTACCATGCAACAAAACTCGTTATCATATATCATTATATAATTTTTTTTTTGGTCCATCATTACATAAATATTTTTAAAAAATTATACAGAAGGCCAAACTTTAAATTTATGGGCCTTGGCCCATTTGATTCCCCCAAAATTAGGAGTTGGATGATGAAGAAGTAGCATTACATGTTGCTGCTGCTTTACCAATACATAAGAAATCTGGAAAAGCCGAATGGATTTGATTAAAGCTTCAAGCCTGCGACCGTGGCGAATTCCTTCAGCTTCACTTATCACTATAACTAAGACTATCTTCTATGCTCCTCCTCACTCTACAGCAAAATTCTCTTCTCTGTTCTCGAATTGGACCTTTCCATTTACTCCAATAAAGCCCCTTATTCTTCATGGCATGAAGAGGAACTCTGATTCAGAACCAGTTCTAGAACCCAGCATTGTCCAAGAAGTCGAAGAAGAGGACCTCCTTGATGATGAATTTGAATACGGTAAAATAGAGCTACTCTGAACTCTCTTTCTCTCTCTTTCTCAATTCTTGATTGATTGAAGTTCTTGATTGGACTGAGCCACCAGTGGATGACGACGTCGACGATGTCGGTGATGACGGTGACGAGTACTATGACGAAGAAGAAGATTATGAGGACGAGGATGGTGTTCCCTATGTGAGTCTTGTTTAAAACTCGATTGGTGTGTGTATGTGTGTGCTGTTTAGAAAAAGCTCAATTTTCTTGAAGAATGTGATTTTGCACGTTTTTGAAGGCAGGTGATGGCGGCGCAGGTGGTGGAATCTCCCTCGCTGGAACATGGTGGGATAAAAAAGCACTAGCCATTGCTAAAGAGGTTACAGTGTCTTTCGATGGTGACTTGCAAATTTATGCTTTTAGAACATTGGTCAATTCCACCATTCAAGTGCGCATTGAGAAGCTTTCCAACAAGTAAGACATTATTATTATTATTGTGAGCGAGCATAATAGATGAGGACGTGCTATATGTTGTTGTATTTTACTGTAGACTCAAAATTAATGAATAAAAAACAGCTAAAAATGATTCAATGGGGAACCTTGGAGTTTATGCTGTTTTAATCAAACAGCTAAAATAAATGTATAATTTCTGATTCAGATAGTTGAAATTCCTTAAACAGACAGCCAGGTTTAGTTTGGTAAATTTTATTATTCAATGATCATTATGAATAAATGCATTTCTATTCTGAATGGTTTGTGATGAATCTTTAGTC
This sequence comes from Sesbania bispinosa, assembly GCA_026901365.1. Taxonomy (NCBI): domain Eukaryota; kingdom Viridiplantae; phylum Streptophyta; class Magnoliopsida; order Fabales; family Fabaceae; genus Sesbania; species Sesbania bispinosa. The sequence goes on from QLOH01000388.1 coordinate 760,948, forward strand.
GGCCCCAGTTTAAAATTTCATGACCAGATATACTATGTAAGGAGATATTTCGTTTTTTTTTCCTATTATAATTTTGCATCTGTCCAATTGTCTACGAAATAATGCATGTATATATCTAATATCTAAGAGATTTTAGTAATAGATAGGAGATACATATATGACACACACAGTGAAATTTGTGTGCTATATAACGATATTTCTTGTCCTGAGAAGTAATGTTATAGTGAGACTTCATCTATCTGTCAGGTCATTTGTTCCTGTTGCTCATAATTATTCTGAGGCTTATTTCCTTAGTTCATATCTAGTATACTGAGATAGGGTGTCAACTGTCAAGCTAAATTTCATACTTTGGAACCATTTTATCAGGATGTAGGGGTTTTGTTATATTTTTATCTGACGAGAAGGTTCACCGGAAAAAGGAAATGTTGACGTTGAATACAATTTAGTAGTGTTCGATATTCCTATCCACTGTAAGAAAATAAAGAGGCTTTTACCTCTGTAATATAAGGAATGTAGAGCTTGTCAAAAGAAACATACTATTGTCCTGTTGCACCTTCCCTTCTAAAGAAGAAAGAAAAAGTCCCAAGATTTTTGTAAATGTATCATAGGTTTCTAAGTGCATTTGATTGGTGCCTGATTTATCAAGTTTCTGAGTGCAAACCTTTTTTCTGACCCATAAAGGACTTTTTACCTTATAGTTAAAAGCAGTAAATGTTATCTGTACATTGCATAGGCACTCACCAAGTATCAATAATCTGCATAATTTTGTTTTTCCCTAATGCAATGTTTGCTTGAATAATTATTTCATTTTCACATAAACTGCTGCTGAACTTGCTATTGCAGTGGATGTATGCTTAATTTGTGAATTCTGACTTCCATTCCATGTACAATAGGTCTGGCTCCCCCAGCATGGAAGATATTGAAGCCTTTTCTACAACGTATAGAACAAAATTGGATGAAGCAGAACTTGCCAAATTCGTTCCTGAGAATTTAAGTTTGGAGGTACCATTTCAAGTATCTTATTGGCATTTTGTCTTATGTTGAAGGGAGAGATATAACTTGAGATTATCAATTTATCACGAAGAACAATATTTGAGAGGTCAAATTATTGCAGTACTCGTTTGTCCTTTTAGTTTGATTTGGGACCTAATCAAATCCACAAGAAGCTATGGATAATGATTTTAAATTTTAGAGCAAATGAACCAAATGTTGTTATAAATTCAAGGTTATTGATAATGATTTTGGATAATGTTTTCCTTCTTGATTTTGATGGATAGTGCTAAGGGTTTGAAATTTTTATTATCAATGTTGCTTATTATTGGTTATATTAACTTTTATATCTGAGATGTGTTCCTTCAGGTGTCTTCTCCTGGTGTTGAAAGAATAGTTCGGATTCCAGATGACCTAGATCGATTCAAGGAGCGACCTATGTACGTGAAATATGCCATGGATGATGATTCGAATAATCCAACTGCAGAGGGTGATGGTGTCTTCAAGCTTGAATCCTTTGACATTGAAACAAAATGTTGCACCTGGGGTTTGGCAGACGTGAGAGTCAACAGACAAAAGGCTGGAAAAGGAAGACCCCTGAATAAGAAGCAAAGAGAATGGCGTTTAAGTACTCCTTTTGATTCCTTACGTTTAGTACGGTTGCATTCTGATGTTTAAATAATTTATTTTCCACCCACAGTTGATAGTTAGATCTCCATCTTTTGTCTGTATATGTACATGCACATAAGAAACTGCATGTGTAGATACTTAGGAGAACAGTTAGCACAAAAATTTCAAATTTGATCGATTTTACACTTTCTTACTTAACTAGTTAACTTAACTATAACTTTGACATTGTGGATGGTAATCGTTCTTTCATTTATTGCTCTTTGTTCTGAACTGTTTATTTCATGGGAAATGAAAGGGAGAAAACAAATGAAGAGATGCGGAGGGTAAGGCAGGATGGCATGACAATGCCACATTTAGGGATGTATCTAGAACCTTCATTGTCATATTTGGATTATCACTTGGATTTGACTCTTCTAACGTGACAAATTCACTTTATATACTATTTGGTTGGAGGCAGAGTTGGGTATATGGGCCTAAGCCTATTGATATCAGTGGAACATTATCTCACAAATAAATCACTCACATAGTAGAGAAAAAATGAGAAAGAGAGAAGAGAATTCTTAACTTGCAACTCTAATTTGAATTGAATTGAATTAATACATATGGTGCAACAAACCAAGCCTTTTATAGGCAAATGAAATACAATAAAAACATTAGACGCCTAACAAAACAAAGTAGCAATATTAGATGCCTAACAAACCAAAGTAGCAATATTAGATGCCTAACAAAACAAAAAAATAGCAAATAGCAAATCTTAGATACATAACAAAATAAGTTTGCAAATCTTGACTTTCTAGCACATGTTGTGATGAAAAACTTTTGACAAAGCTTGATTTATTGCTAACATTGCCTCCCTTAAATCAAGCTTGCATTAATCCAAGCATTTTCTTCAACTTGTAAAATAACTCAGCTTTTAGTGGCTTTGTAAAAATATCTGCAATTTGTTCTTCAGTTGAACAATACTCGATCACCACTTCTTTCTTAGTTACCAATTCTCAGATCTTGTGAAACTGAATATCTATGTGCTTGGATCGTCCATGAAAAACTAGATTTTTGCATAGTGCAATGGTAGACTTGTTATCACAAAATATCCCTATGGGAGTATCCAGCTTCTGATGCATCACTTCTAGAAGTCTTCTCAGTCATACTGCCTGTGTAGCACAACTGGTTGCAGTTATATACTCTACTTCGGCGGTTGAGAGTGCAACAACTGGTTGTTTCTTTGAGGACCACGATACTGCGCAAGTACTCAAATGAAATGCATACCCTGACGTGCTTTTTCTTGTTTCTATATCTCCTGCCCAATCACTATCTGTATATCCAACAAGATTCACAGTAGTATTATTGGCATAAAAAATTCCATCGGTCAGAGTACCTTTGATGTATCTCAGAATTCTTTTGGCTCCTTGCAAATGACAAATACGTGGCTCTTCCATAAATCTGCTGAGAAATCCAACTCTAAAAACAATGTCTAGCCTAGTTGCAGTCAAATATCTCAGACTTCCTATCAAGCTCTTGTAATAGGTTGGATATATCTTCTTGCCATAAGTTTCTCTTGTTAACTTCAACTTTTCTTCAACAGGAGTGAAAATCGGCTTTGAATTCTCCATCTTGAATTTCTTCAAAATATCACCAACATATTTCTTCTGAGATATGAATATTCCATCATCTTGCTGATTGACCTCAATGCCGAGAAAGTACGACATTAGGCCTAAATCTGTCATTTCAAAGCATTTAATCATAGCCTCCCTGAATTCTGCAATAATTTTTGGATTATTTCCAGTAAAGATTAGATCATCAACATAAAGGCACACAATAAGAATATCATCTGGACCAACAACTTTAATATATAAAATGTGCTCAAATGGGCATCTCTGAAATCCATGTTGCACAAAATAAGAGTCAATCTTTTTGTACCACGCTCTGGGTGCCTGCTTCAAGCCATACAATGCTTTCTTCAATCTGTAGACCTTGTCTTCTTTTTCTTCAACCACATATCCTGCAGGTTGTTCAACATACACCTCTTCTTCCAAAGTACCATTTAGAAAAGCGGATTTAACATCCATTTGGTGTATTTTCCAATTATTTTGAGCTGAGATAGATATAATCATATGAATTGTATCTAATCTCGCAACCGGAGCAAATACCTCAAAATAATCAATACCTGGCTTCTGCTTGTATCCTTTTGCCACCAACCTTGCTTTTAAAACGATCAATTTCTCCGTTGGGCTTGTACTTTGTTTTGTACACCCATTTCACTCCAATTGGCTTCTTATCTACTGGCAAGTCTGTCAACTCCCATGTTTCATTCTTCTCAATTGCATGGATCTCAGCATCCATGGCTTTTCTCCAATTCTGATCATTTGTAGCTTCTTCGAAAGTCACTGGCTCACAATCTGCAAATAAAGCAAAGTTGATAATTTCTTCATCAGATGGGTCATTATCATTACCCACAACATAATCCTCCAATCTGGCTGGTAGTCTTTGTTGCCTCTGTGGCCTGCTTGATGTTTCTGGCTCATCAGTGGCTGGATCTTGATGTCCATCCTCTTCTTCACAACCATCTGGAATTACCATCGGCTGCTTTTGGACTTTTGGAGACTAGTCCCACATTCCTTCTTCATCAAATGTCACATCTCGGCTAATAATCATCTTCTTTGTCTCTGGATTGTAAAGTCTATATGCCTTTGAATTTGTGCAGTAGCCAGTAAACACACATTTTTCTCCTTTATCATCAAGTTTCTTCCTTAATTGATCTGGTACATGGGCATATGCCACACACCCAAAAACTCTGAGGTGCCGGATAGAGGGTCTCTTTCCGCTCTAGGCTTCTTCTGGTGTTTTGTCACGAACACTCTTTGTTGGACACCTATTCAAGATATAAACAGTAGTAGCAACAACTTCTGCCCAGAATTCTCTAGGCATCTGTTTTGCTTTCAACATGCACCTCACTATGTCCATGATTGTCCCGTTCTTCCTTTCGGCAACTCTATTCTGTTGGGGAGTGAATCTGGTTGTCAGTTGATGATGAATTCCATGTTGCTCAAAGAAATCTGCACAAACGAGGTATTCTTGACCTCTGTCTGTTCTCAATGCTTTAATCTTGCAGCCACTTTGTTTCTCCACAAATACCTTAAATGACTTAAAGGCATCACAAGCTTCTGATTTCTGCTTCAAAAAATACACCCAAGTCTTTCTGCTGAAATCGTCAATAAAGGTAATAAAATACTTACTACGACCATGTGATGGGATTTCAACTGTGCACAAGTCTGAGTGAACAATCTCCAGTGGTTTCCTTGCTCTCCATGACTTTCCTGTAGGAAATGATTCTCTGTGCTTCTTTCCCAATTGGCAAGTCTCACATACACTATTAGGGATATTTACAACAGGCAAACCAGACACATATTCTTTCTTTGACAGATAATTTAATCCAGAGAAATGAAAATGACCAAAGCGCATATGTCACAACCAATCATCATTTGATATTATAGAAACCAAACAAGGAAATCTTTCATGTTGAAACTTCAAAGGAAATAGGCGGTTAGGAGTCATTTTTACCTTGGCAATAAATCTCCCGTTCTTGTCAATCAACGTGCAGTACCCATGTTGTATCTACATGTCGTAGCCTTTCTCTGATAGTTGTCCCATACTCAATAGATTATGATGAAGTCCAGGAGCATAGAAAACATCAGAGATGAAGTTTTGGGATCAATCCTTCAATCTGATACCGACTTGGCCTTTTCCCAGAATTGGAATATTGGTGTTGTTGCCAAATTTTACAGTAGAAGTCACTGTTTCATCTAGAGAAGAAAATATCTCATTTTTCCCACACATATGGTTACTACACCCAGTATCTAAATACCAAATGTTTTCACCTTCAGAAAAATTACCGCTTGCCAAAAATAAACTTTGTGGATTAGAATTCTCACCAACATCCTGATACTGGTTTTCTGCTATGTTTTCCTGTTGTTTGTATCTGCAATCTGCAACTTTGTGTCCGAACTTCCCACAATGATAGCAATTATAATTTGTTCTTTCTTGGTCATTGTTACCTCTTCCTCTTCCACGGTTGGAGTATCCAAAGTTGTTTCCCCCTCTTCCTTGGTTGAAATTGCCACGTCCTCTTCCTCTGAAATTTCCACGAACTCTGCCTCTATAATCTCCTCTTCCTCCATTATTGAAATTGTCACGACTTCTACCTTCTTTGTTTTGACTGGATTCAGTAACATTGTTGAGATTCACCTGACTTTTTAAGGCTTCTTCATGTACTTTTTCCGTCTTCTCCAGGATTCTACTCACGTGGCTTTCAATGCTTCCTTGCAACTCTGCTACCATTATGCTATCTGTGTTGTGTGACTCAATTATTGTAGTCACCACATGGTCAAACTTTATTGGCATGGTGCGTAATATTTTCTCCACAACTTTACTGTCAGGAATATCTTCTTCATACACCCTCATCTTATTTACAAGGTCAGTAACACGTGAAAAATATTGTTTGATTGTTTCTGAACTGGACATTTCATACCTCTCATATTCTCTACGCATGGATTGTAACTTGGATTTCTGGGCTTTCTCCACTCCTTTATATGACAGCTTCAAGATGCCTCACACTTCTTTAGCAGTTTTGGCATTTGCTATTTTACCAAAAACTGAGTAATCTACTCCTTGATGGATTTGTGTCAGAGTCAGCTGATCATGCTGTCGAGCAACATCGTCGGCTTCTTCTTGCATACCCGATTCAACATAGCTCCAAATATTATGAGCTTTCAAATGGGTAGCCATAAATAGTGCCCAATAATTATAATCCAGTTTCCCATCTAATTTGGGACCGGACCAGACAATATTGTAGTTTGTCATATCTCTCTCACACACCGACTCAAAAAAATATGAAAGTGAGAACACTCTTATTCCTCACACACTCTTGATTTTTTTTACACTCACACTACCGGGCTCTCAAGCTCTGATACCAATTTGATATCAGTGGGACATTATCTCACAAATAAATCACTCATACAGTAGAGAAAAATGAGAAAGAGAGAAGAGAATTCTTAACTTGCAACTCTAATTTGAATTGAATTGAATTAATACATATGGTGCAACAAACCAAACCTTTTATAGGCAAATGAAATACAATAAAAACATTAGATACCTGACAAACCAAAGTAGCAATATTAGATGCATAACAAAACAAAAAAAATAGCAAATAACAAATCTTAGATACATAATAAAATAAGTTTGCAAATCTTGACTTTCTAGCACATGTTGTGATGAAAAACTTTTGATAAAGCTTGATTTATTGCTAACACCCATGGATTGGTCTATATAACATGTGATTCGACCAGTAAAATAAAGACGGAGAACCGTTATGGGAAAATTCCAATAAAGAAGCCAGACATGTGTGTCACTCGGTCTCTCCTAATATCTTTTTCAGTACAGGAGAGAAAGTAAATGCGTAAAATTATAGACTCATTTAACCACATATTTTTTTGCCCTATTCCGTATAACCCACATGTTAAGCAGGGTGTGTTTACGGGTTAGTGAAATACGTTAATAATGAAATTAGTAGTTTACTCGACAAGAATTAGAATGAGTGGTTATATTTGATATTTGAAGTTGCAACTTGCTTTGGTCAATTTAAGCGCGGCGCATGTTTCTACCTAAAGGTATAAAGCGTTTTGCTTCCTTTTTCTTTATTTTTTTTTAAATATCATAAAGCAAAACTATGTGGCTAAGTGATGAGCCGCTCAGAGTGAGAGAACAACGATAAAGGAGCTCAAGTTAAACAACAAGTGCGGCTTCTGAAACACGGAAAGAGAATACAGATCCATTTTTAGTTATTCTGTTTCATTCTCTGCTCTCTGATTGGTGGATGGTGTCACGCAGAAACAAATTAAATAAAATAAATAAATTAAAAAAATCTCCTCCCACAAACAAGGCACACGAATCATGAATCTGCCAGCTATGTAAATAAGTCCAAAAGAAGATACCAAGTTGGTTTTTGACTTGCTGACTTGTTTGATGATTAACTTATCCAACTTTCTAACATTTTTTTTACCGTCGGTTAGGGTCTAGTCTAGAGTCTAGTGATGTAAAGTCAAACAATGAAATCACTTCCCTAGTTGAATTCTTCGCCACTATGCTACTTTCTGGCCGTTTCTCTCTGTTTTGGGGCTCCCTATTTATATGCAGATTGCATTCCATTCATTCGTGCATTTTGATTTGAGAGTCATATTTCTTTGGTTTCCTATTCATATCTTAAAGGTAGGAATTTAACTTTTTTGATAAAGGAAACCCGGGATTCACGTGCCCCTCCTCTCCCATTAACAGAATTTGTTGATTATAAAGATATGGTATCATATTAATTCTATTCATTCTGTTTTACTTAAAAAACAATTACCTTTTTCAGAGGGTAGAGCGGGTTTGGTATAATATATTTGCTTTACCGTATTTAAATATATATATTTCTGAAAGAGTTTTCAATTTAAAAACGTACCACCATTTTCAAATTCGTTTTCATGGTTTGTTTTTTATTTTGTTTTTGCCTTTTGGTGTAGTTCTCACTGTTAGTTACTATTATTATTATAAGTTTGAGATGATAAGAAATGTAAAATATAAGAGGATCAAATTAAAAACGACGGCAATGTATATAGATAAAAGAATATAATTTTATTTATTATTTTAAATTTGATTGCAACATTTCAGTGACTCCTCTCCTATTGAGGGAATGGATAAAAGGTGGGTTTCTTGTGAGGGACTTGGAGTTCTTGGAATGGGAAGGTGTTGGTTGGTTGGGGTCTTGATTGTGGTGGGCTATGCCTGCTTGCTGGGTACTGTTGAGGTAGAAGGGTACCCAGCTGAGGATCTGGTGGAGAAGTTGCCTGGCCAACCCAAGGTTGATTTCAGACAATATGCTGGTTATGTTGATATAGATGTCAAGCATGGGAGGAGCTTGTTCTACTATTTTGTGGAGGCTGAACATGACCCTGATAAGAAGCCCCTCACCCTTTGGCTCAATGGAGGTTGGTACCTTTAATTTGTTCCTGTTCAATTGGAAGTGTTTTTTTTTTCAAGTTTTCAGAATTGTCATTGCTCCATCATCCCTTTCTATAGCTTGTTATATTAAGAGTTTTAGTTTTAATGAATCCTGATTATGTTTAAGTAGTATGCTTATGAAATGAAGTCAATATTTCATCTTTGTCAATTTCTTTCATTCACACTTTTCAATACCTTGTGTCATGGTCTCTAGCTTGTTTTTTTTCTTCCATTATTTTCAGGCTATTTTGTCTTTTTTTTCATATTCATGTGTTTTTATCTTTTATTGAAAGGTATAGGTGATTGCCATTTATCTGTCCTTGTCCCTACCAATTTAGCTTGTGTTGTCTTACTCAAAAAAATCTTGTTTGCTTTCCACACTCAGTGACAGATCATGTGGATCAAAAGTTTGAAATGAAATGACTCTGGTTTTTCAGTAGTGCATCAGTCCACAGTTGACAGAAGCTTGTAGTATACAATTTTTTTTTAAATCAACTTATAGAGGCTTTCACTATGTTGAAATTATTTTACTGTAGAGGCTCATAAACTGTCAAACTACTTTTAATTCAAAGAAAGTGCCCTTCTCTTTTCAGGTCCTGGATGTTCCTCAATTGGGGGAGGTGCCTTCACTGAATTGGGTCCCTTTTATCCTAGAGGTGATGGACGTGGTCTCAGAACAAATTCAATGTCTTGGAATAGAGGTATAGTATTTGACATGATTATTTTGTTTTTCTTCTGATATTGGAGAATAATTTGGGTGTACACTGATTCCTGGATCCTGCTAATATTGTGTCTTTGTTAATTAGCATCTAACCTCATCTTTGTGGAGTCTCCTGCTGGAGTTGGTTGGTCATACTCAAATACAACTTCGGATTATAACTCTGGAGACACATCCACAGGTAAAAGTAGTCTATATTATATTCACTTTTGTTTGTTATGTTCTCTGTTTAAACTTTTCTGCTTTTTTAATACACCATTCTTGTACTGAATTAAGGTTAATTAATTGGGAATGAGTTTGTGTAATTATCTATGTAAAATTTCAGATTTTAGGCGTGTTATCCAATTTGTTTTACTTGGCATGAACATTGTCCTTTTATTTTTGGCAGCCAATGATATGCTTGTGTTCATGCTGAAATGGTACGAGAAGTTTCCTTCCTACAGATCAAGGGAGCTGTTCCTCACTGGAGAAAGCTATGCAGGTGTAACAAATAATAATCAAATCCCAATAACTTATTTATTACTTTGAAATTCCCAAAAGTTGGTCTCGTGTTTCAAAATATTCTATATATTAGCTGACGTGATTCGGTTAAGATATAAACTTTTTATTCTATTATATATTATATGCACATGCAGATAAGCCATGCCATCATTTCTAGCTGGGAAATATATAAAATTAACTTTGATTTAATAAAAAAATGTGTTTTTGTCCTCTTTTCTTTTTTTCTCCCCCTTCATTTCTATTTTGGTTATTTTGTTTCCTATTGCCCTGTTCTCGTTATATATATACTCATGTTTCTTAATAATATTTATAATGTTATACAGGACATTACATACCACAGTTAGCTAATGCTCTTCTGGATTATAATGCTCATTCAACTAGTTTCAAATTCAACATTAAAGGAGTTGCTGTAAGATCCCATTTTTATGATATCTTTAGGGGTTAATTTACTCATAAGTACTTCATATTTGTGTTACTTTGGACTAGTCTTTGTTATCTATTGATTATCTTTTAGAAACAGTACCAAATCTAATGGAAGTTAATTATCTTATTTTTCCTTGTTAGATTGGAAATCCACTTCTGAAACTTGATCGTGATACACAAGCAACATATGAATACTTCTGGTCACATGGAATGGTTTCCGATGAAATTGGCCTTGCCATTATGAACAATTGCGATTTTGATGATTATACCTTTGATGGTACTCATAATGTATCTCAATCATGCAACGATGCCATAAATAAAGCTAATGAAATTGTTGGCGATTATATAAACAACTACGATGTGATTCTGGATGTTTGTTATCCATCCATAGTTGAACAAGAACTGAGATTGAAAAAGATGGTATATATTTTGCCCATTTCTTTTATCCTGGATATATTATTTTTAATTTTTTTAATGAATTTATAAACTAATTAATTTGTTTAATTTAATGCAGGCTACTAAAATAAGCATAGGTGTAGATGTCTGCATGAATTATGAAAGAAGTTGGTACCTCAATCTCCCTGAGGTTCAGAAGGCTCTTCATGCAAACCGTACCAATCTTCCGTATAGATGGTCCATGTGCAGTGGGTTAGTAATACATATTTTGGTACAACTATATGAAACATTTGTAATCTTCAGTGCTTCTTTATGCTTCAATAAACTTGCAAGCAAAATTGAATATTTGTATACCTTAATTAATTATACTGTTTAATTTAAATAGAAGTAAAATTGGAATGGTTTGTTAAGAACATTATTGTTGTAGACAGTCCAATTTTCTTTATTTTCTTCTTTCGTTACTGATGTCTGATCTCATTTTCTTCATTAATTGCAGTGTTTTAAATTATAGCGACACTGATCCTAACATCAATATCCTTCCAGTTCTCAAACGGATAGTTCAAAACCATATTCCAGTGTGGGTTTTCAGGTAATTTCAACAAATTGGAGAGACTTGTCATAATTGCTTATTTATAGTATATTTTTTTCGTGTAACGATAATTAATTGAAGTATTATCACAGTGGAGACCAAGATTCTGTTGTGCCATTGCTAGGTTCTCGAACACTCATTCGTGAACTAGCTCAAGATCTGAAGTTCAAGATTACAGTCCCATATGGAGCTTGGTTCCACATAGGCCAGGTATATACTTTAACATTTCTATGTTATATTTTATTTACTACATTAGAGTTTCTTATTATAAGTTATAAATTAATTAATGGCGTGTATGTATGTGTAGGTTGGGGGTTGGGTAACGGAGTATGGAAATTTGTTGACTTTTGCCACAGTAAGGGGAGCTGCTCACATGGTACCATATGCACAACCTTCAAGAGCACTGCATATGTTCAGTTCCTTTGTGCGTGGCAGGAGATTGCCAAACACAACACGCTCTTCAATTGATTAAAGATGAAGCAGTGAAAGGGAAATTAAGGTGTCTCTTTATATAGGCCATTAGCAATTGTATGGAAGCACCTACTTCTACGTGCTTTTTTACTAAATGCGTTTCAAGTAGAATTATAAAACTGTTTATCAATTTGATTCTTCACACATTTATGTTAAATATAACAAATTTAATATTTGAATTGATCATAACCCCGCCCCCTCCCCGTTTTTGGTAAAACTGATATATATTTCATTTGTGGCTGCGTCTAGGGTCGGTGACATACCGGTATGACACCTATTAAAAGCCGTTGGATCATTTTCATTTTTAAATAAACGACCCTGATTGGTTGATTATTTTATTCTAAATAATTGAGTGACCTATTATTATTACTAAAAAGAGGTGTCATACCGGTATGTCACCCATGTGGGTGACACACCCTAAAAGCACCATTCATTCCTATATCTTAGAAAAAGAAGGTCTACACTATTATATTTCATTCCTATTTTTTAAATTTTTTAAAAAATAAACTTTCATTTTTTGTTGTTTTGTCGAAGGATTATCTTTCTCTAAATTATTTACCACTCATTCCACTGCAAATATCTTGTTTTAGCATATTATTTATGTTTCAAAACTTTTGTTGTTTTAGAAGTTTCAGAAGAATTAATTATTTTTTTCAAATATATTTTTATTTAAATTACTTCAACAAATAAATACTCTCATATTCTCTCCTTTAAGTGTGGGTTAGTGATAGGGGTGGCAAAACGGGCTAACCCGTGATCAACCCGCCAGAAAACAGGACGAGCCGAACTGGTCCTAAATGAAAAAAATGGAAAAAAAAAATGTCAGTCTAACCCATATTTGAATGGGCTCAATGAGTCAGCCCTTATAACAGAGTGAAATTTTAAACGGGATAGGTTGGGATGAGTTAAATGGGTTGGTCCACCAAAAAAAATTAGAAAAAAATAGAAAACATAAAAAAAACAATAAAATTGGTTTGGTCTACCTATGCTGATAGAAAAGTTCCAATTCACGTTTTAGATATTTAATAATTTTTTGTCCTCACTATTGGGCTTTTCTTTCTCATTGGAGAATTACTTTAGTTGTTTCTTCCCGTTGCCAATAGTGATATCTTTTTTTTTTTTATTGAAGGGGCCAAAGGCCCAAATTGCCAATAGTGATATCCTCCATGAGATGGGGTGTGGTTCGACTTGCCAATTGCTTGACAAAATGAAATGGATAATCGTTGCATAGTTATTGCATTATTAGATTTTTATCGTTGAACTTATGTTATTGTTGTAGGTGGCAACAACTATACTTTTATTTTTTAATATTTTTTATTAGCCCGACGGGCTAGCTCGACCCAAATACTTTTTTAGCTTATTTTTGAACATGTCAGGACGAGATGAGTTAGATGGGCCGATGGGTTGGAAGTCCCCAATCCAACCCTATAAAATTGACGATCTGGCCCGTCGAGCTAAGCCCATTTTATCATTCCTAGTTAGTGGTAGTTAAATGAAATAGGTGGAGAATAAATGAAGCTATTTTAGTAAAGATTGTATTAAATTAAGACACATTTAAATTTTTCTTGATTCAAATAAATTGTAGAAACATGTTTAGTTTTTGCACGTTTTAATTATTTTCATATTTCATATTTCCATTTAATCTTTTGAGTAGATATTTAACAATTCAAATTATAAGTCACATAAATATAATATGAGTATTGTTGTTTGTACAACAAATAACAATACAACATGGAGAGATGAAGAGAGTAAAGAGAGAGAAGAGAGAAATGTTGGATTTGATAGGTGATGCAACGGAAAGAGATAGAGAGAAAAAATATGTTGTATGAGTTGTTATGAGTCCGTTTGTTTAAAATTATTTCTTAAAAGAATCACTTTTTTTAAAAAGAAAAATCACTTATATGAGTTTTTAAGATGTTTGTCTAAACTTTTTTTAAGAAGCACAATCAGAAAATAATCAGTTTTCTGTTTTTTCTAAGAAGCAACTCAGAGTCGCTTCTTGAAAAAAAAAATAAACAGTTAAAATATAAGAGAGAGAAATTTTTTTAACAATGTGAAAACATTTATTGTAACAAATAAAGTGTTTTTTTATGATTGTAGCCAAACGAAAATTTATTTCTGATTATGCAAAAATCTCTAAAATAAAATCCATTTTTTTTAAACAATTTAAAAAAGTACTTTTTTAAGCATAAACAAATTGGCCCATATATTTTATGTTGTATAAATTTCTTATCTTATGTAATATTGCATTGTTGTAAACTAGTATTTGTAGTTAAGTGATGCTAGAAAAAATTATGTGTATAAATAGTTTTATTTTTTAAAAATATAATTTACATTGAACAACTATAAATAATTTCATTATATAATTGTATTATTATTTAAGAAAAAAGTTATAGGAAAATTCTAAACACAACTAGGAATAAAACAATTATAACATATTGATCTACTAAATAAAATATAAATAAATCATCAAAAACTTTGAAATATCTAATTATTTTTGTTAAAATATTAGAATAATATATTTAATATCTTATAGTATTTGTTAAGATTAAGTTTTATCTTATAATATCTCCTAGGATTAGTTTTCATATTTCTAGATAATTATTATGATTTGCTTCCTAATTACCAGTCTATATTGATTAGTATAAATAAGTGTCAGTGTATAATCTTTTATAAAAAGAAATCTATCCATCATCAATCAATCTATTATCACTTATCTATTGTGAATTATTCTTCTCCTCTCTTCTTCCTTTTCATATTCAAAACCCAATAACTTCAACAATTGTAAACCATGTATTTGATTATGAATAAAATTTATTTATATTATTAAGTATTATGATAAATTTTTCTTCATATAAAAAGACTTCAAACATATTTCATATATATATATATATTGTATTAGAATCATAAATGAAATATAAATAAAACATTATTATGTTAAAAGTATAATTCAAAAACACTATTAGGATATTTGAAGAGGTAACATGGTAAGACAGATAGAAAATTGAAGCCGCCAAAGAAATATAAATAATATGTTAAAATGATAAGAGATTTGAAATAAAAGGAGTATTAAATAATTTGCAGAAAGATAATCTTAGGACCATATAACAAAATATGAGAAAAAATTTATTTCACAGTAGGACATCATCATTTAAGTTATAAGTTACATCTTTTAATAAGGGATATATAATAGTGGGCACCAGAGACGAATAAAATATGATTTAGAAACCTCAAGCATGGAAAAAATTATATAGGAGAGAGATATTGTATATATAAAATTGTGGGTTTTTTTTTTTTTTATCTCTAATGACTATCTTTTGCCTATCTATTACCCTCTTACTAGGTATCCCCATTATAGAGGATCCTAATAGGTTAATATTGGTATTCTAAAATTTAGTCACTTATAAATTATCAATAACACTAAAATATAGAATAAGTTTAGGTATGAACAACACAAACACACACGACAGACTCACACACATATATAGCACTTATTTTTTAATTTTTATCCACTACCACGATTTGTTATTAAAAATTTCATGGATTGAAACCAATTTTTAGTCTTGTTGATTGTGATATTAAATATATTTCAAAGATGAAAAATAAAATTAAAATTTGTGTAAATTATACTACTTTAACCTTTTATATTGGATTAGAGCTGTTAAAATGGGTTGGTCCGACCAAGTCCGCCCGTAAAACTATAGGGTTCAGATCTTTAATTATTTTAGAATCTTAAATAAATCCTGGACTTTCTAGCTCGACCTAATAAAACTCACTACCTATAAAAAGCTCACAAAAATTGATAAAAGTCCGCAAAACCCGAAAAAAAAATATGGGCTACCCGTAAAAAACTTGCAAAAATGTAGGGCTCAAGCGTTTATTTTATAAGTCTGCAAAACTCCCGGGTTTTTAGTGTGATACCCTTCTACCCCATACTCTTATATATTTAAGAAATTGCAGTTTAGAAAAGGGAAAGTCTCACGTTAGGTAAAAGAAATTAAACTTTCAAATATAAAGCAGCGGAATCTCCAATACATAAAAAAACTAGTAATAGCCTACTGCCATACAAGGCATCCAAAAGTTCACAAAAATACTCCTAATCTAGAAACATATTAAAACATCCCGAATACACCCTAATGTCACATCTATCAGAGCATACCCTTTCAATCATAGTCGACACCAGTCGTGTCCTCCTCAACACCTGTAAAATATATCCACAGAATACGGTGAGGAAAAGGAATACTACTTATACATACACATAGAGAATACTCATCCTCACCCACAACATCATTACATCATGCCAACAATACATTAATCACCAATAAATAACATTCATCTAAAACTCAACATATATTTAATCATCTATATCAACATATACATGCCATACCATCATTCCTGTTCATAACACATAAATATATCTTTTATACATTCATCAAGCTCATCATCATCATAACCTCATTCATATATCATCATATAGTTCTCATACCACCATTCACCCAATTAATCATATATTCTATTCTCACACATAATACTCATCATTATCAATATTCATAACATCATTTAATAACACCATTTCATCATGAAATATCACACACCAATACTCCTCTCATCGTCTACCCAAAGATCATGACTTGGAACTCCACACAATGGGTGCACCTCGTCAATCACTCTAGTTAGTACCAAGGTGGTCTACCGGTGTTACCACACACTATCCGATAGGTTGTACCCCCTCTATGGGCCCGCACAACAACATTCGACCCTAGGTTGTACCCCCTCTATGGGCCCGTGCATCGAACGCCCCATCTTGATCCCCTGAGTTGTACCCCCTCTATGGGCCCACACAACTCAGTTCACCTCCCGAATTGTACCCCCTCTATGGGCCCGCACAATTCAGGTCTTATCACATATGCTCAAGGCATCTCTCCTAAATTGTACCCCCTCTATGGCCCCGCATAACTTAGATAACATCATCATCAAAAGGTGATATACACCATCATCATAAATCATCATTTTCATGCATTAACATGCTCATCATCAAACATCATTATAAAGTGATATACACTTATCATCATCATCATACATCAATATGCTCATCATTGAACATCATCATAATAAGGTGATATACACCGACATCATTATCATCATCACACTCGTCATCAAATATCATCATTATTCATCATCATAAGCATCGCAATCCCCATCAAACATCATTAATCATCAACACCATACTCACTACAAAGTACTCTCAAACAACATCAATCATCATCAAACAGTTAGGATCTCAAAATCCACTCTGGTAATTGATTACCAACCTCTAGTAATCGATTACCCACAAACAAGGTCTCTGGTAATCGATTACAACCACCTTGTAATCGATTACCTGCAACCAAACACTCTGGTAATCGATTACAGCATCCCTGTAATCGATTACCTGCAAGCAATCTCTCTGGTAATCGATTATCACAATCCTGTAATCGATTACCAGCGAACAAACAACACTTCTGGACTTCCCAGAATACACTGGTAATCGATTACCCGCGACGCAGATCGCAGATTTCGTGATTTTGAAACCTCTCTAAACTCATCCAATCAATCCCTAATCAATCTTTTACATCTAATCGTCATACATAATCATTATTATGCTCTTAGATTACTACCCAAACATCCCTACATGCATATACAGGCAATACCCTCTCCCCCACCGTACCTTAAGCGAAGCTTGATCACAGCAAGGAAGTCCTTTCTTGAATTCTTGGCGTTCACTCCACAACAGCTCTCTCTTGAGACTCCGTTTCTCTCCTCCTAGCGTTTCGCTTACTGATGAATGATACGAATAAGGATTAGGGTGCTCTGTTACCCCTCCTTACAGAAATAATTAATTGGGCTTAGGCCCACTCTCACCCCCTTTATTCTATTTTCAATTAAAATTACCTTTACGAAACAAAACTAATAATAACAATACTCCTATTATTTATTTCCTATTTAATTAATTATTTCCTTAATTAATCTATTTAATTTAATTAATATTTATCCTAATAAAATTTAGGATGTTACATTTAGCCCGACCCGTAAAAGCTCGCTACTTGAATCATGTCGAGTCGGGTTGGTAGCCCGAATTGTTAGCTCTATATTGGATTGAGCCACCTGTATGTGTTTGGGTGAACATTTACAAACTTGAATCTGGATAAACTTATAGAAATAATTTTTCTTAAAAGTGAGTTTGAAATGTCATAATTTATGTTTGGAAAATTTTCTCTTAAACGCAAGTTTGTAGTAAAATTATTCTAAAAAAATTTGTAGTAAAATTAAGTATAAGTTTTACAACTCATCAACACAAAAATTACAATTTATCACATCCGCTCAAACATGATTTTGGAGGCAAAATCAATTTTAATAAAGCAACCAAACATAACAAAATTTTCTAAAATCATGTTTGACAAACACAAACATGAGTTTGGAACAACTCAACTTGAATCCAAACATAGAGTGTTGGAGAATCCTTATTAGGCAAACAAGCTCATGTCAGTTTATGTGATAAATGCAAGTACAACCTTTTCAGAAAAAAAAAGTAACAGTGGCTAAACAATGCCTAGAAAAACGAGGGCTATGGCATATCTGAACAAGATAATGCATTAATGCAATTCAAAATGTTTGAAACTAAAGTATAGATGTTTCTAATGGACTGAATCTAAACTAACCTATAAATTGATGATCATTTACTTCATAAGTAGAATTTTCGCAAGTTAGAAGAAATATCATCATCTAAAGCTTTTAATGCAGTTCATATATTGTAAATCATGTAGAACTTGTATAGTTATTAGAGATTATGTGTGTTACATTTTGTATCTCAGTGATCCAATCATTAGCCTCACTTAATGAGTTCATGAGAGTCAAGCACTTGTTCAAAATTTATTCACTTTATTTGTTGTGTTGGCCCAAGGAGACAAAGTCAAATACCCAGTTGTAATAGTCTGAGGAGGTAGAATTAGATACTTGTAGTAATCTTTGTGAAAGATTAGTGGAAATCTCGTTGGGTTGTTAAGGATTGCACGTAGCTCTTGGTTTAAGAGTGAACCATCATAAATTTGTTTAAACATCCAATCATACTAATCATGTAATAAGTATGTTGCCAACAATTTTGGTAAATAATTCCCAAAAGTTTAGGATAAAACATATATTAAAATTCAACTTATCAACATCACTAACACATAAATGTAGCCTAAATATATCAACTAGAATTCATTTATTCATAAATAATATATGTCTAAAGAAATAGATATGCCAATGAAATATGCCTAAAGGATAAATTCATATACAACTCAAATAAAAGAAATAGTCTTTATCCCTATAGTTGCACTGTTGTAGAGTCAATAAACTAATAGCCACTAGACATGATGAAGGTTGAAAAAAAGAGAAATAACTCTCGGACATATCAGTAAAATCTAAAAACCTGCTAATCAACAACCTGCGAATTCTGAATGAAAGGATTGGAGTGAGTCAGACAAACTCAGTGAGATCATAATAAATAAAGTGAATAAGAAGGAGAAACAATGGATGCATGAGTGTTTAGGAACAAACAAAATTCTTAGGCATATTATAAACAAAGAAAACTGTAAAATCTTTAACAACCTGCTCATGAAATTTAAATTTCTAAAATGTGTATAAATAAATAGATAAAACATACTCCAAAATAAATAACATTAAATATCTAAATCCACATGGATCACACACGAATAACTATATAACCACAATATGAAGTGTAATGTTTATTTATTATTTCATACATCTTACATATCATATTATGTGTACATAGGTCATATTGTCTCTTAGTTATGGCAAACGATAGTCTAGCGAGGATACTATGAGCACATAGCCCATAGGCCATATTATCTCTTCGTTACGACATGTGGTAGTCTAATAGGGATACTATGAGCACATAGCTCATAAGTTGTATTTTCTCTTCATTATGACTAATGATTGTCTATGAGATAAAACTATGAGCATGTAGCTCATTAGACATATTATCTCATTGTTACGATGAATGGTTGCCCACTTCATAATACTATGAGTACATAACCCTATGGATGCATATGGGTCCTGCTGACCTGATTAACCCGAGCTACCCGACCCGACCCAACCATTATTTGGTGGGTTGGGTCATCAGGTATATTTGGGTTGGATAAGCAAGAACAGGACCAGAATGGGTTGGGTAATGGATTTAGGGAATTACAACCATATGAATCCGAGACCCAACCCGACCCTAAATATAAAAAATTAAAAAAGTAATATATACTATTATACTAAATTAGTAACATATAATCATATCAAACATCTAAGAAGAGCAATGGCACAAAATCAAAATCACTCTTCAGTCCTCACTAAAAAAAGTATAGAACCCTAGAAAGAAAGAACTAGTCTCCATTGTGTTGCTCACTTGCCCTCCGCCCTCCTCCTATGGCCTTCGTCTTCAATTCGTCACTATGTCTCCAGCATCCTTCCTGCGAGGAAGAATATATATTGTGAGTCGAGGAAGAAGTTGCAACGGCCACAATCGCACGTCGAGGAAGAACGTCTTTAACATCCCTTCATTGTGCCCTGCAGCGAACGTCTGCCCTTTACCTCTCATCCTCTCCAATAGGTCGTCGTTGTCGCTCCATCTAGCCACTGTGTCAACAACCTCACACCTCTTTGTCTTTTCCTTCCAGCTTTGAACCACTTTCTTCACTATGACCGAAAAACGCCCTTACGTCTACACCATTTTTCTATCGCAACCATGGTCACTGGTTCTCTAAATTAAGCCACCGTCTAGTCATCCCTTTTTGTTCGATTGTTGTTTCCAATGACTCCACTGTTTGTGTGTTTTGGTTTGAATTAGGGCAGAGGGATAATGGGTTTATGTTAAAAGTGGGGACTCGTGATTTTTTATTTATTATAATTTCATGACCTGACCACGTAACCCAATCCGATCTCGTTCGGTTCGGTTTGGGTCGAGTCAATAATAGAAAAAGTGCACACCCGACCCAAACCCATCTGTGTGCAGCCCTGCATAACTAGAACTGGGTAACAGGCCGATCCGCGAAAGCCCGCGGTTAAACGGGATTAACCGTTTGAGCCCGTGTTTTAAATGGGCCTGCAATTCCTAGTCCGTGTAAGCCCGCGGGTTTGTGGACCAACCCGCGGACCAGCCCCACCTATTTAAATTCTTTTAAAAAACAAAATTTAAATTAATTAAAAAAATCTTAAAAAAAATATAAAATTTAGTTTTTTCTTATAAAACACGTTCTCTGGTTCACGACCTAAACAACAATCCAAGAACCCCATAATCTATTCCTATAAGAAAATAAAATAAAGAAACAAAAAATCGAACCCAGTTGTTAGAAAATTACAACAAAAAAAAAACTTACCATAACCATATTCTTTTCCTCTTTAAAAAAAGGACAACAAAGAGAATCAAATACCCATCCCAACTGTGAATCAAATAAAAGAAAGACACTTCAAAAACCATTTCCCACGTCATCATCGCACCTACTCCTCATAAGGAAGCTCCCGTCAAAGTTCAACCTGGATCTATTAGCGAATTGTTCTGAAATTTGAATACGAGATTTTCGATGACCTATGCCCTTACTTAGCGAACCACGGGCTTGGACAGAAGACGTATAATCGTTCTCACAGTTGGTACCCACACTGACCCATCCATGGTCGAATTCATATTCCATCGCCGAATGTTGCGATTGGACGACGGTGTTGGCTGGTTCGGTGGGAGAAGAAGGGTGGAGGGAGAGCGCGACGGATGAAGATTGAAGGAGAGAAAGAGTGAAGTGGAAATTTGGGAGCTGGTCTTGCACTGCTGCGACGGAGCGGGGGATGTAGGGAGATGGAGCGGCGGTTGTGGAGAAAGAAAAGAGATGAAGAAGAAGAAAGAAGGAGAAATTGGAAGGGATTTGGTGAAATTAGGTCACTGCTTTTTTAACTAGTTTTACTTTTAGGATTTTTTTTATTTTTCAAAACTGTTTTCAGCTACAGTTTATAAAAAAAAATTATTGGTCCGCAGACCAGCCCTCGGGTTTGCGGGGAAACCCATTTAAGACCGCGGGTTACATGGTTAAACCCATTTAGTCCGCTTCTTAAATAGGCCTCTGATTTTGTGGTCTAGGCCCGCATGCGATGCGGGTTTTACTGATCGACCCGCGGACCAAAACCCATATACCCAGCTCTATGCATAACCTATAGCTCATATTATCTCCTCGTTATGGTGAACATTGATTTATCGCAGTGTCTGCACCCTCCGAGTAGGCATATTGGACCTATTTACCATGATTCATCTACGACCCAATAAGCCATATGCCTTTTAGCCCGAGTCAATTCAAATCAAAGGCCCACGTTAATTTAGTCAACAACTACTTTAAGGATAATAAGGCCTAAAGTATTGGGCTAAGGTAGTTACCAAATGATAAAAAAGGGATAACTACATATAAGAAACATCAAGTATAAAAGCAATAGTAGGGGAAAGGAAGAAGGCATCTTCACTAGTCTATTTCTCATAGGTGAGCAATTCTCCTTACTAGGGGGATTCACCTAGGAGGAAGGAATTTTTTTGTGAATAGTATCTATAAAATAATCTCAAAAGGAAGTGCTCCTAAGGCATCTTAGGCCTTGACATAGGAGATATCATGGTTATTGCATAAAAGCATTTAAAAATATATGACAAGTAAAATATTCCTAAAAAGAGTACGCTTAGGAATTATGCTCTCACTAAAGACGCTCAACTTTGATATGTCCAACTGTGACGCTCTGACATTGATGACACATTGATGTTGTGACATTCTGACACCCTATTGAAGAGACCGCATGACATCCAAAGCCTTGGCTTGGCCTCCAAGTCTCTCTCGTAGGACTATAAAGGTGTAGACATGTTGTTCTACACACCCGTGAGTGCACTCCCCAATGCAAGAACATATCAACATCAACCAACACTTCTCTTGTCTTATATATCTCACCCAAACATCTATATAAAGAACCACCTACATAGCTTTCCAACAACGACAAGAAAAAGAAACAATGAAAGAGAAGTGAATAAGTCATTAAGAAAGAGTTTGTAGAAATAGTTGAGTGCACTTAAACCGCTTAGCATACTCTAATATCTTTTTCAGCCTTTATGCAACATCATGATTGGCCCATATGTTCACCATCAAGACATACAAGTCAGAGGAACCCCCTTCATTTAGGCATGGAAACGAGCGGGGTCGGGGTCGGGTTTTACTCTCCCTCATTCTTACCCCCACAAAAGTCGGGGTGGGTTCAAGTTCAAGTTCAAGGAAACCCACGAGGATCTCACCCTGCTCTACTTTTTTATTTAGTTTTCTTTATTTTTAATAAATCAAATACATATTCTTGAATAAGTCATATATATGTCTAATACATTCTAATTTAAATAATATATAAAAATAGACATTGAGAATCTTAAAAAATAAGAAATCTAAGAATTATATCATATTTTAAGGAAAATATGTAAGCTTACATTGTATTATTTAATTATTATTATAATTAGAAATAATTTAATTATTATATTGAGGTGAACTTGGGAGCGAGTACTTGCACCCCCAAACCCACTCACCCTTGTCAAAGTCGAGGCGAAGACGGGTCGGTGCCCATAGGTTTGAGTTTGATTGTTATGTCATTCTCTACTTTCATCTTCACACGCCTCACAATCATGTGGATCTCATTTCATTTCCTCGTTACATATTTCTTACATTTGATCTGAACAACTACATTATTGCAAATATTTATCATAAAACTAATTATATTTATTGTAATTTTAAAAACTTTATTATAAAAAAAGTATAATTTTTAAATTATAAGAACTTAACTAAAAATTTTAAAATCATAAAAAATTAATTAAAAATTTGATAAAAATATAAAGAGTTACAGATTATATAATTTAATTTTTCAAAAACTAATGATATTTATTGTAATTTTATCTATTTCTTTAAAGTCAAAGGACGTTTGCTTGTATCCAAACAAGCACTAAAGTAAGACTGATTTCAGGAGGTTACGTTTATAATTTCATACACGCCTTCACGACCAAATAATAATAGTTTTATCAGTTCGGCAAAATAGCATCTTCAGAGTAATAACTAATAAATGTTCGTCAACTCGCTAAGAAGCTTTATTTTTAGACTAGTACAGTCTGGAGTGAAGTGAACAGAATACCCACCCAACCCAATATTTATAGGTTCTTTTTTTGCTTGTGTTCAGGGATACCTTCTATAAATAACTTACAAAACTTTCCTATAAAAAATCATCCTTAATTACATCAAATATCACTGTATCCCAAAAACAGAAGAATACATATTTGGAGAAAATATTTCCAAACCCAATGTTTCGGTCAATTATTGATTTTATATACACCAAACAGAAGAATACAGTTATTTGAACTTTAGCCTATGAAATAATTAATTCTTAAGAGATTCCTCTGCGTTTAAAATTTCCATAAATAATAATGAATAAGTATAAATATGAGTCCTAACAAAATAAATAACGGATGACCAAACTTAATTAAAAATGAATAAATAAATCGTTTTCAGTTGTTCGGTGTATATTATCCATTGCTATCTCAGTCAACCCGAATGATCCTGGTAAGCTAAGACACGAAAATTATTTAACAATTTACAATTATGTCGATGTTGAGAGAAAGGAATTGAGTTCAATGCAAGCAAACTTATTTTTATTGTTAAAATCTAAATAACAAAGGGTCCAAAGTATTCCGTTCAGCCTCTCTGAAAGAGGAGTGTCATTACTTAATTTTTTTGATTTATTAATTCAACAAAATTGGGCCATTGGTTTTGGACCAAGCCCGCTGAATCAGATCCACAAAATTGTTTACAATTTTTATTTTCCGAAATCAATAAACAAAAAGTGAGAGGTTGATTGGGAATATCTTTTTGGATTTAACGACGTGAATCTTCTGTGCGAGACAATCATGTTCGAACTAGAAACATCTATATTATGGTGGAACTAACTTTTTCGACAAAGACTTTTTTCATGCACAAAACTCGAATCCAAGAACTTAGTCAAGAGAAAACAAATATATCACTTGAACTAAAGCCCGATGCTGGTTGATTGTGAATTTGAGAAACTTTGGTTCGTTACCTTAATAGCACCGACAGATTTTAACATTTAATCCTCGGTGTCGTTAGCGTAACCAACCAAGGCAGGTACTACCAGAATATGTTTTAATGACCGAATTGCCCTCATCCTTACTTATATTTCCATTTTCCACCTTTCCATGCTGCTCAACCCACTTGATTCAACTACAAGTACAACCACCAACTTGTGCATTAACTCTCTTCAGTTCCACAAAAGAAGCTCACTTGATAAAACTGCAATCTTCCAATTTACTTGCATCTCCGTTACTGTTTATTTCCTGTTGTTCTCTATCTTCAAACTTGCCACTTTGTGGTTCTATATTTGGGCTATGAATGTTCTGATTTGGTGCTAAGTAAGCTGGTTTGCCTCCTACTAATCTTGATTTAGAATGCAGCATATTTTTATTCACTAGCTTTTTTAGTTTTAAATTTTCCTTGTTAGAGAACTTATGCTCATGTTAGTAAGATAACAATAACATAGATGTAGAGTCTGATTGCTTCCTTCTCCTGTGTACTTTTACAATGGATATATGGGAAAGTTGGTGGGTTTTGCAGTTTATGCAGATGCTGGGTTTATTTAGTTTTTGGATCTCATTTACCAAGTTTAGGACTTTATTCTCAAAAGCTTTTGGCTTTGGTCACAAAATTGTTAAGGATAACTGCAATGCCTGGATATTTGTTTCTTTCAATGGGCTGGTCACAATTGGGTCTTTGATATCCTTCCTCTTGGTCCTTTCTTGGGCATACTCATATGCATTTCCCAGTCCTCCCTCAGTGATTCAGAGTTATGAGATTCCTAACAGTTCTCACTCACCAGTTCAGAACTATGAGATTCTAAAATCCAATGTTTCAAGGAGCGCCTGCAATGTGTTTGAAGGAAGTTGGATCCGGGATGATAGCTACCCTTTGTATGATGCTTCTCACTGCCCCTTTGCAGAAAGAGGTTTTAATTGCCTTGCTAATGGGCGTAAAGACAAAGGTTACACAAAATGGAGATGGAAACCCAAGGATTGTGATATTCCAAGGTTTGATGCCCGTGGAATACTTGAACAACTTCGTGGGAAAAGGGTGGTTTTTGTTGGGGATTCATTGAGTAGGACACAATGGGAGTCCTTGATATGTTTGCTGATGACAGGAGTTGAGGATAAGAAGAGTGTCTATGAAATCAAAGGCAACAAGATCACAAAACGGATAAGGTTTTAGGTGTGAGATTTAGTTCTTTTGATGTTAGAATTGACTTTTATCGATCAGTTTTCCTGGTGAAGCCTAGTTCAGTGCCTAAACATGCACCCCAAAGGGTGAAGACAGCACTGAGATTGGACATGATTGATGATATTAGCCATGAATGGATTGATTCAGATGTTCTTATATTCAATTCAGGTCACTGGTGGACAAGGACCAAGCTTTTTGACATGTGAGTAATTTCATTTTCCAATTAGAGATATGACATGCATTTTTTTCTGTATAGATAGTAGATAAACATTTTAATGCCGTGATCTTTGTTTTATTTATTTATTTTCATGAATTCAAGATTTGATATACTCCTCAGCATCTTTTGTTTACATGACACTGCTATTGGACTTAATTTTCATCTTAAAATCTGGGGAATGCATGCTTTACTGGTAGTTCACAAATTAGACATCATTTTTAAAATTTTAGTGAAAAGAGTTACAAGAAGATATATGTCTTCATTGTACTGGTTGCTCAAAGGATCTTTAACTAGCACTAGCTTGTCTTTCAAATGAAAACCTCATATATATGATAATTTTGGGTAATACTGATCAAACTGAGGGAAAGATTGCTATGTCTACATATACTTGCTGCATAGAAAAATGTTTTTTCTGAATATTTTGTTATCAGTATCATTGGGAGAATTTTAAACTTTAGCATGTTTCTGTTTCTAGATTAATTCTGCTAATCAATGCTATTAGGTGTACAAAACTATTTTCTCTAAAGGAGAAGCTAAGACTCAGGTTTGGTAAGATACAAAATAATGCTTTTGACAGAAATCCATTGAAAGCTCCTGGAGATTTTGATCTTCGTAGTTCCTTAGATGAGATGTATGTATAAGATCAAAACTGACATAAATGAACTTCAACAAGATGATATCTTATCACCATCTCTGTGATGAGGTTTATTTCAAATGGTATCTCTGATGAACAAACTGGTCATTTAGAAGCTGTTTATGGAAAGCTGGCTTTTGACTTAAATTCTAGTGCTTGTGCCACAAATTAGGATATCGTTCTTTCTGGATTTTCTTTTGCTCCTTTGGGATGACCGGATGAGCTAAAGATGGAACTAGATTGGAATTCTATTTGAGATTTTCTTGTGTGCAGCTGAGCATCATGGTCATTTTAACAGAACTGACGCAATAGAATAATGTAAAATATCATGGTGGAAATATCGTTATGATAGTCAATAGCAATATCTGCGAAAATACTTTATCTTGCACTTCTTTTCTTTGGATCATTAATTACTTTCACTCGTATGACCCCAAATGGATTTTGCTGAGAGTTGATACTTTCTCAATTTGCACATGATCTAAGCCAGGTTTTTTCCCCTTGAGAGTAGACAGTATACTATCCTCCGTGAAATTCAGATTTTCCTTGTATTTGTGGCATTTTTCTTGTGTACAAATATCATCCAGGATACTATCCTCCCTGCTTAGAAAGTGAACTTACATGGCAACCGCTAAGCAGTTTGCATAAAATGTGAAATTTTTTGGATATTTATCTGTTCTATATATTAGTTTTCTCCATGACTAGGACTAAACTTTTTCATGAAGATTATCAACCATTTACTGCTAACGTGATCTTCAGACAGGGGCTGGTATTTTCAGGTTGGTAACTCACTGAGGCTTGGAATGCCAATTAACTCTGCTTTCCACACAGCTTTGCTCACCTGGGCATCTTGGGTAGAGAATACAATTAACACAAACAGGACAAGAATATTCTTCCGTACTTTTGAATCATCTCATTGGAGGTGGGTTTTGATTGACACCATAATTACATTAATTTGTTTTGTAAGTTTCTAGATGGGACTATGGCTAAACATGAACTTAATAGATTGGAGGGTTTATTTGACTACTCTTTTGGTAACACAAGGGCCACCAAACTTGATGGTAGGTTTGAGATGTTAAATGCTAAAACTTAAGATTCTTATCTTTGTGCCAGTGGACAGAACCGTAATGCTTGCAAGGTGACAAGAAAACCTTGGAAGAGAACCAATGGCAGGGATCGAAGCCCAATTTCAGATATGATCAACAGAGTTGTCAAAAATATGAGTGCTCCTGTAACAGTTCTGCATGTTACTCCGATGGGTGCATATAGGAGCGATGGGCATGTGGGCACTTGGAGTGACAAGCCATCTGTGCCTGATTGCAGTCATTGGTGTTTACCTGGTGTTCCTGATATGTGGAACGAAATTCTCTTCTCATATTTGCTACCAAAAGTTGGAGCAAATTAACATGAAAGCTGGTAACATGCTAGATGCTACTATGTTGATAATCCTTGTATTATTTAATAATTTTCCTTACATGAACACAGTGATTGCCATTCAACTATCCACATCATCAACTCTGTTAGCTTTCAACGCGAGAGTTTAATGGAGGAACCAATGTATATAAAGAAAGATGATACTAGGACTGAAGTGTATGTGTGCCAATTCTTGGAGGACTGAAGTATTGATCCTCATTTACCCAATAAAAACATGGTTAATGTTGTTTTTAAATTCTTATGATATTGATATTTCTTTCTTTTCCATTAAATCTTTTAATCATTAGGGAATTAAGCTGATTACTAGATGAACTACTTTGGTGAATTTGTGATTACAAGGATTAGAAACAAGAGTGATTTGTAGTTAACAGTAGTTGTTATTTGATTTCTTTGTATCTAGTTAAGGTATCTTAATACCGTTATCTTTGGTCATTCCTCGTAACACCATTAACTTTAACGTTGACGTGACAAACGAAATTCTGTGTGAGTTTGTCTAGTCACTTTCAATGACCGTGATTTAACAATTGAATTACAACTCAGCTCATCCAATCAGTTTTGTGGCATTCACTGTTCATGAAAAATGTGAAGTTTAATTTAATAAAATCCTAAATAAAATCTGACCGGATGAACTGAGGCGTAATTCAATTGCCACAACATGGTCATTGTAACTGACTAGACAAACTATCATAAAAATTCATTTGTCACGTTAGCGTCAAAGTTAACGGTGTTAAGGGGAGGGACTAAAGTTACGTGACTTCAGAACGTGAGAGACTCAAATCAACCCTTCTTTAGTTCGATTATATGAGCAAATGCCCGAACCAAAATATGTTATTGCAATGGGAGCCTGTACAATTACCGGGGGGATGTTCAGTACCGATTCTTATAGTACTGTTCGGGGCGTAGATAAACTAATTCCTGTGGATATTTATTTGTCGGGCTGTCCACCTAAACCAGAGGCAATTATAGATGCTATAACAAAACTTCATAAGAAAATATCACGAGAAATCTATGAAGATCAAATGAGCTCTCAACGAGAGAATAGGTGTTTTACTACCTACCACAAATTTCATGTTGGACGAAGTACTCATACCGGAAATTATGATCAAGGATTATTCTATCAACCACGGTTTAAAGTTTATGGACTAAAATCAGATTCGAGTTGAACTTCAGGACTGAAAATATATTTAACCCTAAATAAATAGATACAAATATTCAAAGCAATTTTATTATTAATTTATCGTCTAATAGTCTTCAATTGTGACTATAATTGTAAAAGTTTGACATTAATTCGACTCGTCTATTTTAAGTTAAAACTCTTATGACATTTATTACAAAATAAAAAAATGTCATTAAAAAGACATTAAAAAAGAATATCACAAAATCTTATGGAATGATGAAAAATTAAATAAAAACCCAATATAGAATATTGTTACAAGTTTTATAAATATTAACACAAATATTATTATTAAATAATATTAACACAAATCTATTAACCTTTGTTGCATAAGTAACGTAATTTTTTATTTTCATATATAATTTAAATATTAGAATAATTATTTTCACAAAATAATATAATTGTAAGAAAAGTAGATTTAAATTAAGTACTTTTTTTATCTTAAACATATTATGTTTTTAAAATTAGTATTTTTTAATTTTACAAAAATGTTTATTTAATATATAAGGTACTTAATAGTTTAATTCTAAAATATATAAAATCTATTTGCACATCATTTTTCTTTTCGTCTCTCTCCCTTTCATATTACATTAGTTATTAATTTCTTCACTTTTTCTCTCTTTATTTTTTCTTCATATCTCTCTTTTTCCTACATTTTTACACCCCAAAATGGATTGTCAAAGTTTTAATACTTTTTAAAAAGAGTAATAATTTTTTCACACTATTTTATTTTATATTTCCTTTCGCACCTATCTTTCTTTTCATCTCTTTTCATTTTCTATCACATCTTTCAACTTTTCTTTCTTAATTTTTGTTCTATCTCTCCCCTTCCTACATTTCTCATAACAAAAGATAAGTGGTCATAGTTTTAATATTCTTAAAAAAGAGTAATGATTTTTTTTTTCATTTTTCTTTATTTTACATTTATTTCCACATCTCATTAAGAAAAAAAAACAAAATAGAATATTTTCAGGGAGGGTGTGACAGTTGACACTAGCAAGATAGAAGCCGTCCTTGAATGGGAAAGGCCTAAGACCATAACGGAGATTAGGAGTTTCCTAGGATTGGCCGGCTACTATCGGAGATTCATTAAGGGATTCTCCTAGCTAGTCTTGCCCCTCACTAGATTGACTCAAAAGGGTCAAGCCTTTGTGTGAGACGAGAAGTGTGAGCAGAGCTTCCTATAACTCAAAGAAAGGTTGACTACTGCCCCGGTGCTAGTGTTGTCGGACCTGTCCAAGCCCTTGGAGGTCTATAGTGATGCCTCTGGTAAGGGGCTAGGATATGGTGCTGATGTAGGAGAAGAGAGTGGTGGCCTATGCCTTTAAGCAGTTGCGGCTAGGCATGGCAACGGGGCGGGTTTTACTCTCCTCGTCCCCGTAAAAGTCGAGGTTGTTTTGGGTTCGGGTTTAAAGAGAGCGGGTGTGTAATTATGAAACTCAACCCCATCCCCGCGGGTCCTCGTAGGGTTCGAGGAAACCCGTGGTTATTTCACCTTCTCTATTTTTCATTTTTTTCCTCTATTTTTTATAACTTAAATACATGTTTTTAAATCAGTTATATATATCTAATATACTTTAATTCAAATAACATATAAATATAAATATTGATAATCCTAAAAAAAATAAGAAACTTATGAACTATATTATATTTTAAGAAAATATATAAATTTATTTTTATTATTTAACTATTGGTATATTAAAATTATTTAATTATTCTGTCGGAGGGTTCTTATACCCCCAAACCTTCCCCGTCCCTGTTAAAGGTGGAGCGGGTTCGGGGTCGAGTTTTACTTAAACCCGGTCAAAGTGGGTTTTCCCCATCAAAGTCGAGACGAGGGTGGGTCGATACCCCGTGGGTTCGGGTTTGTTTGTCATGCATAGTGTTCTCCCCATGAGGAGAACTACCCTACCCATGACTTAGAGTTAGCGGCTGTGGTATTTGCCCTCGAGATTTGGAGGCATTACCTATATGGAGTGAGGTTTGAGGTCTTTAATGATCACAAGAGTTTGAAATACCTCTTTGATCAGAAAGAAATCAACATGAGGTAGGAAGGTGGATGGAGTATTTAAAGGACTATGATTTTGAGTTGAAGTACCACCTGGGCAAGGCCAATGTAGTGGTCGACGCCTACAGTAGGAAGTCCCTGCATATGTCATCTATGATGGTACATGAGATGGGTTTGTTTGAAGAGTTTAGGAACCTAAGCCTAAATATTGAGGTCGGAGAGAATAGCTTGAGACTCTATAGGCTAGAGGTCACCAGTGAGCTTAGAGCTCTGATTAGGGATGCACAGGGTTCGGACCCGAACCTCCAAGCTAGAAGAGGGCAGCCAGGTTTCTCTAAGTCGGATGATGGGACAATTCTCTTCCAAGGGAGAGTCTGCGTCCCTATGGGGGTAGTTTGAGGCAGCAGATTCTGGAGAAGGCCCATAGGGGTAAGTTCTCGATACATCCTGACACCACCAAGATGTATCAAGACTTGAGGAAGATGTTTTGGTGGGATGGTATGAAGGGTGAGATAGCAAAGTTCGTTTCTAGGTGTTTAGCTTGCCAACAGGTTAAGATAGAACACCAGAAACCATCAGGAACCCTTTTGCCATTAGAGATTCCAGAGTGGAGTGGGAGAGTATAGCCATGGACTTTGTTGTGGGACTACCTAGAGTCCCAGCAAGGTATGACACCATCTGGGTCATTGTGGACCGACTGACTAAGTCAACCCACTTCCTACCTATTAGGGTTACCTATTCCTTGAGCAGACTAGCAGACCTGTATGTCAGGGGGATTGTTAAGTTCCATGGCATTCCCTCTAGCATCATCTCAAGTAGAGATCCTAGGTTTACCTCTAGATTTTGGAGCGCACTTCACCAGGCCTTCGGAACAAAAATTAGGTTTAGTACCACATACCATACTCAGACTGGCGGTCAGTCTAAGAGGACCATCCAGACCCTAGAGGATATGCTTAGGGCTTGTGTGTTAAAGGAGCACGGTAGTTGGGATAGTACCTACCCCTCATAGAGTTTGCCTACAATAACAATTTCCATAGCAGTATAGGCATGACACCCTATGAGGAGTTGTATGGTAGGAAGTGTAGGTCCCCACTTTATTGGTATGAAGTGGGTGAGAGAACCCTGTTAGGTCCAGAGTTGGTGCAAAAAACAACAAATAAGATTAGAGTCATTAGAGAAAAGCTTGTTACTGCCCAAAGCCGGCAGAAGAGCTATGTTGACAAGAGGAGAAAGGACCTAGAATTTGAGGAAGGAGACCATGTGTTTTTGAAAGTGACTCCTGTCACGGGCATTGGACGAGCCATCAAAGCCAGAAAACTTAACCCCAGGTTCATTGGTCCATTCCAAATCTTGCAGAGGGTTGGCCCACTGGCTTACAGGATAGTTTTGCCACCTCACTTGTCCTGCATCCATGATGTTTTCCATGTCTCACAACTTAGAAAGTATGTCCATGACCCTTCACACATTATAAGCTCCGAATCGGTAAAATTAAG
Organism: Sesbania bispinosa; assembly: GCA_026901365.1. Classification (NCBI taxonomy): domain Eukaryota; kingdom Viridiplantae; phylum Streptophyta; class Magnoliopsida; order Fabales; family Fabaceae; genus Sesbania; species Sesbania bispinosa. The sequence goes on from QLOH01000388.1 coordinate 794,012, forward strand.
GAAAGACCTCACAATCCCACTAGTCCTACACAGATTATCGACCTAAGTGTAAAAACCCTGAGGAATAAGACAATCCCTTTGATGAAGGTGTTCTAGGAGGGTCAGACACCCAAGGAGGCGACGTGGGAGAAGGAGGATGATATCCACTCTCAGTTCCCAGAGTTATTTTCTTGAGGTAAGCCCAGTTTTTCTTCCTTTCATAGCCAATTTTGAGGACAAAATTGTTTTTAGGGGGTAGAATTGTAACATCTCATATTATAACTATTTTCATAAAATAAATTAATAAGGGAAGATATTTTATAAAAAGGAATTAGGAAGGGGGAGGTGGAACTGAGTTGGAAGTGGTTAAAAGTGAAAATCAGGATTCTAAGTCCTAATGTTCTCGCTCAAGCGAGAAGGGCTCGCTTGAGCGAGAATATTAGTAAAAATGTAAGAGTTTGGAATCTGGTATTCTCGCTTGAGCGAGAAGGCTCTCGCTCAAGCGAGAAACAAGGCAGAGAATGGGTATTCTCTGGTTGATTTTCGCTTGAGCGAGAAGGGCCTCGCCCAAACGAGAATCAACTAGAGAGTGGGTGCTCTCTGGAGCATTCTCGCTTAAACGAGAAGCCTCTAGCTTGAGCGAGAATGCGAAACCATAACCCCCTTAGTATACTCGCTCAAGCGAGAAGCTCTCGTTTGAGCGAGACTGCACGTCTTAGTTTTAAAAACATTAAATTAGGGTTCTTTTTCTCATTTTACCTTCCATTCCTTTACTTTTAGAGAGAGAGGGGTTTTGGAGAGAGAAAGTACCCTTGGAGCTAAGAGGAAGAAGATGAAAGCCAAGGATTTCACCCTTAACCTCCCTCAACTCATCCCCCATTCTCTTAGAGTTCTCTTGAGGTGAGTATAACTCACACATCCACTCCCATTCTTGCTTGAATCTCTTGAATGAGCCTGAATCCCTCTTTTACCCCTTTCTCTAGTCTTGTTTGTCTTTGTGTGCTTGTTGTTGTTGTATATTTGGCTTGGATAAACATTGTGAATTGAGGCATGAGTTAGAGCTTGTATGTTAGGGTTTATCTATTAGCTTGCAATAACTTTATGTATTCATGAATCATGCTATTTCTATATTATGATTTCACAATGTGAGTGGCCTTTGGCTCCAAATAATTAGAAAATGTATTTTTGACTTCGGCCCCAGTGGTTTAGCTTAGGCTCCTAGAGAAAATATAATTTGGCCTCGGCCCCAGATTAACACTTAAAAAAGATTGGACTTTGGTCCCCATAATTAATGGACTTCGGTCCTAAGATAAAACTTGGGTTTCGGCCCCCAGAATAATGGCGGGTAATATTCCCCAAGGGAGACGTTGTTTGTAGTCTGAGCTCAGGTCTAGCCCCAGAATTAGTGAAAATACCTTGTCTGTCGGGTAATGCAAGTCATGTCATGTTTATATTCAGTAGAGATGTGATGTTATGTGGTTTGTGTATTCCCTGATGCATTGTATTTGCCTGTTACCCACACTTCCTGTTGCATAGTTATATTCACTGAGACATTCGTCTCACTACACGTTTTGTGGTTATATTTTATATCCGCAGGTTCCTCCCCATGCCGGCCAGTGAGGTTGCAAGAGCTGGGAGACTTATTAATTTTTTTACGTCACATTCTTAGTATATGATGCTTTTAGGGTTATATTTTGGATATGTATATGCTAGCATACAATGTATTCTTTTGTGGGATATGATTGTACATGTGCAGCCTTCAGACTCTTTCTCTATCTTACCAGAACACATGTACGGTGGTATCCTAACTCAGGGTAATGTATTTGATACTCACTTTGTAGCCTGGATATATGACCTTTATTCATATACCTAGTTTATGTTTACATATATTGTTTAAGTAATGTTGGAATGCTTAAGCGTTATATGGATTTTGTATGTGCATTATCTAAATGACGCGAAATAATTTTAGAAATTTAGGAATTTTGCTTCCAACAGGCTAAATTCTTAGATTTAGAAATTAAGGTGTTACACCTTTCATCTGAAATATCCAAATCATTATTATTTTATTAAAATTTCTATGCGCTAAATTTATTAAACTATTTTATACATCTTTCACTCAACCTCTACCATTTAAAACATCAAATCACATCTAAACTAAAAGAGTTATGGATTTTTTTTCATCAAAACCATAAATTTAATTCTTATAAAATCTTTCAAATTTTATCAAATTATCACTAACTTTTTATCATATTAATTTTCAAATAATTTTTTATCTCAAATTTTCATAAACCTATAATTTTTTTTTTCTGTAAAACCACAAGTATCCTACCGAGAGACATTTTACTCATGCTAAATAAGACTTTTTACGGGTTGTAAAACTCTCCCTCCTAATAATTAACACACACATATATAGACAATTTTACTCATGCTAAATAAGACTTTTTACGGGTTGTAAAACTCTCCCTCCTAATAATTAACACACACACACACATATATATATATATACACACACACTTACCCAATTTTGAGTAAATTTTGAAGATTTAGAACTTTTAAAACATGTACAGTTGAAAAAAAAAAGAACTTTTAAAACAGTATAATATAAAAAAAGAGACTTACTATTAGTGAAAAAAAGAAATAAAATGCTAGATTAGAGTGACTAAGGCTTGTTTGGAAAGAAGAGTTTATTCGTATACAAAATTGATTCTTTTAAACTTAATTACACTTTTGGTCTCTTTAATTTGAGCTATATGTAATTTTGGTCTCTCGTGGTTTTTTCAAGCAAATTTAGTCCTCATTATACTTTCAAAATTAAGTATATATAAATAATCGCTCCATCCATCAATTGTCTTCTACTTAAAACTCTCAATTTTTCATTTTGTACTCAAATTGAATTGATTAAATCATTTTAAATTTTCTTAATCTCAAAACCCATCAACCAAAATTAAATATCAAATTTCACCTAAATTCGAAAAATCCCAAATTTTGCCCTTTTAAAACCCTCATTTCACATCCTTCAAAATTAACCAAATTTTTTTTTACTTTTGAACCTTCAAAATGATTTTTTTTTTATCTATAATCTATCATAAACTCCCAAATATTTGGATTGAAAATGACAATTTAAAAGTTTTAGATAGAAGATAATTGACAGAGGACCAAATTTATTTAATTTTAAAGATAGAGGCTTAATATACTCGGGGAAACTTAAGGGATAAATTTGCACGTATATACAAATTAGAGGGATTAAAAGTGAAAAATTAAGTCATTCTCTTAAAAATGAAATGAAATCACTTGCATTAAATATTTATAGTAATTCATATATAACTCATTTTCAATCATTAATTTTAAAATCAATTTTAATATGTAATTGTAAACCAAACGGACGTTAATAGTATAGTTAAATTCAATTAACATGTGTAAATTTTATAAATAAAAGAAGTAAAATTATTTTTAATGAAATTTATTTAATAATTAAAATGTGTATTAAAAAAATTAAGGTCGTGCTTGGTTCTATTTTCATTTTTCTCAGTTTTAATTGCAAAAATGTAATTTAATTTTTATTTTATTTCTTGTGTTTTAAAATTTTGATGACATTTTTGTAATTAAAATTGAGAAAATGAATAAAGAAAATTAAAATGAAAATAGTCCCTAGATTTTTTTTCTCTATTTATAATTTTAATTTTTCTCTATTTATCATGTATTTTTTTTTGTAAAACTATTTATCATGCATTTATACAATTTTTTATTTTATTTCATACAAGAATATAGTAACGGTAGAATTTATAAAAAAAAAAAAGAATATAGTAACGGTAGATATACTCGGCCAGCCCGCTTAGTTTAAAGTCTGTTGACCAAAAAAAGGTAGCAAAAGTCTAATTGGCAGTCTTTCTTTTTTTATGACAATTAATTGACCAAAAAAAATATCAGCCGTCTAAATAGTCTCTTCTTGTGTTTTTTTTTTTTTGGTGAAGGCCGAAGAGTAGGCTAAATAAAAAATAAATTTATACAATAAAAACATACAATAATTTATATAATATATATTTTTTATTTTTTTATCATATTATATCCCACATCTTTTTTATATTTCTTTTTATTTTTATCTTTTTATGTTATAGGATTATATTGTTGTATGAATAGAAATACTCATAGTTTACGTATATGTAATGGAAAATTATACTTCAACACTATTTTTGTTTATTATGAAAGAGAGAAATAAAAAAATAAAAAATAAAATAGAGAGGAAGTGAAAATGGAATAAGCGATATAATGAAAAAAATATGTAAAAGGAGATGTAAGATAATGAAATATGAAAAAAGAAAAACTAAAATTGATATAAAATTAACGATATGATTTTTTCACACTCTCATTCTTTACGTATCCTTTTACATATATTATATTTTTTTTTCTCTTTTTTCATTACATCAATTATTATATTTTTTATTTTCTTTACTTCCATATTTTTCATATATATTCTCCACAATGCTCATCACATCCCAAAAATGAGAATATTTCTCTCGACAAAAGTCCAATAATAAAGAGATAATTAAACACATAAAAAAAGATAAGTACATGACATGAACATGTCTATCACTCTCCTGTTGGACAAGTATTGGGGAGCATCTCATCCACCCAAAAATGGGGTGTGAAAGTTATATTTTCCAAAATTTATTCTATAAAAAAAAAAGAAAATGATACGTTTACACTCAATTTTAGTTGTGTAAATATAAAGAAGAGAGATATAAAAAAAAATAATAAAAAAGTGAAAATTTTGATAATTAACATGATGGAAAAAAAAGAGATAAAAAAATAACTTTCATTTTTTAACACAAATTTTATTGTCATTCTACACTGTTTTATTCATTCTACACATCTTCTTTTCTCATCCCATCAGTACTATTACTAGCCTGTTTCATTGTTAGTTTTCCATTTTCAGAATCGATTCCGGTACAACCGAAAAAAAAAAATCACATCCATTAAAACGTGGTTGAAATTCATGTTACAACTGCCCAATGATAAACCAAATGGAGGCTACATCTCTCACATTCTCTCTTCTCATTTTATATTTTTTTTTATCTTTTTTCTCTATATTCTCCACACTTAATTTTGAGTGTTGAAAAAAAAATTCTGAAAAAAAATGTGAATAAAAGTGTAAAAAATTCATATAATTAATATTTTTCCACACTTATACAATAAAATTTTCTATATATCTCTCTTCATTTTCCCATTACATTAATATAACATCTTTCACTTTCTCATTCTTCGGTTTCATTTTCATTTTTCCTGTCTTATTCTTCTAGAGAGTTTCAACACTCAATTTTTTAATGTAAAAATTGATTGCGAGAGAATCCTGACTCTACTATAAAGGCTGCAGGTTTCGTAGCTTGTGTTTCAAGTGTTTCTTTCAACACCAGGAAACAGCAAACAATGAAGATCTTAATATGCTCACAAGGGTCAGCAGCACTTACAGTGACCCAAAGTGGTTGCTATCGTGGTCAAACACGAAGGCAGTTGAAGACCACACCACCCAAAACAGTCCTAAGAGCCCAAAAAACGCACTCAATGGCAGCGGAGAAGATAGAAGTTTTCAAGTCACTGGAGAGTTGGGTATCACAGAGTGTGCTGCCACTGGCGAAGCCGGTGGAGGAAAGCTGGCAACCCCATAACTTGTTGCCAGACTCATCACTGCCGTTAGATGAGTTCACAGATCAGGTGAAGGCCCTGCGAGATCGAACGGCAGAGCTTCCAGACGATTACCTAGTAGTTTTGGTGGGAGACATGATCACTGAGGAAGCACTTCCCACCTACCAAACATGGATAAACAAGCTTGATGGCGTTGGGGATGAGACAGGTTCATGTCCCACACCGTGGGCTGTATGGTCACGCTCTTGGACCGCTGAGGAGAATAGACATGGAGATTTGCTCAAAACCTATCTCTATCTCTCGGGACGGGTTGATATGCTCATGGTTGAGAAGACGATCCATTACTTGATTGGATCTGGCATGGTGATATATTATATACCATCACTCCTTCTTTTAATTTTTTTTCTGATGAATTGAATCTATTTTCGTCCTCCTTAAGAAGTGAAATATTTCAAATATATATTAAAAATTCAAAGCATTAATTGATTTTGAGCTGCATGCCTGACTTTAAACTAAAGATGATGATGTTACTTAATTATAAACTGAGTGAAAATCAATGTTTCATGTTCGGTGCTTAATTGAAAATTATATTTGTGTGTTGGAGGTATGCTTGGGAACCATGCATCCTTTATTGTATTCACTGACATGCATGCTTTTGGTTATCTTCACAACAATATATGGAAAAAGGGTTTTACCCAAAAAAAAAACAAGGAAATAATTTATTTGGTACTTATAGTTAATTAGTTGTAAATTATCACACTGATATTCACTAGTATTTAAACAAATTCGTATTTATTATATCTCCTATATATCAAAATCATACTCCCTCCGGTCCTATTTATAAGAACCTTTTTGAAGGTGGGCCTTGGTCCTTTTTATAAAAAATTTTCAGATTGTCTCATGCATTAATTATTATCTGACAAAAATACCCTATTAGTGGAGGTATGTGAGTAATTAATTAGTAGAGAGAGTATGATACAATTGAGTAGTTAAATAAAAAGAAAAAGATAATGAGTCTCAATAAATTCAAGGGTAGTTTAGTAAATATGATACACATTCATGACAAATTTATTGTAATCAACTAAATTAACCAACTTCCTTAATCTGTGTGAAGTAGTTAAAAAGTTCTTATAAATAGGACCGGAGGGAGTATATATTACTCCCTTCGTCTCTATTTATAAGACCCCTTCTAGAAGAATTGGATGTTCCTTAATATAAGACCCTTTGCAAATTTTTAGGTAAATTAATTATTTTTTTCATATTTACCCTTCATTAATATTCAACTCTTTTTATTCCCCATGTATTGATGAGTGTGAATAATTAATGAAGTTTTACCCATGGCTCAATTACCCCATTGGAAAGTGAATTTTGGAGTCTTCCACCATGTCACCATTAATGTTTCTAAAATATAGTGACTTTTAAATAGGGGTATATTTGAAATGCTATTATTTTTTTTAAAAGACCATTACATTAACCAACTTTTCTTAAACTGTGTGAAACGGTTGAGAGGGTCTTATAATAAGGGACGGAGGGAGTAGTATATATCACCATGAAATTTATTTACAATTATAGTGTATAAAAATTAAATTCAAAAGAAAATTAAAGGAGAAGAGAAACATGTAATCTGCCTCTCATCTAAAAGAAAAAGGAATAGAGTGTGTTTGGTAAGCCATTTTAGCTAGTTGAAAGCTGAAATTAGTAGTTGAAACCATTTCAGTTGTGTTTGGTAAGGTAACTTTTTTGGGTAATTACTAACTTTTTTTGAAAAGGTACTTTAGGTAGTTTTTTTTTAAAAAGATTCAATTTTCACCTAGTAGCTGAAAATTAATTACAAATTTATCCCTCAACCACCCCCACTTAATTATCATTATTTAATAATTAATGATGTCTTTATATGTCATTTTACCATTTTCAGCTAGTTTTACCAAACACATTCAATAACTTTTCAGTTTTAAGCTAACTTTAAACTTTCAGCTAGTTTTTCAGCTTTCAACTAGCTTTAAGCTTTCAGCTAGTTTTACCAAACGCACTCATAATCTAATGTAAATATTCAATTAATGTCAATATTCAAATTTCAGAATATATATATCTTTACATGGTCATTTTTCTAGGTGGTTTAATTTACTAATCTATGTTCTTTTTTAAATCTTTTGTAATTTTTTTTAAAAAAAACTGCATGAAATATCTATCTTAAAAGAGTTTTATGTATAAAATAGAAATCTAGATATAGTAAATGAATATGAATATGATTGACCCAATAACAAAGAACCTCCTGTTTGATTTGTATTTTTATTTCATGTTTTCATTCTGTTAAACAGGAAACAAAACCAAAACAAAGAAATGAAAATATAAGTCAAAAACTTTTCTTTTTTCTCTTTATTCTATTAACTACTAGTACTATATAACATAACTGTACAAATAACATTTCTCTTCACTTAAATATTACTAACTATTACTGCACAACATAATTGTACAAATGATATTTCTCTTCTGAATATGTGTGCATGTTGATAAATAAATAATAATTATATAATAAAATTAAATTAAATTTATTGCTATGCCTTAAAGTTAAAATTATACTAATTAAATGTTGGTGGTGTAGGATCTGGGAACCGAAAACAATCCTTACATGGGCTTTGTGTACACATCCTTCCAAGAGCGAGCCACTTTTGTGTCACACGGCAACACGGCTCGGCTGGCTAAGGAGAGTGGTGATCCAGTGCTTGCGCGCATATGCGGCACTATCGCTGCGGACGAGAAGCGCCACGAGAATGCTTACGTGAGGATCGTGGAGAAGCTTCTAGAAGTGGACCCCACGGAGGCGATGATGGCCATAGCAACCATGATGCGCCACAAGATCACGATGCCAGCTCACTTGATGCACGATGGGCAGGACCCACGCCTCTTCGATCATTTCTCTGCGGTGGCACAGCGCATCGGCGTGTACACGGCCAGTGATTACGCTGACATCTTGGAATTTTTTATCGAACGGTGGAAGTTGGAGAAGCTCGAGGGTTTGACGAGTGAGGGAGAGCGTGCACAGGAGTTTGTGTGTGGGCTTGCACCCAGGATTAGGAGGCTGCAGGAACGCGCTGATGAGCGAGCGCGCAAGATGAACCTCAAGTTCAGCTGGATCTTTGATAAAGTGGTGCTCGTGTGAAAAGTAACCAAACCAAAATAAAAAATGAAAAAGAGGAGCTCCTAGGAAACAAATATGTGTTCTACAACCTCCACCGGGTGTTTAATTACTTGCCTTAGACAGTAAAATAAATTGAGATAGGTTAATTGTACAACAAGATTGTACAATGAAACATATATGAACAAGAAAGAAGTCTGGGATGTGATTAGTGACATAATAATTAATAATTAAAAAGAGATAGATAAAAAATATGTTATATGAATTATTGTATGTTTTGGTTATATGAATAATGGGTCTCAAATAAATTGATATAAAAATTCAAATGTTAATGAGTATTTTAAGAGATTAATTTAGGAACAATAATAAAAAAATTTATGGGATTAGGTATGTTCTTACAAAGCCTAAATTCTACTCGGATGGTATAACTAGGCTGAGTGAAGAAGCTAGTGTTGTGTCTAGATGCTGCCTACGCCCCTCCTTTTATAAGTGCAGGGGTATCTTCTAAATATGGCATGATTTGCTGATTGGGAGACAACATGCGTTGATCCTGCTGTTAGGCTGCTTAACATTAGCTCTTTCCTTATTTATCCCCTTTAGTCAAGCCAAAGATCCTACTAGGGTGTGTCAGGTCATCCTCTACCGAGCTCATCCTTGCCGATTTGTTCAGAGGGAGAGTACGAGCTCAGCTAGCACGTAACAAGGTAGCATTATTACAAATATAATTAATATCATGATTTTTCATAAAAACATTTCTATATATTGCAAAGGTGAGAAGATATTGGAACAATAGGACATATGCCCCCCTCAATTTTTTTCTAAGCAAAATAAAATGTATTAAAGGAAGTATAAGGGTATTCCAAACCAATATATAGTAAAAAAATGAAGGGTAAAATGATTAAAAATATAAATCGAACAAATCATTGATATCTTGTTCAATTGAATGCTAGAAAATATATGTAAAAGTTGAACTTCTGGAATAGAACTCTTTGAGTAAAATAGATGTAGGAAATTGAACTTCTAGAATAGAACTTTTTGAGATAACTTCAACTAAATTGATACAAGGAAATAAACACTCTTGAAATCAAACACTCTTATAATAGCACACTTTTTTTCTTCCTTATGTCGACTATACCTCAAAGCTGAAGCAAATGATCTATTTATAGTAAAAGAAAAAACATCTTTTTTTAACAATAAAATAATATTGCATGAAAAGTAGTCGAGATTCTTTCATGAACATCACCACCACTTTGTCTTGTTGCAAGATTCCTGCATAATCTTCATGATTAGTATTGTCTCCTTGCCTTTCACTTGCACGTAGCACACTTGCACATTAGTTTTTACACGTTGCATCACTTGCACACATGTAGCACATCACCTCCACTTAGTATTTACACATACACGTAGCATTTCACCTTGCACTTGCACACACACGTAGCACATCATACTAATAATGTGTTTATCAATCAAACATTATTCCATAACAATTATCTCCATTGTCTTGCAAATAATTGCTAGAACTTGATGAGACTTCATCTTCAATTTCTTGTGGTGTGTTGAACTTACAACTTTTAGTCTTTCTTACCACTCTTCTCCTGAAGTAGCTAAAGCTAAGACTGCCATTATCTGTTGCTTCTCTGCTAAAAATAAGGATTCATTATTTTGATCTCTAGCTCCAACTTTAAGTTGAGACATTTTGAACCATTCGTCAAATTTTTCTTTTTTGATCAAAGCAACATCAAACTTTGCCCACCATTTAACATGTATTGATCTGGTTAAATAATGAAGATCTATCTCATTAGTAAGCTTTACCGATTCATATACCCATGACATAATCCAGGTTATACCTTAACTAGCCACGAATAATATAAATCGGTAACCTTGAATAAAAGTAGTCTTGTCTTTAAAATATTGATAACTTTCTTTGTCTTCTTGTGGTAATAGTGTAGTAGTGGGTCCAAATTCATAGAACCACTTCATAAACTATTTGGAAATTTTAGGGAAATCCCCTTTTTGAACTAGAAAAACCAAGAGTGTTGATAAGGACGAAGGTAGAAAGTATTGTACCAAGCATCTATATAGTCATAATAAGTATAACTTTGAAGGAAAAAATTTCTTTAAAAAGTCTTGGGTTGATAAAGTTCTTGATTCCATTCTTGAATAGAATTTTTTTTTAAGAATTTTAGCTTTAGAGAATAGTATACCTCGTCTTTTTGGATCTTCATGATGATCAATTTCAATTGAATATGTGTCTATCATATTGAACTCATAAAATTCTCTAAGTTTACTAGATCTATTTGGATTATAATGAAATTGAGGTGGAAAGACCTTTTGAGCTATTTCTCTTGGAGGAAATTTTATCCATTCTTTTTCAATTATCATTATTGGAATGAGTTCCCCCTTTTTCTTGATATGTTTGATAAGAGGATGAAGATGTTTGGGTTCTTGAAATATCAGAGGGTTTTACTAAGGTATTGTGATATTGTAGAGAGGTAAAATTAATTATTACAATAAGGAATCAAAGAATTTTGAGTAGTTATAGGCTTCTCTTTTGTTTTAATTGGAGCATTTTGAACAACTTGGGCTAAAGCGATAGGTCTTAATGGAACAAGTATTGAAGATGTTATTGGTGTTGAAAGTCTTATTGAACCTTATATTGATAATCGTAAAATCCCTCCACTTAATGGAAGACCATATTGATCTTTTGACATGGCCTTGCCATTACTTATTTTGAACCTTGCAAAAATTCTTTTGTGAGAAAATAAGGTAAAAAATTCTTATTTCCCTTAATATGAATAATATTAAAATCAAAACATGAAAGTAAGGCTTGCCACGTAGCAAAAATATGTTTAGAAAATAACTTTTTTACATCTTTTTGCATAACATTTGGAGCTGCTTTACAGTCAATTCTTACTAGAAACTTCTTACAAACAAATCATCTTGAAATTTGGTAATGCATAAAACAACTGATAAAATTTCGTTTTTAATAGTAGAATATTTTTATTGGACAAGATTCCATATACCCGAATGATATCTAACAATTTGTTCTTGAGAATAGTTTTTTGAGACTTGCTTAAGAACACCTCCATAACCTTTATTTGACACATTAGTTTCTACAATTAAAAATGCTTCAAGATCTGGAATTCCTAAACAAGGTAATTTTTTATTATTTTTTTAATTTGAACAATTACTTGAGTCATTTCATTATCTCAAGATGGGGAATTTTTATAAGTCTTTTGTATAAAGGTTCACAGATTGTTCCAATTTTTGGAACAAAATATGCTATGTAGTTTAAACATCCTAAAAACCCTTGCAATTGTAATCAACGAGGGTTGGTTCAAGTGGTACATGCTTGATTCCCCTTAAGCAAGGTCTCAGGTTTGAGTCTTGTGGATGAAAAAATCCCCGCTGGGAGAGCTAGCCCTACCAAGATATGGATGTTTTCGGCTCGAACAGGATTGCCTCTCGTGGAGGATACATGTGGTATAAACAAAAAAAAACCCTGCAATTGTTTTTTATCCCTAATTTCATTTAGGACTTTTTCTGCAAATTCTAAAGATCTTTGAATTGGGGTTATACTTCCTTGATATATCTTATATACTAAAAATCTAGTTTTTGTTTGAAATACTTTTGTATTTTTTGCAAAAACAACTAAACCATTTTCTTTTATTATTTCTATAAATCAATTTAAATGTAAAATATGTTGATTTATTCCCCTTAAAAATATTAATACATCATCTAAATATACTACATAAAATTCCATATATTGATAAAAAAAAGTATCATTCATAATATTTTGAAATTCACTTGATGCATTCTTTAATCCTTGAGGCATTATGATCTATTCATAATGCCCAAATGGTACTACAAAAACTGTTTTATATTTATTCTGCAACTAAAATCAGGGAGGTACCTTTACCCAGAGATTTGATTCACATACTCCTCACATTGATGAAATTATAGAGGACATGGTGGGGTTTAATGCTTTGGGACTTGCAGTAGTAGATGGGCTTCAAATAAATAACACTCAAGTGAATGAGGAGATAAGTGGCCATGTTGAATCAATTAATTATTGTTGAGAATGTGCCTTTGAAAGCTGTCAAAGTAGTTTTTAGTTTGTATTTTGAATAAATCAATATAAGAATCTTTCATTTTTGTTGTTAGTGGATAAGTTAGTTTCTGATTTTATTGTTTCAATGTCAGTAGCAATCCCTAAAATCAAGGAGCTTGATCCTTTATTCTGTTATTTTCAATTGTATTTAAATGCTAGTTGAATTCAATAAAAAGTAAGTTTAGCAGCAAATTCCTCTGCCATATAAATTCCTTTATGTTGTTTTTCTTCAATTAAAAACAAAAAAACCAACAATTGGTATCTAGAGCCTTTTTCTTACGGGACCTTTAGAATGGATTCTGAAACAAGTTTTTCCCAAGCAGCTCTTCCAGTTTTCAATGGGGAAAACTAAGATCTTTGGGCTGTCAAAATGGAGGCTTACCTAAAGGCTTTGGATCTTTGGGAAGCTGTAGAAGAGGATTATGAAGTCCTTCCGCTGCCGGACAATCCCACCATGGCCCAGATCAAGAAGCATAAGGAGAAAAAACCCGAAAAGCAAAGGCAAAGTCATGCCTTTTTGCTGGTGTCTCTACAACCATCTTTACTAGGATCATGACTCTCAAATCGGCAAAAATAATTTGGGATTATCTAAAGACGGAATATGCTGGAGATGAAAGAATTCGAAGCATGCAGGTGCTTAACTTAATGAGGGAATTTGAGCTTCAGAGGATGAAAAAGTCTGACACAATCAAGGAATACTCAAACAAATTGTTGGGTATTGCCAACAAGATAAGGTTGTTGGGCAGTGATTTTGTAGATTCAAGAATTGTTGAGAAAAATCTGGTAACGGTGCCGGAGAGGTACGAAGCATCTATTGCTTCATTGGAGAACACAAAGGATCTGTCTAAAATAACTTTTGCAGAAGTGATACATGCCTTCCAGGCCCAAGAGCAGCAAAGACTGATGAGGGAAGATCATGCTGTTGAAGGTGCCCTTCTAGCCAAGAGCCAACAAGCAAAAAACTACAAGAAGAATCATTCAGCCAGAAGTCAGAGCAGTGTAAATAATTACAACAAAGGAAAGGGTGAAAAGAAAAGTTACCCACCTTGTCAACATTGTGGAAAAATGGGTCACCCTCCATTCAGATGTTGGAAGAGACCTGATGCTAAATGCATCAAGTGCAATCAAATGGGACATGAAGCAGTCATATGCATGGGCAAAGATCAGCAACAAGAGGAAGAAGTTAAGGCTGTTGATCAGGAGGAGGAGTTGGAGGATCACCTATTTGTAGCCACATGTTTTGCAAGCAGCAAAGAGAGTAAGAGTTGGCTGATTGATAGTGGTTGCACAAATCATATGACTAATGACAAGGAGCTTTTCAAAGATTTAAAACCAACCAACATAACCAAAGTCAGAATAGGCAATGGTGATTATATTTCAGTCAAAGGAAAGAGGACTATTGCAATAGCAAGTTGCTCAGGTACAAAGTTTATTTCTGATGTCCTTTTTGTAGCTGAAATTCAACAAAATCTGTTGAGTGTTGGCCAATTGATTGAAAGAGGCTTCAAAGTTGTTTTTGAAGACAATTTTTGCTTGATTAGAGATGCAGCTAGTAAGGATATTTTTAAAGTAAAAATGAAAGGGAAAATTTTTTCTCTAAATCCATTGGAGGAAAAGCAAGCTGCTTTTCCAATCAGTGAAAACATCAAGAAGTTTGTCACCAGAGGCTCGGGCATTATCACCACCAAGGGCTGCTGCAAATGAAGTCCAAGAAAATGGCAGCTAATCTTCCAGAACTTGATGATCACATACCAACATGCAAGGCTTGTTTATTTGGAAAGCAAAAAAGGAAGCCATTTCCAAAGTCAGTTATTTCAATCTCTTATAATCTTGTGTTTCATGGGAAGACCAAGAACTTTAATGTCAAGTTATTTTACTTAAGAAAAGTTCAAGAAAATGGTGATGTAAGTCTAGTTTACTGCAAAATTGAAGACCAAGCTGCTGATATGTTTACCAAGTCTTTTCCACTCAGCAGGATTGAATTTCTAAAGAAGAAGCTAGGAGTTTGCAGCCTCCAAGGCAAGGAGGAGTGTTGAGAATGTGCCTTTGAAAGCTGTCAAAGTAGTTTTTAGTTTGAATTTTGAATAAGTCAAGATAAGAATCTATCATTTTTGTTGTTAGTGGATAAGTTAGTTTCTGATTTTATTGTTTCAATGTCAGTAGAAATCCCTAAAATCAAGGAGCTTGATCCATTATTCTATTATTTTCAATTGTATTTAAATGCTAGTTGAATTCAATAAAAAGTAAGTTTAGCAGCAAATTCCTCTGCCATATCAATTCCTTTATGTTGTTTTTCTTCAATTAAAAACAAAAAAACCAACAATTATGCTGGAGGTCAGCTGCATGTGGACAAGGTGGGACTGAGAGGCCCATTAACACTTTGTGATAAGGCCACCCGGACTGAAGCTCGTGCAGGAGGTGTAGGAGTCAGCGTGCAATTATGGGATCCAAACCTTGATGCGTTGCGGATTGGACGAACGAAATTGAATGAGGAAGTTGGTCAAAATGGATTAATTGATAAGGCCACGCAAATAATGGGTGCACATAATGAGCAAGCTAGTCAGTGGATTGAAGCTACTGGAGACAACGTAGGAGACAACGTGCAAATAATGGGTCCAGACCAAGCCCATCATGATGCGTTGTGGACTGGACCAGCCAGCAAAGGTTGCGATAAGGATCCATGTGGAAAATGCGTCTTAGCTACAGGGGAGTCAAAATTTCAGATGTTTGGGGTTCCACATTTAGCTACAGGGGAAGGCGCATCATGTGGGGATGGTGGAGATGGTGTTCATCTGAAACCTCTAAATGACTGTACATCCGGATTTAAAACATTTGGTGCCATGATAATTGACGATGAAGTAGTGATGAGATTCTGACAAGCGTACCAAAATTCCAGCAGTATAATAGTAAGTAAAAAGTATCGTATCCACAGGGAACGGTTCAATTTGTAAAGTTTAGTGGTCACAACTATCAAGTAGAGAATACGGTTATTGATTGTGAGAATTGCGATAATAAAATAAAAACAGAAAATAAAATGAGATACATAGAGACAGTTACTTGGACTAGGATTGAATTTCGTATCATCACACCCCTTTCGTATGTGATCCCCAATATTAATTATGAATATATTTCTATGATACCTTAGCCAAACTATATTGTTTTACCCCGAGTTACTAGTAGTAAAACACTCGAAGATAATCCATGCGGGTTCTCCCAGGCGACAAATTACCCCGACTTGATTGTTCTAATTTTCCGTTCGTTAACACTATCAATTCACTCCATATTCCTATAGGGGCTACTATGAAGAGACTGTCACATTCCATCTTCAATCATCGATTCCCCCTATATTCCTATAACAATTACTATGAGTATTTTTACCAATCAGAGTTCAAGTTTCCTTTGGCCCAGGCTCCCCCAAACTCGCTGTTAATCCGGAAATATCTATCACATACTATCCTAGAATTAACCTATAACTCCGGCACAAAGGCGGAAGCTACGCATTAAGTAAAGCATAAAAATACCGATATCTTAAAAATAGAGATTCATAAATAGTAAAGAGAATTCACATACAATTGGGGATTGAATCAACTACATTCAATCCTATTGGAGAGTTTAGCTACGCGTGGTAGCCATTACAAACCAACGGAGAAACTGTCACTTTCTCTAGCCGTTGCTTCTGCTCTGCCGTCTCTCCAAAAGCTCTCTTGATCTTTGCAAAAGGTCCTATTTATAGATGAAGGAAAGCTATCTGAAATCTGGAAGGAATCTGACTTGAATTCAAATTGAAAACAAATCCCGTGTTCCTGCGCTTCACCTGCGCTCAGCGCATTTGAAGCGCAGGAAATAGAGAGCAATCCTGGTAGTTGCGCTTCACCTGCGCTTAGCGCAGGTGGAGCGTATTTTTCGTTCCAGCTTTCCTTGATTCTCTCCTTTTTCAGCTTGATCTCTTCCTGATCTTATCATTGTTTGCTTGGCTTTCCTTGTTTCCCTATTTTTGGCTTGATTCTGTGTTTATCTTTGTAACATCCCGCAAAACTAGAGGTTTTAATAAACTCATTAGGTTAAGAATAAGATTATTGTGTTGGTAATTAGAGGTTGAATGGGGATTATGGAAATTAACTTAGAATTCTATTTTCAGGCTTAAATGAAGAGTTTTGGGTTCTGGTAATCGATTACAGGGAGTTTGTAATCGATTACCCGAGAGCTAGTTTTTAGGTAATCGATTACTCACAGGTTGTAATCGATTACCTGAGAGCTGAGTTTTTGGTAATCGATTACAGGGGGGTCTGTAATCGATTACCCGAGAGCTGAATTTTGTGTAATCGATTACTCACAGGTTGTAATTGATTACCTGAGGGCTGAGTTTTTGGTAATCGATTACCAGATTCCTAGAAACGTTGTCTAGTGTAATTTCTACCTCTGGTAATCGATTAAAACATTATTGTAATCGATTACCAGCTGTCCAGTATAAATACTTGGACATGCAAATCAGAAACTCATTTTCTTCTTCTTCTTTTCCCCTTCGAACCCTAGAGAGAGAAAGAGTGTTTCTAGAGAGAGAGAGAGTGGGATTTTGAAGTGGTTAAGGAGGATCAAAGCTAGGATTCATCAAAGGAACTCCCAATCCATCAATTCCTCTTGAGAATTTCAAGAAAATTGGTGAGTATAACTCACACACTCTCTCACTTTTACTTGATTTTGATTTCTCCTCATTGTATGAACCCTACTCTCATGATTCCCTTTCTATATGCATATTATAGTTAGATTGTTGATAGTGGTATAAGATTGAGTAGTTTGATCGGTGATTTTCGTTGAAAACCTTAGGATAGCGAAACTTACGAAAGTAGCGAGATTACGAAATGCTCCATGTATGAACCCTACCCTTTGTTTCCCTTTCTATGAGATTAAAATGAATGGAATTATGATGTTTGCAATGAGATTGATTAGATTATGCTTGGATCGATTGTAAAGCTATTGAATTTCGAAGTTACGAAAGTTACGAAACTTGCGAAAGTCTCGAAACACTCGAAATGTTCAAAATTCTGGTTTAACTATCGATTCATGTTTACCAGTTTCGACCGTGAGTTAATTCAAGCCGACCTTTGCGCTGTGAGTTAAGAAAACTAAATAATTATGTGAAACTTGACTTCGGTCCAGTAATGGGTGGGATACGTCCCCGGGAAAGACGTTTCCCGTAGTCTGAGCTCAGTTCTAACTCCAATTTAAGTGAAAACATCATGCCTGCTATGTATAGCAGTGAGTTGCATTTTACTGCATATGATTAAGTTAGTTATGTTATGAAATGTGAGTACATATTGATGATTGATGTCTATTAGTTTGGTATGCATTGATTGGTGTTTGTTTCCTGTACACTGAGTATGCTTAGTTATATTTCACTGAGGCATTAGTCTCACCACGCGCTTTGTGGATATAATCTAGGTGTGCAGGTACCTCTAGGAGATAATAAGTGATTTAGAGCCAGAACCATGGGGTTTAGATATTTCTCTTTTTGGATTGTATATAAAATTTGTATCTCTTTGGATTTTGTTTAAGTTGTTCAGTTTGTAGCCTTCGGGCCTGACATACATATATATAGTTTTGTTGATGTTAGTTTATAATCATTGGACCAGATGTATATGATTATGTATATTATGGACTCTGATTATGAAATTAAGGTTTAAGTTATTCACATTTATATGAGTTTTGTCGGATACTTATGTAAACGTGAGGTTTGATATCCAGAATTGTATATTTTAGTTTCGAATTTTCAGAATTTGGTTTCCAACGGACTAAGTTCTGAATTTAGAAATTAGGGCGTTACATTTTGGTATCAGAGCAGTTCCATCCAATTGGACTGTGGTAGTAGGATTTTCCTGTGATTTGTTATTTTGATTTATGCATTGTTTTGTGAATTGAGAGACTGATCACCTCGATGTTTATTTAATAATGTGTAGATAATTATGGCAAGTGGCACGAGGGGTCGCCCCAGAACCAATTCCTCTCCTCAGAATCCACCACCTGACCCGGTAGCAGCAGCTTTGCAAGCTTTCACACATATGATGGGGGAACAGACGACTGCTAATACTGCATTACTTCAGGAGTTGGCCCAAAGGACAACGGGGACACCACATGCTCATGTGGCGGATCCGTTTGTTCAGGGGCTGGCGGAGTTTCAGAAACACAACCCTCCTCAGTTCAATGGGGTATACGATCCGGACGTGGCATCCAATTGGCTGAGGGGTCTTAATAGAATCTTTGATGTAATGAGATGTGCGGATGAATCTAAGGTGGGCTTTGCTATTTATATGCTGAGGGGTGAAGCTGAGGATTGGTGGAAGACTGCTATCACTAGGACTGTTGTGGTGGAGGCTCCCATTACTTGGGGTGTCTTTCAAACTTTGTTCTTGGATAAGTATTTTCCGGCTACGGTCAGAAGGCAAAAGGAAGCGGAGTTTTTACAACTAAAGTAAGGGAGTATGTCAGTGGGCCAATATGTGGCCAAGTTCGAGGAATTAGCCAAGTATTCCAAATATCTTCAGACAGTGGCTGATGAGGAGTGTAGGTGTAACCAGTTTGAAGGAGGCCTCCGACCTGATATACTGGATCGGGTTGGAACTTTAGAGATTAAGGATTTCCCTACACTGATAAACGAGTGCTATATTGCGGAGAAGAATGTCAGAGGAACCACTAGTTCAGCACCACCTACTGATAATAAAGGAAAACGGAAGATAGAGGGGTCGAACCAATTCAAGGGCCCGAGGCCTAAGTGGCAAGGCACCTCAGCTTTGACAACTAGACCGACCCAACGCCAAGGGGTACCCAGTTGCCCCAAGTGCGGAAAGGAACACTCTGGAGAATGCTTAACGGGGAAGAATGTATGTTTCTTTTGCAAGCAACCTGGTCACATGAAGAATGAATGTCCCAAGAGGAAGGATCTACCAAAACCCCAAACCACTGGAAGAGTCTTCACTCTGAGCGGGGAAGTGGCAGCTTCTGCTGATAATCTGATGCGAGGTATGTGCATCCTAGGAGATCGAACCTTAATTGTATTGTTTGATTTAGGAGCTACTCATTCTTTCATTTCTCTTGATTGTGTAGAACAGTTGAATTTTCATGTTGTATCTTTACCTTATGTTCTTAGTGTTGTTACTCCCGCCAAGGAGGCCATTTCTACTTCCCTTGTGTGTATTCAGTGCCCCATTGTGATACAAGGGAAGGCCTTCGAGGTTGACCTAGTTTGTTTGCCTTTACGGGGTATAGATGTTATTCTTGGTATGAATTGGTTGTCTTCAAATAGAGTCATGCTTGATTTTTTTAATAAACAGGTTGTTTTTCCACTCCTTCCTCCTCCTTCGAGGGAGAAACCATCAATTCTTCTGTCCAATGTCACCGAAGTGTTTGAATTCATTAGTGATGGGAGTGAGTGTTTTGTTTTATTACTTTCCTCAACTATAGAGTCCAAGATAAATTTAAGTAGTATAACTACAGTTAGAGAGTTTCAAGATGTTTTCCCTAGTGAGGTAACCACATTACCTCCAGACCGAGAGATAGAGTTTACCATAGACTTTGTACCAGGTACAGGACCTATCTCTAAAGCACCATACAGAATGTCCCCACTAGAACTTAGTGAACTTAAAGCCCAGTTAGAAGATCTTATGTCTAAGGGGTTCATTAGGCCTAGTGTGTCACCTTGGGGGGCTCCAGTACTTTTAGTGAAAAAGAAGAATGGGAGTATGAGGCTGTGTGTAGATTATAGGCAGTTGAACAAGGTTACCATTAAGAACAAATATCCTTTACCCAGAATAGATGACCTCCTAGATCAACTTAGGGGAGCCTCAGTTTTCTCTAAGATAGATTTAAGGTCCGGTTACCATCAGATCAAGATTAAGGGGGAGGATATACCTAAAACAACCTTCAGGACTAGGTATGGGCATTATGAGTATTTGGTGATGCCATTTGGAGTAACCAATGCTCCTGTTGTATTCATGGACTACATGAATCGAATCTTTAGGCCCTATCTGGATCAGTTTGTTGTTGTATTCATCGATGATATTCTGATCTACTCCCATAGTGTAGAAGAGCATGAGAGACACCTTAGGATTGTGTTAGGAGTTCTGAGGGAGAAGAAGTTGTTTGCAAACCCTGAGAAGTGTGAGTTTTGGAATGATAGAGTTCAATTCTTAGGACATGTGATTACCAGTGAGGGTGTGTCTGTTGATCCTAGCAAGGTAGAAGTTGTCCTTGAATGGGAAAGACCTAATACCGTTACGGAGATTAGGAGTTTCCTAGGATTGGCCGGCTACTACCGGAGATTCATTAAGGGATTCTCCCAACTAGCCTTACCTCTCACAAGGTTAACTCGAAAAGGGCAAGCCTTTGTGTGGGATGAGATCTGTGAGCGGAGCTTCTTGGAGCTCAAGAAAAAGCTAACCACCGCTCCGGTATTGGCATTACCGGATTTGTCCAAAGCCTTTGAGTTATATTGTGATGCTTCAGGGAAGGGTTTAGGTTGTGTTCTTATGCAGGATAGAAGAGTAGTGGCTTATGCATCTAGACAGTTGAAACCACATGAGGAGAACTATCCTACTCATGACCTAGAATTAGCAGTTGTGGTATTTTCCCTCAAGGTTTGGAGGCATTACCTGTTTGGTGTGAGATTTGAGGTCTTTAGTGATCATAAGAGTTTGAAATATCTCTTTGATCAGAAAGAACTCAATATGAGGCAGAGGAGATGGATGAAATTTCTCAAAGATTATGATTTTGAACTGAAGTACCATCCTGGTAAGGCCAATGTAGTGGCTGATGCCCTCAGTAGGAAATCCCTTCATGTGTCTTCAATGATGATTAATGAATTGAATTTGTTGGAAGAGTTCAGAAACCTAAGCTTAGGTGTTACAGTTGGTGAACATAGGGTTATTCTTCATAGGCTTGATATCACCAGTGAGCTGAAAGCTCTAATCAAGGAGGCCCAGAGTTTGGACTCAAGCCTTCAAGAGAGAAAACACCAGTTAGGGTTTTCAAAGTCAGAAGATGGGATAATTCTCTTCCAAGGGAGAGTCTGTGTCCCTAAGGGGGGTATCCTCAGGCAGCAGGTTTTGGAGGAAGCTCATAGGAGTAAGTTTTCTGTACATCCTGGATCTACCAAGATGTATCAGGATCTGAAGAGGATGTTTTGGTGGGATGGTATGAAGAGAGACATAGCTGATTATGTTTCTAAGTGTTTAGTATGTTAAAAGGTTAAGATAGAACATTAGAAACCATCCGGAACCCTTCTACCATTAGATATCCCTGAGTGGAAGTGGGAGAGTGTAGCTATGGACTTTGTGGTAGGTTTGCCTCGAGTTCAAGCTGGGTTTGATGCTATCTGGTTGATTGTGGACCGATTGACTAAGTCAGCCCACTTTCTACCAATTAAGAACACTTATCCCCTTAGTAAGTTAGCCAATATGTATGTTAGAGAGATTGTCAGACTTCATGGTATTCCCTCTAACATCATGTCAGATAGGGATCCTAGATTCACTTCCAGGTTCTGGAATGCACTTCATCAGGCTTTCGGGACCAAACTCCGGTTTAGCACTGCTTACCACCCTCAGACTGACGGCCAGTCTGAAAGAACCATCCAGACCTTAGAGGATATGCTCAGGGCTTGTGTTTTAGAGGAGTCGGGTAGTTGGGATAGATTTCTACTCCTTATTGAGTTTGCCTACAATAACAGTTTCCATAGCAACATAGGCATGGCACCTTTTGAGGCATTGTACGGTAGGAAATGCAGGTCTCCTTTGTGTTGGTGTGAGGTAGGTGAGAGAACACTTTTTGGCCCAGAATTAGTGCAGGAAACTTCAGATAAGATAAGGGTCATTAGGGAAAAACTTGTAACTGCTCAAAGTCGTCAAAAGAGTTATGCTGATAAAAGAAGAATAGACTTAGAGTTTGAGGAAGGGGAACATGTGTTTTTGAAAGTAACTCCTGTCACAGGCATAGGACGATCCATTAAAACCAGAAAACTCAACCCTAGATTCATCGGCCCATTTCAAATCCTGCAGAGGGTTGGCCCTCTGGCTTACAGGATAGCTTTGCCTCCTCAGTGTCTAGGATATATAATGTTTTCCATGTATCCCAGTTAAGAAAATATGTTCATGATCCATCTCATATTATTAGCTCTGAATCAATACAATTAAGAGAAGATCTCACTATTCCTTCTAGACCTGCACAGATTAATGACAGGAGTGTCAAGACTCTAAGGAGTAAGACAATTCCTTTGGTGAAGGTGTTTTAGGAGGGTCAATCTCCAGAAGAGGCCACATGGGAGAAGGAAGATGTCATTCAGGGTCAATTTCCGGAACTTTTCAGTTGAGGTAGTTTTCTGAATTCTGTTTCTTAAACAATTTTGAGGTCAAAATTGCTTAAGGGGGGTAGAATGTAACATCCCGCAAAACTAGAGGTTTTAATAAACTCATTAGGTTAAGAATAAGATTATTGTGTTGGTAATTAGAGGTTGAATGGAGATTATGGAAATTAACTTAGAATTCTATTTTCAGGTTTAAATGAAGAGTTTTGGGTTCTGGTAATCGATTACAGGGAGTCTATAATCGATTACCCGAGAGCTAGTTTTTAGGTAATCGATTACTCACAGGTTGTAATCGATTACCTGAGAGCTGAGTTTTTGGTAATCGATTACAGGGGGGTCTGTAATCGATTACTCACAGGTTGTAATCGATTACCTGAGGGCTGAGTTTTTGGTAATCGATTACCAAGGGTTGCAATCGATTACCAGATTCCCAGAAACGTTGTCTAGTGTAATTTCTACCTCTGGTAATCGATTACAGCATTACTATAATCGATTACCAGCTGTCCAGTATAAATACTCGGACATGCAAATCAGAAACTCATTTTCTTCTTCTTCTCCCCTTCGAACCCTAGAGAGAGAAAGAGTGTTTCTATAGAGAGAGAGTGGGATTTTGAAGTGGTTAAGGAGGATCAAAGCTAGGATTCATCAAAGGAACTCTCAATCCATCAATTCCTCTTGAGAGTTTCAAGAAAATTGGTGAGTATAACTCACACACTCTCACTTTTACTTGATTTTGATTTCTCCCCATTGTATGAACCCTACTCTCTTGATTCCCTTTCTATATGCATATTGTAGTTAGATTGTTGATAGTGGTGTAAGATTGAGTAGTTTGAACGGTGATTTTCGTTGAAAACCTTAGGATAGCGAAACTTACGAAAGTAGCGAGATTACGAAATGCTCCATGTATGAACCCTACCATTTGTCTCCCTTTCTATGAGATTAAAATGAATGGAATTATGATGTTTGCAATGAGATTGATTAGATTATGCTTGGATCGACTATAAAGCTATTGAATTTCGAAGTTACGAAAGTTACGAAACTTGCGAAAGTCTCGAAACACTCGAAATGTTAGAAATTCTGGTTTAACTATCGATTCATGTTTACCGGTTTCGACCGTGAGTTAATTCAAGTTGGCCTTTGCGCTGTGAGTTAAGAGAACGAAATAATTATGTGAAACTTAACTTCGGTCCAGTAATGGGTGGGATACGTCCCCGGGAAAGACGTTTCCCGTAGTCTGAGCTCAATTCTAACTCCAGTTTAAGTGAAAACGTCATGCCTGCTATGTATAGCAGTGAGTTGCATTTTACTGCTTATGATTAAGTTAGTTATGTTATGAAATGTGAAAACATATTGATGATTGATGTCTATTAGTTTGGTATGCATTGATTGGTGTTTGTTTCCTGTACACTGAGTATGCTTAGTTACATTTCACTGAGGCATTAGTCTCACCACACGCTTTGTGGATATAATCTAGGTGTGCAGGTACCTCCAGGAGATAATAAGTGATTTAGAGCCGGAACCGTGGGGTTTAGATATTTCTCTTTTTGGATTGTATATAAAAGTTGTATCTCTTTGGATTTTGTTTAAGTTGTTCAGTTTGTAACCTTCGGGCCTGACGTACATATATATATATAGTTTTGTTGATGTTAGTTTATAATCGTTGGACCAGATGTATATGATTATGTATATTATGGACTCTGATTATGAAATTAAGGTTTAAGTTATTCACATTTATATGAGTTTTGTTGGATACTTATGTAAACGTGAGGTTTGATATCCAGAATTGTATGTTTTAGTTTCGAATTTTCAGAATTTGGTTTCCAACGGACTAAGTTCTGAATTTAGAAATTAGGGCGTTACAATCTTGACTTTAAATTTAAATTGGGGAAGTTATCCGCAGAATCCTTGTTTAAATGGTTGTTGATCTTATCTTTATTTGCTCTCATTTAAACTTCAAATCTGCAGATCATATCCTCAAATAATGCTATCTTCTTTTCTCATTTAAATCTCTCTCATAAATCTGCAAAATCAACATATTTTCTATCAAAATAGCATCATATTCAAATTCAAATCAAATATTTACAATTTATGTATTTATTACTAAAAAGAGGTAATTTAGGGCATTAATTTACTATTTTACCATTGATAAGTGCAGTAATTATACACTAAATTATCATATATTTTTCACTTATCAAGTAGCTGCAGACCAGTTATGTGAGGTACCCATTTCTCAAGTAGAAGATGTGAAGGAGTTGTTGTCTTTTCATTTACAATCATCAAAGCAAGTACCTAAGCAGCAAAAGAAGAGGGGACGATCACGTAAGATATCTACCTTGCAAGTGAGTACCCCTATTCTGGACTCAGATTTTAATACTGTTAATAGCTTGCTTGAAATGACTTCTGGTAGTGTAGCTGAAAATGTTTGGAGGTTAGGATCGAAACTGGGGGTTATGGATTCTGTAAATGATGAGGAAATGATTCATAAATTGAGTTATATGGAGAGCAGGGACAGAATAACCTGTGGCAGAGAAACTGTACAGGGGCGTTAAAGGTGAAGTGATAAATTGATATGTGTTAATATTTATTATGATTTTAGCATCTTTAAACATAAGGGGAATAGAGGAAGGTTGAAAAAGGAAGAGATAAGGATGCTTATTTTTACAGAGAAAGCCAATTTTATATTCATCCAAAAAACTAAAAACGAGGTTATTGATGATCTATTTTGTGCCTCTTTAACTAGTGGTCAAGAGTTTGGTTGGGCTTATGTACCTTTTGCAGGATTGTCTGGAGGTTTATTATCAATGTGGAGGATGGCTGATTTCAATATGCAAGAAGTTTTTGTTGGGGAGAATTTTATTGGTGTTTCTGGCTTATGGGGGGTGAATAATGTCCTTTGTTCTTTTGTAATTATTTATGTATCATGTGATTTACAAAAGAAAAAAGATTTATGGAATGTTCTCTTAGATGTTAAGGCAAGTCGTGGGGGTGAATTATGGTGTTTTGTTGGCGATTTTAATGCGGTTAGAGCAGAATCTGAGAGAAGAGGTGCTTCTACTTCTTGGAGAATGGAGGATATGTGCTATTTTGAGGGCTTTATACAACACACTGAATTACTTGATTTTCCTTGGGTGGGGAGAAAATATACTTGGTATAAAGCTAATGGATCGTGTATGAGTAGATTGGATAGGTTCTTGGTGTCAGTGGCATGGTGTCTCAATGGCCAAATACTTCACAGTGGGGACTCAAGAGAGGGATTTCTGATCATTGTGCAATTTTGCTAAAAAATGAGGCTGTAAATTGGGGACCTAAACCTTTTAGGATCCTTGATTGTTGGAGGGAGAATGCATGTTTTGCTGATTTTGTTAAAAAACAGTGGCAAGAGATTTGTGTTGAGGGGAGGGCGGCGTATGTTTTAAAAGAGAAACTAAAGCAGTTAAAGTAT
The DNA here is from genome assembly GCA_026901365.1 of Sesbania bispinosa. Taxonomy (NCBI): domain Eukaryota; kingdom Viridiplantae; phylum Streptophyta; class Magnoliopsida; order Fabales; family Fabaceae; genus Sesbania; species Sesbania bispinosa. The sequence continues at coordinate 820,668 of QLOH01000388.1, forward strand.
GGCTTGCGTAGGTGGAACAAAGAAACATTTGGTGAATTGGATGGTAAAATAAATGAGGCTAGGGATAATGTTCATCGTTTGGACATGAAAAGTGAAGAGATGATCTTAGAGGTGGAAGAAGTTCAACAAAGGAAAGAGTGGAAAGCTCAATTGTGCTCTTATATGTCCTTGAAAGATAAGTTATTGTTTCAAAAGTCAAGGCTAAAGTGGCTTGAAGCGGGGGATGCCAATACAAAAATTTTTCATGCGTGTATTAATAAGAGATAACTCAAGAATGAGATTAGATGTTTGAAGATATCCGGTGAACGATACACGGAGCCTTTAGCCCTTAAAGGGGCAGTCAAGGATTTCTATGAGCAGCATTTTCAGGAGAATAATTTCGAAAGACCTTACCTTCATAAGTGTATCTTTAAGTCCTTATCTAAAGGTGACAATGCATCTTTAATTATGCCATTTTCTTAAGTTGAAGTAAAGAGTGCTGTGTTGGATTGTGAGGGCTAAAAAAGCCCAGGGCCGGATGGTTTTAACTTTTCTTTCATTAAGGAGTTCTGGGATATTATGAAGCCAGATTTTTTGTCCTTTATCCATGAATTTATTACTCATGGAAAATTAGTGTGGGGTTCTAATAGTTCCTTTATTATTCTTGTGCCAAATACAGATAACCCTAAAAAAATAAAGGAATTTAGACCTATCTCTCTAATAGGTTGCATGTATAATAAAATGGTGGCAAAGTTATTGGCAAACAGATTGCGGAAGGTGATTGATACTGCAATTTCTGAATGTCAATATGCGTTTGTGAGAGGAAGATACATTTTTGATAGTGTGGTGATAGCAAATGAAGTTACTGAGGAAGCCAAAAGGAGAAAAAAAAGCTGTCTATTTTTTAAAGTTGACTTTGAAAAGGCATATGATTCTGTTAATTGGGGCTTTTTGCAATTTGTAATGGAAAGAATGAGATTCCCTTTAAAGTGGAGGGGGTGAATAACATAGTGTTTAAATACTGTTAGGATTTCTATTTTGGTTAATGGCAGTCCAACTTCTGAATTTGGGTCTGGTAGGGGACTAAGGCAAGGAGATCTTCTGGCTCCTTTCTTATTTCTAATTGTTGCGGAGGGGCTTAATTCATTCATTGATTACTAAGGCAGTGCAGATGCAAGTATTTCAGGGATATAATGCTGGTAGGGATGGTATCTTAGTATCACATCTCCAATATGCCAATGACACTATTCTTTTGGGAGATGCTTCAATTTCTAATGTGTGGGCTATTAAAGTTGTTTTCCAATTGTTTGAGGTTGTGGCTGGTCTTAAGGTAAACTTTCATAAGAGTAAGCTGATGAGAATTAATGTTAACTTAACATGGTTGGAGATGATGGCAAGTTTTTTGAATTGTAAAGTCGGGACTATTCGTTGTTCTTATTTGGGGGTACCTATTGGGGCAAATCCTTGAAGTTTGAAGACATGGCAGCCGGTTATCCAAAAGGTGAAAAAAAGACTTTCCAATTGGAAGTGTAAGACCTTGTCCTTTGGCGGGAGACTTGTCCTCTTGAAGTTGGTACTCAATTCAATCCCGATCTATTTTCTTTCCTTCTTTAAGGCTCCAAAAGGTATTATTTCTCATCTCCAATCTTTGTTTTTAAATTTCCTTTGGGGTGGGAATGATGAGTGTAGGAAAATAGTATGGGTGGCTTGGGATGATGTTTGTAAACAACAAAAATATGGTGGTTTAGGTTTGAAGGACTTAACAACTTTTAATCTAGCTTTATTAGGGAAATGGAGATGGCGATTATTAGTTGAGAGGGATAGATTATGGAATAAGGTTGTAACATCTATTTACGATGTTGATGTTTTCTCTCCACATTATAAAGGGGGAAAAATGTCTGGGTCAGTGTGGTGGTCTGATTTATGGTCTATTCATAAGTGTGATAATGTTAAGTGTGATTGGTTCTCTAGTTCGTGTGTTAGGCGTGTAGGAAATGGGAGACACACTTCCTTTTGGAGAGACTGTTGGTGTTGTCCTGTTACTTTGTGTGAGCGCTTTAGTAGATTATTTTCTGTTGTTGTAAACAAAGATGTATCAATTGTTGATATGATTGTGACAAAAGAGGGAGTTTTTGAGTGGAACTGGTGTTGGAGAAGACCCCTATTTCAATGGGAATTAAGTCTTCTTTCCTTGTTACTTCTGGAAGTTAATTCTATCAACTTAAATGTGGAAATTGCTGACTCTTGGTATTGAACGAGTGATTTTGGGGGTGTTTATACTGTTAAATCAACATATAATACTACTGTTCATGACTCTATTTATGCAGTTTTCCCTTTGCACAAGTTTGTTTGGTGCCACTATGTTCCTACTAAGGTTTCTTGCTTTGCTTGGAGGGCATTCCTTGACCGAATTCCTTCAAAGGTAAATTTATTCAAGAGGAATATTTTACTTAATGCTTCTGTGGAATGTGACTGGTGTGGATGTGGTTCAGAAACTGCTGCACATATCCTCTTTGATTGCCCTGTTGCCTATCAGACCTGGATGATGTGCTTTAATTGGTTTGGATTTTGCTTTGTGCTCCCTAATAATTTTAATGATCATTTTCTGCTTTTTTTTGGGCTTCCGAATTGTAATCCCAAAACACAACTTAAGTGGTCTTTGATTTGGTTAACTACTATTTGGAGTATTTGGCTGGCTAGGAACAAATTGGTGTTCTCAAATATCAAGTTATCACCAGCTGATATATTGGATTTGATCCAGTTACGCTCTTGGAATTGGCTTAAATCTAAGGATAGTAGCTTTGCATCATGGTTGCTGCAACCTTATGCTTGTTTATGTTTTGGTTAATATTGGTTCTGTGTGCTGTCATTTGTAAGCTAGTGTAGGGGCTCTTGGACATTTATTATCAGGGGTGTTCTCATCTCATGCAGAGGGATTGCGCGCTTTTTCTTGACTATTTTGGTATTTTTTGTAATGAGTTATTTTTTTCTTTAAACTTTGAGCTACGACTACTTTATTATTGTATTTTGTAATGGGTTGGAGTACCCCTTGTACTCCTTTTTAATTCATTTTAACTTTTGCTTAACAAAAAAAATTTAATATTATATTTTTTTATTCATTTGTATTAGTCTTGCTTTTGTTGAGATATTTTTTTATTAAATTTTTCTTCATGTGGTTATGAAACTTCATATTTTTTCCAATTTCAAAAGGCTATTTTGTTCCACAAATTTCTTGTTCTATTTTAATTTCTTTTCAAACTCTTTTATTATTTTTTGGATATTAGGAGTCTTTATTTGTTCTTCAATTCTTTTATATTATATTTCTTTATTTTACATATTTATATGTTTTTATTTTCTTTAAATTAAGTTTATTTTTTTATTGAAGCTCCTGGTAACCTATTTAATTCTTTTAATCTTGGAGATTAAATAAATTCAAAACATATTTCTTTTAATCAGGTAAACCTTGGGTCCGCCACAAATCTCAAATAACGCCAGATTTGATTAGCAAAAGTGTAGAGTCTGTTTGATTTACAGTGGAAGAGAATTGATTCTAGAAACAAATGGTTGAGATGAATGATGCACGCTTTACGAAGTACATTGGATGGAAGTGATTTAAAATCAATTCTGCAAAACCATGATTTTGTTTGGTTAGAATTTAAAACAAACGGGCTAGTAGTCCCTTAGGTAATGGAAAAGGTCTTCATCATGTGATCTTATGAAAATTGGGCAAGTAGGTGAGAACTGAGGAGAAGATATTTCAATGTGCTCTCCAAGTCCAGGCATTGGTTGGAAGAGCTTTGTGAAGGAGAGTCCTCGTGAAGAATATTTATGTTTTCAGGCAAAGGTAGTTTCAAAATCCACCAAAGTGACGGATTGTGGCTGACCCTCCAATGCACTAGACAAAAAAAACCAATGATACCGATTTCACGGTATAGACTCCATCTAGTGCTGGACCCCAAGTAAAGAAATCAGCCACAGCTTGAACTTGATTTATTTGGGCCTAGACAAAATAAATGCACTGGACTAGTACTTCATTGGGCAAACTAGTATAAACCTGATCGAACTAATTGGTGCAAAAATTGGTGCGTGTGTGGGTGTTTTCGCCTAGAAATAAATCCCTTGAAATACCGCAAGAAGAACAAGTGAACTAAATCGACATTTTATTTATCCTGAATTTAACAAGACAATCCCATTCACGGAGCAAAGGCCTTATAATTCTCTTCTTTTGAACTTCACAGATCCTCATAAATCCTAAAGGAATTACATATGAAATTTATTTTTACACCACCAGAAAGAGAAATTCGTCCCCCAACAGGGACTATTTCAACATTGTTTTAACGTATTACTCCTCCATGCGAATGATACATCTGATGGACTCCCCTTTCAGCATTAAATCAAAAGCTTTGTTTATCTCTGAGAATGGAACTGTGTGAGTGATGAATTTCTCTAGTTCCAGTTCCTGCATTATTAGCACAAGATCACATTAGACACATAGATAAGATATCATCCTGCAATATTACAATATTAATTATCCTGAAAGACTGCACAATCCTTAACATATATAAGCTTACCCCATTCATGTACTTCTCCACAACTGAAGGAAGATCAGTGCGGGGTTTGTAGTTGCCATAAAAAGTACCCTTAAGAGTTCTCTCATTCAAGAAATTCACAGGATGAGTTTTAAATGCATCATCTTTGCTTGGCACTCCAACAAGTACAGCAACACCCCAACCCTGATAACAGGAAATCAAGGTCCAACTTCAGTAAACTTCACATAAATTTTATAGCAACAAGTAGAAGAAGCAAATGAGATGTGTTTTACATACATCATGGACACATTCGAATGCTGAGATCATGGCCTGGATGGCGCCAGTACATTCAACAGCACGATCCACACCTCCATCGGTCATTTCAGCAATTACCTACACACCAACATTATTCACATCTCAAATCTCTCTCTCTTACACCAAAAGTCTCTCTCTTACACCAAAAGGCAACATATCTAATTCATAGCATCAGAAATAAAACAGAGATCTAAGAGAATAAAAATATAGAAAGAAACTAAACTAAATTTTGGATGAACTGACCTGTTGTACAGGTTTGTCATAATCTTTTGGGTTCACAAATTCATTAACCCCAAACTTCTTAGCTGGCAAGAAGAATGAAATCAGAAATATCATTAATAAGAGAATAGCCATTTAATTTATTTTGAACTCAATCTTGGAGCATTTGATATAAAAAGAAAGCACTATACCAAGTTCAAATCGGCTGGAAACTAGATCAACCCCAATGATTCTTGATGCACCAGAAATTCTTGCCCCTTCAGCAGCCTAAAATTTGGATTGAAGAGAAAAGCAGAAGTTAATATTGTCCTTTATCAGCTGCTATAAAGGCTGCAATACATGCACAAAACAAACACACACCAAAAAAAATAAAAAAAGAAATAAGAGGCATAAGGGTAACATACAGCAAGGCCAACGGCTCCAAGTCCAAAGATAGCAACAGAAGAACCAGGTTTTGGTTTTGCAACATTGACAGTAGCACCAAGACCTACAAGCATGAATGAAATTGAATTGGGTGAACATATATAGAATGGCCTAGTTATATATTATTAGTAATCTACAAGGTAGGGATCTTCCAATTCCAAACCTGTGCATATTCCACAACTGAGAACACAAACTTTGTCAAGGGGAGCAGCAGGGTTGATCTTTGCAACACATCCAGCATGGACAACAGTGTATTCACTGAATGTAGAGGTACCCACAAAATGGAATATAGGCTTTCCCTTAATAGAGAATCTTGACTCATTGTCATGGATCATGACACCCCGATCAGTGTTAATCCTGAGCAGATCACACATGTTGCTTTCCTCTGACTTACAATGTGGGCATTCACCACACTCCCCTGTGAATACAGGGAGGGCATGGTCCCCTGGTTTCAGATGGGTCACACCCTCGCCTACACTCTCCACAATCCTGAATAACACCATCCAACGTTATCGATAACATGTATTATTTCACCGCACATACTATAAAAGAGCACAGAAGATTCAATAAAAAGTACTTCAAAATGAAACACTAACAAAATAGAAAAGGCAAAGATATTTAATAAGTGATTCTGTGCGCAATATTTAGAAGAGAAACATACCCTCCAGCTTCATGACCAAATATACGTGGAAACAATGGAGTCTGACCCTGAAATGGGGAAAAAAGAAAATCATATTAAAATATTGCAATGTATAACATTCCACATATAGAAAGTCCAATACCAGTTCTGGCAAAAACTACTAAGACATACTTTTGCCTAAGTATGGTTTTAGACTTTCAATTATGAAAGCAAACATGCCCTAAGCACCCCATTTTGTTACATAATCAAATCAAACTACATTAGAAGAGTAAATCCTCCCGTGTGAGATTTTAGGTGAAACCTTATTGTCTAAATTTATGATTCATGAAACCTTATTTAATGTCTAAATTTTTGGAACCTTATTAAATGTCTTTGTATCTACATCTACTTATTTTTTGACATCATCCTTTCATGTTCAAATCTCTTGTAAGAAAGGTCTATTCCCCCCCTTCAGCTAAGTTGAAATTGAATATGATGTAGATCTGTTATTACCTTGGCTTCCCAAAAGTAAACATCAGTGTGGCAAAGGGAGGTGAAGAGTATCTTCAAACGCACTTCACCAGCCTTTGGTGGCGCCACCTCTACTTCTTCAATCACCAGTGGCTTCCCTGCCTCCCATGCAACGGCAGCTAGCACATTTCCAAAATACCAATCAAGGCATTCAGTTAGTAATACATTACCACTGATAATGTGGCGTCCATCGAACATTCAAAAAAATAAGTAACGATTCCTATATAGGCACATCAAAATTTGGTAAAACCACCTATTAATAATACAAATTGATGATTATTAGTCTGTTAAACAAACTTGTAGTCATCAACTTTTTAAAAAAGGGAAAGGATCATTATAATTATCTATATCAAGAACTAAAATTAGCAAAATAGATCGAACAAAACTTTCTAAAAAATTTTAAGCCCAAGGTTATGTGCCCAAAAGAAATCTTTCTTTCTTTCTTTCTTCTTGATACGCGATTAGCTATAAATAAATTTATAAAACAAATATTTTCCCAGGAAAAAAATAATAATAATAATAATGTATATAATTATGGGTAAGGAAAAATAGGCAAATATTAAAAATAAATAAATAAAATAAGAATGGACATGCAGCAATGAGATTCGAGGGGATGCGATTGCTGTAAGCTACTACGTATATGACAGCAGAACAGAGAAAACGGAAACGAAGATCAGAAGAAAAGAGTGGATCAGTGAAAGAAAGGAAGAAAGAAGGCTCACCTCTGCACTTGAGGACTTGGCCAGCAGTACTCGACATGACTTGCAGAACGAAAGGGAACGAATTAAGATTGCGACAACTGAGAATTGACGAGTGAGTTGGTGTTATGGTTAATTGTGGAACGAACCACGCGTCCTTGGTCTTTATTTATAGTGGGAAACCACTAAAGGATTCTTCCAGACCCAGTGGTACTTCAAATACCACTTTGGGTTACCGCTGTTGTTTTGTTTCCAAGCGGCGCCTTGGGCTAAAGCCACGCAGCCGCTGAACTGTTGCTTGTTTTCAAGTTTCTTTCTAGTGAAAACCGTACACCAATCAAGTGAAAGCACATGTGATTTGTTTTAAGTTTTAACAACAATCATTTTGGTAAGCATTCTCCCTCTAACGCGTCCTTGTTCTTTTTATTTCTCTTTTATTTTTTTTTATCTCATCTCCGTCAATCTAAAGATAGACACCTCTTAACAGCTGTACATGTAGCATTATTCTTGTTTTAACCTCTTGGATAATTCTATGGTATCCTTTAGTGAGAGAGGGTTTTGGTATCTCCTTTGATTATTTAATGAATTTCACTCAACTTTTTTAAATGATCTTAGTATTTTTATACTTATAGGACAATATTTAACTATTAGAATTTGTATTTTTAATTTTTGAAAAGACTTTTTGACCCCTGTAACCATTATAATGTATTTTTTATTGTATTCCCTAATTTTTTCACATTCTCATTTGCAATACACATGTGTCTCATTTAAAATCTACTTTATTATGTCTTCGAAATAATTTAGGACGGAGTACATAACTTGTTTTTATGTAGTTTTGGCCTATTCAATAAAAAAAATGACAAGAAGGTATCAAAACCCTTTCTTACAGGAGAATACCAAATTACGACCCTAAACTCTTTAATACCGATCCGACAAAACGACCAATCACAACAGTCTCGAAACAGGACCACCGCTACAAGTTTCACCTTTTTTTTTTCTTCTGTTTGCTTATTTTCTCCAGTCTTCACGGTTCTACCGCATCTGCTAACTTCATCCACAAACTTACGATTCTTTTAAAAGCAACAACTAGTTGCTTTGAGAAATCTTATATTGGAATGGTAAATTTATCCAAACATACACTTAAAATATCAACATATCATTGGATTAAATTTCTCAACAATTATTTATAAAAAAAATAAAATTTAAAAATTAACTTCTTTTGCAAAATGAAATTAGATATTCAAAAAGAAATTAAATGTAAGAACTTTTAAAAAAATTGTTATACATATTAATTTCAACTTATGAAATGTTTATTTTATTTTATTTTATTAATTTATAAGTGGTTTTTGAAAAAATTATCTAAATTAACCCTTAACAATGTTAATTTATTGATTTAATATTTAAAAAATATCATTTAAATCAATCCTTCAGTAGAGTTGTAAAAATTAATTAACCTGGCCCGAGTAATCGAATTAAATTAAAATATCCTACTAATCAATGTCTTAAACATTAATTAAGGAAGATATAAATAGAAAAAATTAATAAAAAAAATATAATATTAAAAATATTAAATGCTATATATTTTTTAATAAATATCTTTTATTTTTAATGCGTCTGTCTAAATTAAAAATTAATTAACTTGATATAAAAGTTTGAATAAATTTCTCATAAAAAGATCTATGAAAAAGAAAAAATAAAATAAATCAGAAAATTAAAATGAATTTAATTATTTTTTATAATTTAAAATTAGTCTTTTATTCAAAAGCTCTCTTTTAACTTTTTTTTTTTATAAATAACGAATTTTAACTTATTAAATTCAATCTATTTTTTATTTCAACCACTTTAGTGGTCATGAATTGAAAAATAGCGAATCTAATTCAACCTACTTGTTAAGTGGACTATTTCCGTTAAATTAAAAAGATAATAGAAATATGATTTAAGCAGTTTCCTTCAAGGGATTAGGAGTGATTTACAGAGGTGCTGCTACGGAAGTTTTGCAAGCAAAATATGGACCAAGAATTGCTGAAGCTAAAAGCCTTCAATGGGCAATGTAAATAGCTGCTGACTTGTCTTTCACCCATCTACTGTTTGAAACGGATTGTTTACAATTGGCCCAAGCTTGGAGCTCCAGAATTTCACCGAAGACTTACTTCCACCAGATGGCTCAGATTTTCCATATGTTTCTGCTGCATGTGAAAAGGAATGGTATGGTGGCTGATGATTTATATACCAAGACTTGCTTTCTCTATGGGTTCTGTCTGTTGGATTGAAGATATGCCTTCATCCATTAATAACCTTATTCTTGTAGATTTGAATGCTTATCCAGCATCCTTTGATTAACGAAATATTGCATATTTTCAAAACAAAAAAAAAAAAAAAAAGCAATCGTTCTTGTGCCTCACATGTGGTGGTTTTGGCTCACGATGCTTTGCATATGTAAGTAAAGAATGGTTATTTAAATCAAAATAATAAACTTTTTCCTTCCATAAAAATTGTCTCGTAACATATATTTTATTAAAAAAAGTATTACATCGCATCCTACGTATAAGAAACATATACAAGACTAAAATCGATGATCAATCTAAGAGATGCATGGAAATATGTTAATAATAATTAATAATGTAATTAATTTAAGATTTTTTCATAAATATCTTTAGTATTGAATGAGTGGGTACCTCAACCCCTAAAGGTAAATTAAGGGTATATAAGATATTTTAACTAACATGGATATTATGTTTCTTATATATATGGCAAATTTCTTTTATAATTTTATTTCTTATATATAAAAGCAAAGGTAGTATTATATATGCATTTCCGTCACAAACCCTGTCAATGGCAAATTTGACATGATAATCTTTTTTTGGTAAGTGGGGAAAAAACAAAACATAACTAAGTCATAGGACCATGTACGCATATCCAAATACAACAAATGGTTAATTTCAACAGGAGGAGGCTTCCAAACGCGCATAAACGTGTGATGCTTATGAGCCTATCCAGGAAGACAGTCAGCAGGCATATTTAAGCAGCGAGAGATAACACGAAAATTAACCTACTCAAAAACATTACGAAGGGAATCAACACACAGGAAATAGCCTGAGCATAGAAAGCCAAAGTAGCACTGTTATCATGCAGGACAACAGCAATAGCTGAGGCAGAATCAAACTCACAAACAACTTTGGTATACCCCAACTCCAAAGCAACTTCTAAACCTCTTCCAATAGCTGTGATCTCCGCCAAGAGGATATCACCTTGATTTTCATAACTACTAAAACCCAAAACCCAACAGCCAAAAGAATTGTGAAGCACTCCTCAGACTCCCATAGTATCCATTTTAAGAGATCCCTAACCTTAAAAATCACCATCCCATCAAATTGTTTAATGCATTTGAGCATATATTTGCACTACAGCATTTTTGACTTTAGGCCACGATTTTCTTGTCCACAGGTAAAAAACTGTGGCTTAAAAATGACATAGGCCACACTTTTATACATGTAGACAAATATATACAATTTCCCTCACTTTTAAAATTAAAATGTTTAACCGTGGCCTATTTATATTAGGCCACGCTTTTAAAACCGTAGATGATAAATAAATCACGATTATTAAACTGTAGATATATATAACCACATTTAAAAGGGTGTTGTTTATAAAACTTAGCATAAAAATCGTGGGTAAAGATTAATTTGAAAAAAAAAAACCGGGAACATTTCAGAGGACTTAAATAAAAAAAATTTGTAAATACATTATACCCAAACCTCTCTTTGCCCTGGTTCTCAAAACCCCCACTCTTTAGTAACCTCTATCACCTTCTTCTCCCAAATTCCACCCACCATAATTTAACCCCTCTCTGTCTCTAAGATTTCACTTTCGATCGATCCCTACATAGGGTTTTTTCACTTTCACTATGTTTTTCTCTTCCTTTCTCAGATTAGGGTTCTGACGACTACGGTCGACGATCCGATGAGTCCAAGCGGCAGAAGCCACGAGAGCGACGAGCACAACCATCACTCTAACATCCGTGAGCAGTAGAGGTTATTTCCATCACCAACATCAACCACATCATGAAGAAGGCCCTCCTTGCAAATGGAAAATCGCTAAGGATGCCAAAGAGACCGTTCATGAGTGCGTTTTCAAGTTCATCAGCTTCATCACCAACGAGTATGTTTATTTTCTCCTCCGCTTTCTTCCTTTCCCTCCTCGTTCGCTCGTTCATTCTGTGCTTTGACCGTTGAATCGTTGTAGGGACTCTGATAAGTGTCAAAGAGTAAAGAGGAAACCCATTAATAGTGATGATTTGCTCTAGCGATGGCCACTCTTTCGTATTGCTTTGTCCTCGACCAATTGGGAAATGGTTGTAAATGGAGGCAATTTCAAATCTTTCTCCCATTCCTTTGAATGAACCTATTTCACCTTTGTAATTATTCTGTTTGACTACATTTCTCTAATGTGTTTGTGCTCACATCTATGTTACGACTTTTCAATTTGTGGTGTTCCAGGGTGATACCAAGGGAAATGTTGCAGATGGAGGTAATTTCAAATCCTTTCTTAATTCATTTCTTTTGGATGTTGAATGTCAAATAATGAAGATGCTATATAAGGTTGTTGTTTAAACTCTGAATTTTAATTGTTGAGGTTTTGTAGACCCAGTAATAATTGTTGGATAGAGGTTTTTATAGCAGTTCAGACTTAAGACCCCAATGATTTAAAAGATTTTGGGTTAAATGGTGAGCCTTGGTGTGAGAATAATGCTATCAGCATATGTATATCACTTATTGTTTTGGACTATTATATTGAATTTGATAATGATGTTATTATATATCTTTAATCTTGAGCTTGCTTGTTGGAATTTTGGTTTGGATGGCTGGAGCTTTGCTCCCGCTTGTATTGTAACTAAAGCATTATCTTTGTTGGATTTCACTGAGCTGATTTTCTTTAGCTTTTTTTAGGAACACACGAGACATTCTTTTATGATTGTGTTAAGATAATTACTGCACCTTGTTTTTTTATGATAGATATTTTATTTCGTGCAAATGCATAGCAAATACTCCCTTAAAATAACATCTTCACACCTTGTGACCAAATAACATTTTACCATGATTGATTTCTTTTTGTTCTGATTGAATCTTCCTTATTTCACACCAAACCTTGCCATATTTTTATTTTTCTTTTCAGATGATGTACTTTGCTCTATTTTGCAGGATTTCTTATCCTCCTTTATTTATTTAATGGTATTCATTTTATTTAATTAGTTTCAAGCTAATGGTATCCATATTGATAGAGTTGCAAGGCTATTCCATTCATACACGTTACACCATAATTTAGTGATACAACGGTTAGTATTGGTCAAATTCAATGCTATATTATCATGCAGGGATACAGGCCATGTGGATTCAGGGCAGAGCAACCATATAGCATGTTTTAAACACATTTGTAGATTGTAGTGCTATATTATAAGCTTAGTTCACTGCATATATTTAAATGCTCTCTCTGTTCTCTTGATTTCATCATTGCTATTTTGTCACTATTATTATTTCTATAATTTTATATATTTCTTTTATTATAAACTATTCTAGAAATTCATAATGGAAGAGTTGCAATTCATCATCCACCTACCACCTTGTTTATGGTTATGTATAATTATGAACTATACCTTTATTGGTAAATTTATACATGGCCATTATCTTTATTAATGTTAATATTAAGGGTAAAAGTCTTATTTTGAGAGAACATGATTGTTTACACATAACAATTGAATTCAGGGGCTGCACAATTCAAGCTATGTCAGCATCAATCCTTTCTTCAAAAAAATGGTAATTTAATCTGCATATCACTTTATTGGGTGTTATCATTTCATTTTGGACTTACTGGCAACATTAGTTCTCTAACAAGTGGCAAGAAATACCGTAGTGCCATTTCCTGTTCTTGACTACACCTATTTTGTAGCTATGTAAGAAACATGAATTTGAAACCAAGCTATAATGCATGTGATGTCACCATTATCAACCTTGAGCAGTAACAATTTTCATAAAACATGATCCTGAATTGATTATGCATGTGTCATAGTTCTTGTTATATAGATTCTCTTTTGTTCTTTCCCAAGGAAAATTATTTTGACTTAACATATGACCCAGCTATCTTTCCCAAGTTTATGGAGCAATCAGCAGAGTCAAATCTTAATGTTAGGAAAGTGAGATAGCTAGGAACTGGAAAAATGATTTACAAGAAAAGAAACTAAATAAATCCAAAGTACAAACTCTCATATATCTGGTTTGATAGTAAGTGGAGATGAATAGGATCAAGAAAAACTAAATGGACTGTAACTTACTAGCTCCTTTATCGTTCAAGTATCTATGTAAGCTTTTATTGTATTTTTATCTTTGTACATATTGATGACTTCTGATTGTGTATCATTTTAGTTGAGTTTGTGTTTTGATTTTTTTTATTTGACTTTCTAATGATTGGTTTATTTTACCAAACTTGGATTTAAGTTTATCAACATGTAATTTGTGTAGTTAGAACTTAGACGTTAGAAAGCACCTTGAGCAGCCTTTTGCTTTTTTATTTATTTTGAGTAGTGTGGCTATGTAGTTTGATTATATTTTTAGTTAATTTATTTATCTCTTTTATTTTATTTTAATTTAATATTATGAATAGATGCTTTTAATATTATGTAACATTAAAGGTAATATTAAAATTAACGTACGCATATTGAAATCTTGCGGTACAAGTTTTTTCTATTAATTTTTTTCCTGAACAATTAGGTATAATTTACTGAATTTTTTATTTCATCTGCAATAGTGATGCATGTTATAATGTTGTGTTTTTCCCTTCATTCAATGTTGTTATATATAGTTGCTAAAGAAAGGTAGATACAAGCAGACAAGAAACAACTATTACTTATAACTATATTGTTTATGCTAATAATTACATTCCTAGCTATGTTTTGATGTGGTTTAGGATTATACGGATCAGCAAATACTAAATAAAAATGTCGATTCCTAAATAAAAATGTTGATTCCTATTCACATGACCATCCATATTGACACATACGCCCCAATTCATGATTAAATTGATTGAACAAACATGCCATGATGGTGTGGTATATGGGTTAATCGAAATTATTTAAATCCTTCAGCGGTATTAGAGGTGATTATTCTGTATATTAGGCCCATCAAACCGAGTATCTAGTATGACAGTAATTAATGATTCCTTGTTGTTAATCCCCAACTACTTGACAAGACTTCCTTTTTGAGGAATACACTAACGTTGGGAATTATATATGCTCAGAACTCATACTTGAGTGGAGAACAATGTAAGAATCTATATATCCATAGACTTAAAGTTTTGGGTTAAGATGTTATGTTAATGTTGTTGTATTTATATATTCTCTATTATTATTATTATTATTATTATTATTATTATTATTATTATTATTATTATTATTGTTGTTGTTGTTGTTGTTGTTGTTGTTGTTGTTGTTGAGATAATTTGGACCCCGACCATTCAAGCCGGCATATCCACAACGCGTGTACATCAATCTCACTTAAGCGAGTCATAGCATCTTTATGAGGCGGTTACAACGAATAACAGATTTTCCCGCCATATTTCATCTATATATACTCAGCAAGAGACCCATTTGAGGTACACATTTATTCTATTATTTTTATACTCTGTTGAATCTCCCACTGACTTGAGCGTCAGAGTTCCTGCAGTTACACCCTGCCCCACCGTGGGTACGCCGCACTCCGCCGTGGATTACGAGAGGATTCAACACCTTCAACCGAAAAACACCGTGGGGAAATTACGTACGAACATTGGCGCCGTCTGTGGGAATTACGAAACGATGAGTTCTATTCATCCCTTCCATTTCAATTCTGTTCGTGTAATTCTCCTCCGAAGATCATGGTGGCCAATCGCAGCGTCGCCGCTTATTCTCCGGTGGACAATCACGTTGGCCACACTATCTCTCTTTCGTCGCATCCTCTCTCCAGGTAATCTTGGACTTGATTATATACTTCTTGTTTTGTATACTTCTCTGATGATATATGTCCAGATCCCGTTGTAAGAAACAATAGTCAAAGATCAAGAATCAAGAAGAAGGAGATACACCAAGATTTAGCATCAGCGGCTGCAAGTGAGAATGAGCCATCATACTGCTGGTCAAATAATTAACGGTTAGCGACAGTCGTTCTCTCTCTCTCTCTCTCTCTTCACATTCCGACCGCTTCCCGGGTTCCCACCTCCTCTGCGGCGATGATATCTCCGACATCTTGTACGAAATTGTGGCACGGTTTCTCTATCAATGGATATTGTATGAGGATGAAAATCTTGGTCAACGTAAGTAGAAGGTAAAACCATAATTTCAAGAACCTGTGATGCATCGCCGGTTATATCCAGTCAAGGAAGTGTACGTTCGAGATGAGTCAGAATTAAATCCGAGATGATTCAGCGATGCAATCATGATCAAGTCCTGTTTCCTCATGATGTAAGCGTGCAATTCAGCT
Source organism: Sesbania bispinosa (assembly GCA_026901365.1). Classification (NCBI taxonomy): domain Eukaryota; kingdom Viridiplantae; phylum Streptophyta; class Magnoliopsida; order Fabales; family Fabaceae; genus Sesbania; species Sesbania bispinosa. The sequence continues at coordinate 836,485 of QLOH01000388.1, forward strand.
TCGGTCTCCTCTTTCTCTACCTCTGATCAACGTTCAACAGAAACGTGATCCATTCCGAGATGCATGGAACATTTCCATAAGGTTGGGTGCAGTTCGGCCACGTTTATTTCAATAAAGCTGGGTGCAGTTCGGCCACGTTTCCGGGATTGATCAAGTGGAGATACCAATCCATAATCCAGGATACCACATTACTATATGTAATATAGAAACCCAACTTGAACTAATTGAGGGCGCGACCGTCGAGAGCCATCCTGGACTTGTGCTGTGATGCTTGATGGGTTATGCCGTGATGCCCGGGGAAGGATCTTCAGGCCGAGTTTATAAAGTAGCCACACATCCTTCTCCATGGAGTTTACGTGCTCAGCCTCTTCAAATCTAAATCAAAGTTTAAATAATTCTGACAAGATAATATCCTTAAGTGATCAAATTCTTATTATACTCTGCCTTGCATTCTGTTTTGGATTTGTGCCGGGATGTTTGATGGGTTGTGCCGCGGGCCCCCAGACTTTTAATCCGTGATGGCACATTGATTTTATTTTAAGTCAAGTGCCACCTACCCCGAGATGTGGCACATAATGAATGATCTGAGATGTTTGTATATTGTTTCCAAATGCCACCTGTTCCGAGCATGGCTTTGTTCCACTCTGACATTGAGATCCTTGTTGATGATCTATTGTTTTGTCGCTCACATAAGCAATATTTTCTGATGGGCGTGATGCCGTCTTCAAGATGCTTTTTCCACTCGATGCTAAAATTTTCAAAGCCATTGTTACAGATTCCACATCATCATCTTTGGGTTCCTTGATTGGACATGCTATGGAACTTCATAGGGCGTTGCATCTCTCTTCTCCAGGGTCTAACAGGAAGGATGCTCCATCAAGGTTGTTGGAATGGATAGATGCTGGTGTAGTATACCACAAACATCGGGGCATTGGTCTCCTACGTTATGCTGCTGTATTGGCTTTTGGAGGAGATGCCCAATTAACTTCAACTAGCATCCTAGTTTCAGATTTGAATGATGTTGAAAATGTTGTTGGAAAGTCTTCCAGTAGCTCCGATATTAATGTTATGGAGAATCTTGGAAAATTCATATCTGAAAAGTCTTTTGATGATGTTACTCTTCGTGATTCTTCTTTGGCATAGCTGACAACAACATTAAGGATTTTGTCTTTTGTTTCTGAGAACCTAACTATTGCGGCAACTCTCTATGATGAAGATGAGGGCACATAATGCATTACAACGTCAGAGATACTATTGGAACGAAAATAAGCCACAAACTAGCTGCATGTGCCGCGAAGTTATCATCTCCATATCCTGATTATGCTATTGGTTATGGAGTTGTCTGTCATCTTATTGCGTCAGCCCTTGCGCTTTGGCTTGTACATGGCTGTAGTCTGGGTCTCTTTCACAGCATTCTTGCTATTGTTCAGGGTACTTCATTGTTGACTCTAGGTCCAAAAATATGCAGATTGCTCTATCTTTTGAGTGATTTATTTCCTGAGGAAGATATATGGCTTTAGACTAGTGGAATGCCTTTGTTAACCACACGAAGAATGTTGGTCATTGAAACCCTATTAGGGCCTCAGAAGGAGAGACTTGTCAACTGGTATTTGGAATCTGGACACCTTGAGAAGCTGGTTGGCCAGTTGGCACCACACCTTAACAAAATTACTGAGATTATACAACATTATGCAATTTCTGCAATAGTAGTCATTCAAGATCTGCAGCGTCTTTTGTAATTCACATTGCTTGCCAAAATGCTAATTATGCAACTATGCTTTTGCGACCAGTGTTGTCATCGATTATTCATCATGTTTCAGAATCATCTCCATCAGATACTGATGCATACAGGGTTTTGAGGCTTCCTGATTTTCTTGTCAGCCTGTTGGAGCATCCACTTGGCAAGGTCCTATTCAAATGAGCAGATCTCATTCTTTGATCAGAGGTAGACATTTTGCTTACCAACAACGAGTTTGTGAAGATATTACGAAAGAAGTTGCTGCTAGCTTGGTCCAAGGTGTTTTATGTTCTAGAAAAGGAAGACATGCACCTAGTGATGCCAGATTGTAGTTGGCTCGACGCCCATTGACAATCAGAGTTGGTTTCTCACAAGCCTTCTTCAACGTTTAATCCGTGATGTAATTCCGAGATAATTCCGTGATGCATTCCGAGGTGCGACGCTGTTCTGTGCCATAGCTCCTCTAACATTTATTCCTTTATTAATTATTAGGCCAAATGTTTATTCTCATGTCGTCAAAGTTCAAGACCCTTGAAGTCCGAGATGCTACCTTGACTGTGTAGTTAATCCTGTAACTCAATACAATCAAGTCTCGTGAAGCTGCACTACCTCTGTTCACAATCTGAAGACGTAACGGGATATACGTTCTCAGCCGATTTCGAAATCCTAATGTACATTTTCTCTGGGTGCATGCTCCACGCCTCCTCGCTTGTCAATGGAGTGAAAGGGAGAATTCAAATCGAGAATCAGAACTCAGAAGAGCCTCTCGGCCAAGAAATGGTCCACCCGCGATTAATACTAATAATTCTGCTAATCGACTCTTCGGTTAATACTAATAATTCGGCGAAGTTTGCAGCTGAACCACAATATCGCTCAGCTCCTACCCCTCGATGCTCGCCTTTCTTATATAGCTGTGATGTGCAAGTCAACTTCAATACCCTATCTATTCTGAGATCCTTTGCGCTCACATGTTTATCAAGAAATACTACCCTAAAGAGGCACAAAAATAGACCGAGTGAAGGTTGATGGCATTGATACAAATGTTGCAGTAATGAAGGAACTACTATTCCCGGTCATCATATTTGTTAACCGACTACGATTTTTGGCCTCGGAATAAAAGTCAGCAGCAGAGAACTCCTCCTCAGTGCGCTCGGACTATAATCTTGTCATTTTATATCTAGCTCGAATTTATAATTTATCTAGGATTGCTTACATCTCGGATGCATAAGGTCTTCACACCTCGGAAGTCATACTGCGTTTCTTGCGTCTCAGACATCTTGTTTTCACACCTCAGGTTTATTCCTTAAGCATCTCGGACACAGTCCGTTGAGTTTTTCGGGATTAGTCCCTTGACCATCTCGGGCTTAGTCCCTCGAGCATCTTGGACATAGTCCCTTGAGTTTTTCAAGCTTAGTCCCTCAAGCATCTCGGACATAGTCCCTTGAGTTTTTCGGGCTTAGTCCCTCGACCATCTCGAGCTTAGTCCCTCGAGCATCTCGGGCGCAGTCCCTTGAGTTTTTGGGCAAAGTCCCTCGACCATCTCGGGCTTAGTCCCTCGACCATCTCAGGTGCAGTCCCTTGAGTTTTTCGGGCATAGTCCCTCGACCATCTCGGGCTTAGTCCCTCGACCATCTCGGGCGCAATCCCTTGAGTTTTTCGGGCATAGTCCCTCGACCATCTCGGGCTTAGTCCCTCGACCATCTTGGGCGCAATCCCTTGAGTTTTCCGGGCTTAGTCCCTCGACTATCTCGGGCTTAGTCCCTCGACCATCTCGGGCTTAGTCCCTCGAGCATCTCGGACACAATTCCTCGAGCTTTTCGGGCATAGTCCCTCGAGCATCTTGGGCGCAGTACCTTGAGTTTTCTGGGCTTAGTCCCTCGACCATTTTGGGCGTAGTCCCTCGAGCATCTCGGGCGCAGTCCCTTGAGTTTTTCGGGCATAGTCCCTCGACCATCTCGGGCTTAGCCCCTCAAGCATCTCGGGTGCAGTCCCTTGAGTTTTTCGGGCATAGTCCCTCGAGCATCTCGGGCGCGGTCCCTTGAGTATTATACCGGGCCCAATCCCTTGATTATTATCATATTTGTTTCTCGATTTACTTCGAATTATGCTCCTCATCTCCGTCTCAGCCCTGCGAGGCCCCGGATATCCACGTCAGACTTAGCTCCGTGACACCCCAAATTATCATCTCGGACCCAGTTCCATTAGATCACAAATTGCTTATCATCATCTCGGACTCAATTCCTTGAAAGATACCTCAATGTGTGCCCCAAACGAAACCAACTTCAATTGTTGACGGCATGCACCGACTTAATATTAGCTAGGGGGCATCTCTTCTGGCCTATTAGCGTCAATGTTATTCTCGAACTTGACAGTATGTAAAGCCATTATGCAAACAATCTGGGCTAAGTTTCATGCTTACGCTGACACCAACCGTCTTTGCCAAGATGGAAATTATCTAGACCGGCCATACATGGCACAGGTAGTCATCTGCACCTAACCAACACTGCCGACTTCGACGAAGTACAATATTTCGATTACGTGACTCCATCAATCAAAATGCAAATCGATTTCGATCCCATTTACTGGTCTATCCCAACTGATTACAGAACGTATCAAGCCAGCTGAATGACTCCGGACTATTTCAAGTCGGATACTTTATATCAAAGCACCCGACTTGGGGGCATCTATTCTGGAGATAATTTGGACCCCGGCCATTCAAGCCGGCATATCCACAACTCGTGTACATCAATCTCACTTAAGCGCGTCATAACATCTTAATGAGGCGGTTACAACGAATAACAGACTTTCCCGCCATATTTCATCTATATATACTCAGCAAGAGACCCATTTGAGGTACATATTCATTCTATTATTTTTATACTCTGTTGAATCTCCCACTGACTTGAGCGTCAGAGTCCTTGCAGGTACACCCTGCCCCACCGTGGGTACGCCGTACTCCGCCGTGGATTACGAGAGGATTCAACACCTTCAATCGGAAAACACCGTGGGGAAATTACGTACGAACAATTATTATTATTATGGATTAACATTAATTAATAAATTATATTAATATCTGTTAAATTATTTATATCAATTATGAAATAATTTTATTATTGCATATTAGTAGTTGATGGATAATGTATATTCGACTTTATTATGAATGTTCCGTGATGGGTTGAGCTATTCAATTTAGTAGCCTGTTGAGAGGTCCCTAATATCTATTGGTAAGGCATAGAAATGTTGTCCCATTAGGCAATTCATTCTATACACATTACATGTCTTTTCAGCACTCTTACCAGGAAGAGGGAAAAATTTCTCTCATGTATTTAGAGAACAAAGAACTGACATGGATCCATCCTTGATTCCAGGTGTATACTACTAAAACTTAATTCGTTATAGACATGTTGTAGTATGGTGTCTTGTGATTAATATCTAGGTTATTGTTCATGAAATTCAACAAATGTCACTTATAGAGTTCACCCTTCTCTTTTTTTTGGGTTAAATAGAGGCACAAAGCTAAAACTACACCGCTACAATTCTGGGAATAACACTCCCAGCAAGATCATTTCGAATACAAATAGAAGCACATAAAGGAGGAGAAGTAAGAACATGGAGCCCTATAGGAACGAAGTGCATAACATTTGCCAAGCAATCAACCACCGTATTTGATTCTTTCCAGACATGAGAGATATGCATAGTCCAATTCCTGCCTAAAAACTCTTTGATTCTCTCCACAATGAAATGATAGGGATGACAGGGTATACTTCTTAATAAAATTAACAGCCACCTCAGAATCACATTCTATCCAAACTTTTCGAGAATCAAAACTCTAGGCCACCTCAAGATCCCAGAAATGATTCCTCTAAACTCCGCCATCAAGACTAAAGAAGTACCTAAATCATGCTGAAACCCACCTAACCAGCGCCCTTAATGATCACGCATTATTCCACCACAAGCACCCATGTTATACTGATGCTTGACTGATCCATCCGTGTTGAATTTTACCCACCCAACTGGAGGAGGAGTCCACCCAACATGAACAGAGTTCTCCCATCTTTGATTAACCCCTTATCACCTCAATAATAAGATCCTATTAGAGTTTATGAATGTATTTATTAAAAACATGTAAAAATATCATGTAAAATTTTATTATGAGAAATGTCAATTGATGTTTATATGACACACTATGAACTTTTTGATCAAATGAAAGAACTTTGGAGATATGTGTTGTTTGTTGTAAAGCTATTTTTCTTAGTGGGTTCACTTATATGTGTTTGTAGAAAATAATGAAAAGTAAATATTTAAACCAACATATTAATCAAATAAAAAGTTTTAAATTAAATAAATTTAAAATTATAAACTTTGAGAATTAAGAAACCTTTAACCAAATTTAAAATATTACAATTTTTACCATAATTTTGAGTTAGTATAAATATTTGTAGTTAAATTAAGAAATAAATAATAAAAAATAATATATCAAGTATTATTGTGTTTGCTATTGAAAGGATCAAGTAATTATATATATACATATAGAGAGAGAGGGGGGGGGGGGGGGAATAAGGGAACATGACAGAGGAGAAGAGAACAAGGCACCTGAGTTTTTAATGAGATATCATAATCCCAACCTTTTATTAAAATCCAATGGTTCAAAATGACTCTTCTCATTTTTACATAAAGAAATCATTTTTTTTAGATAGTTCCTATATATATATATAGGGGACATATTTAATAAGAATGGTTTTTTATGTAATAATGAGAAATATCTTATATACCAATATAAAAGGTAATAAATTAATATAATTAATGAAAAATGAAAAAAATTAAGGATAAAATATATTTTTGGTCTCTGTAAAATAAGTTACTTTTGCTTTTAGTCCCTATAATTTTTTTTATTAAATCGTCCTCCCAATGTTTTTTTTTTTTTGCAATTAGTTCGTTCCTTCAATTGGCGTGTGTCAGGCCGCTCGTCGGGGGCCTACGACCCAAGCTATTTACGGCCTAATTTGGTTTGACTCGTTTAATAAAAAGGTCAGACCTATGCTTTTGAAAAAGTCTTTTTATTTAAACAGGTCAGACTAGACTTTTTAAAAAGTCTATTAGGCTTGGCGCGAGGGCTATCCTATTTATAAATAATATTATTTTTAATAAAAATATAAATATATTAAACATAATATATATTATAATAATATATAACTTTTTAATTTCTCCATTTGACTTATTTAGAGATAGACATGGCCTATTTAGAGGCATATGTCATTGACATATTTATATTTTAAAAAAGTAATCTTATTAGTCCGTAAGTATATTAACCTATGTAGATATAGACTTATTAGTCTATTTAAAAGTCATAATATGAAACAGACTTTCAAACAGGCTAATAGGCCAAACCAGGCTTTTAAACAGGCCAGAACATGCCTAAAAAAATGGCCTATAACAGATAACAAGTCAGGCTTGGGCCATGAAAATAAAATTGAAGGCTAGGTTTGGGCTTTGCAAAACCTAGCTTGGCTCAACCTACTTCCACCCTTACATATGTAGCACGTTTTCTCTCTCCTAATTGTCTATTATTTTATTCTTTGCGATCTTAAACCGCAAGAAAATGAGTAAACCCTCAAAATGTGTTGAGTCTCAAAAATATCATAAGGGAAATTATGATGTTTTTAGATAGCTCACCTCTCAAGTTTTAATGTTTAACAAATTTGGGTTAAAATATTTATCATAGATACATAAATGTATAATAACTTATCTATGATTTCAGCAAGCCACTCTGAACTTATAAAGACTATCTAAAGTGTTTTCAACCAGTCTAAAGTGGAAAAGCCTTCTGAAGGTTCAACCTGTCTGAAGTGTTGAAGCCGTCTGAAGTGTTCAACCTGTCTGAAGTGTTGAAGCTGTCTGAAGTGCTCAACCCGTCTGAAGTGTTGAAGCCGCCTGAAGTGCACAACCCGTCTGAAGTCTCATTAATGACGTGGCACTCTTTGCTGAAGTATGTGAAGACATCTTTGAAATTCTGCTGAGTCAAGCGTTCTCTGCTGCACGTACCTTTTTCAAACATATTTATGGCAAGGAACACAGAGACCTTTCCTGGTATATTTGAATTTCATACACCATTGAGGAAATCCCTGCAATGCAACCTTTGCAGCAACAACAGTGGCAGCTTTACGGCAGCAGCAACCTGGTACTTGTGTCAGAAAAATTCAGAACTCTCAGAAGCATGTCTCACAACGGATTAAATAGCATTTAATGATATCTCTAAATGGTGGTATTTCAACGGATTGAAGATTGGTTATAAATAGCCCTTCATGAAGACCATCAGGAGAGTAGAAGCATATACAAGAAAGTCTAAGAGATATTACGCTGCAAGTTTTTCTCTGTAAAAACACTCTGATTTCACATTCCTTGTACATCATTTGTATATCCTGAGTATACCTCAGTTCTTATTGTACATTGTCTCTGTTTAAGCTTCAAACTTGTGTAGTTTAAAAGCTTAGACATATCTCTTTGTAAAAATTGTCTTTGAGCCTAGAGAGGCTTGTCTGTAAAAGAATACTTGGTTGTAGAGCCTGAAGAGGATTGACTGTAAAAGAATACTTGTAATCTTGTGAAGATTAAGAGAAAATCCAAGTGCTAGTTGGCATTGGGACTGGACGTAGCTCACAGTGGTAGTGAGTGAACCAGGATAAATTCCTTGGCTAAGTTTTCTATCCCTTATCTCTTGTCAATTTATTTATACTAATCAAAGGGTGTTGAAAACTATTCTGATAATTTTAAAAAGCAAGAAACCTTTTTAAAGATCTTTTTAGAAGCCTTCTTAAGAAACTTCAGACAGCCTCTTAAAAACCTGTCTGAAACTGTTGTAAACTTAACCGTTTGCGAAAAGCTTCCATAAATTATTAAGAAACACTATTTAACCCCCCCCCCCCTTTAGTGTTCCCCTGTGTTTCTACAAAATGGTCCCAGAAAGATTGGCCATCGGTCAACTTAGTCCCTAAAAGAATGAAAATTGTAAAAAGGTCCCTGACAGATGCTAACATCAATCAAAATCGTCCTTCCGTTAACCCAAGTCTGTTAAAGCTAACAGACTTGCTGATGTGGCATAAAAGACTGAAAGTCTTCATTTTAGTTCCTGCCCAGTCAGCCCAAAAGATTGAAAATCCATCAAATTGGTCCCTGCCCAGTAAGCCGAAAGGATTGGAAATCTCTCTCTCTGTAAGCTTTTCCTGAGAACAAGTTCTATAATGTGGGAAATAGTGTCTTTTGGGCCATTAGAAATACCAGAAGAAACTCGTTTCAGCACAGGGTTGACCCCAATTCCTTCCCCTTGGAGTTGTAGTACACTTGAGACCACCTTTTCTTCTTCTTCTTCTCCAACCCAAGGGACTGCTTCCAAGTACTCCAAACATGATTGGATACATGAGCCGAAACCATGGAATTCTGCAACCTAAAGGAATAAATAATACATGTTAGAGTTTTGAAAATTAAGAACTTTTTAACATTTCTTCTCCAAATTCCAACTACCAAGTAATTCCAGGAAATACTAAACCATATATAGATTCTGCGGCTTTCCTATGGGTCTAATGATATCCCCTCCGGCCTCCACTTTCAGGAAAACACATGCATATCACAAATGGGTTTGAAACCAATGTTGAATTTATGAACATGAAAGAAAAAAAGATATATGAAGGATCCTTTGAATTGATGTAACTTATTGGCTTATTCTATCTAAATAATAGAGCACTGGATTTCATACAGTTCATTCCTAATATAAGAGGACAAAATGGTAAAATAACTAGAAGACAGATTTGAAAAGAAGGCATTATAAGGAAAAAATGCTATGACTGTGGTTTTAGGCATCACCTTTCATAATCAAACCTTGTAGAGAAAGTTACCAAAAAAATGTAGAGAAAGGTTCGAAATATTTTGACCAACAAAAATACAATAATCTCATGGTTAAAAGAATTACATCAGTAATCTACTAATTTTTTTTTTGGGGGAAAAACCAATCCTATGTGACTCAACGAATATATCAAGACCACCATTATAGTTTTCATTCATGGAACACTCCAATTTATATTTGTTGAATTCATAATAGGTGAATATGCAGTTAATAGTGGCATGAGTATCATTTTCAAAGTGAAGTATGAAATAACTCAACACAATGAATATAATTAATGAAAGGAGTATTAATACTCTTTAGCAGAGATATGAACATCAAGCTTCCCAGCAAATACTGTATTTCAGAAGAACAAATAAACAGACTCAGAGACACCACAAAGATAATCTCACAGATATAATACGTACAAAACAGAAATAGCCACACCACATCATATATTTCATCCCCCCCCCCAAAAAAAGTAATAACCACACAGATCACATATTTCATACAACATAAATTGAATTAGCATAACAGCAAGGTAGATTAAGAAAGAGTTGGCGGAATAGCTGGGAGGGATAGAAAAACAGCAACAGAAGAAGCAGGGAAAAGGAAGAGCTTACAGAACGAGAGAGAGAGAACCAATTTGATGGGTTTCCAATCTTTTGGGTTGACTGGGCATGGACCAATTCGATGGATTTCCAATCTTTTGGGTTGACCGAACAGGGACCAAAATGAAGATTTTCAGTCTTTTATGCCACATCAACAAGTTTGTTAGCTTTAACAGACTTGGGTTAACGGAAGGACGATTTTGATTGATGTTAGCATTTGTCAGGGACCTTTTTACAATTTTCATTCTTTTAAGAACCAAGTTGACCAATGGTCAATCTTTGAGGGACCATTTTGAGGGTTTACTCGCAAGAAAATAGAAAATCTCCCCACGGTTTAATGTTAAAAAACATATGTCAATATCGCTTCTTGCTTCAAAATTTTTTAATTTGTTGGATATATTTATCTTATGGTTATATATGCAAATCATTGTCTTTAGGAAATTGTCATAACAAGGGGATAGCTCTTGCGAGGGGTACAATTTTCTACGTCATAACCTTATCCCCTAACTAATCCCGTAACTATTGCCAGTTAACGTTGAAGATGGATTGAACAATATGATGATCCTACTTTACGGTTGTAAAAATGGGTATTTTTACTTTTTGGTAAAAAAACCCTTATAAAAAATTGTAAAAAAATATGTAGAAAAATTATATGATAAAGACTAAATTCATGTGTGTTTTTAATTATTAAGAGACCAAAATCACCAATTTTAAATTATAACAATTAAAAACAAATATCGATTATATATATTTCAGGAACTAAAACATATTTAACAGAAGAAGAGAAAAATTTATCTTTTTCTCTCTTTCATAAAGCTAAGGGTAAGAATAACATTTTTTTATTTGAAAATATTTTTTATTTTTAATTTATTATAGGTTGTAATAAAATAAAAAAAATGTTAGTGATAATTATTTAGAAATGAGAAGTGTTATTTATTCAATAAATATATATAATAATTTATATAACACATTTTTTCTTTATCTTTTTTTATCATATCTCATATTCCTATTTTTTACCTTTTATTTCTTAGATAGCTTTATTGTATGTACATGTTGGATCGATGTGGAAAAAAAAAAACAATTCTCTGTAGGAATATATCTTACCATGTACTATTTATACTAGGGTTGAGTTGTTTTTGTTTCCTATAAAATTTGTAACTTTTCACCCAGTTTTCATTTAAATTTTATTTATTTTTATTCTCTATATTCAATAAAAATAGTGTGTTTTTAGTCTTTTACTATAAGCTAAAAAAATGTCCTTTTTATATTATTAAAAAATATAAAATAGATAAAATTTAAATAAAGACTAAAGTACTAAAAACATACTCAATCTTTTATATTATCATTTACTCGTACAGGAGATATCTCAGAGACAGAAATTGATAAAAATATATTTATTTATGTGTCCTCCACTCAACGAATTTAAGCTTTTGAATTTAAGCTTTTGAGATAGTTAGTTCAAGACATTCTATCATAGTTTATATGACCAATTAACCAAACGATTAAGAGTTCAATCTTTATTGTCCCATTATTGGTTGATGATTTAAATACCATTCTTTTAATTGAAGATCTATCTTTTGTATTTTAAATTAAATTACTATAAATTGTAATACCACATATAATGGTAATTATTTGAAAAACAGGGATCTTTATTTTTAAAAAATAATGCAAGTCAGAGTCCGAGATTTTTATTTTCCACATTGGTGTGTGGTGTCATTGCTTACGTTTTTTTTAAAGGGAGATTGTGCACGTCACGGGAAGCATACCTTAATTTAAGTTTAAACTTTAATTAAAGTGTCATTTTCGAATAAAGTTCATGGGCGCTTAGGATGAACATGCTGGCTTTCCATTATTTGTATTATTAATTAATAATGTTACATAATTGATTAATCGTTAATTTGTCATAGTTGCCACACACAAGGCTTTTAAACTCATCGCTTTAGGCCAAAAATTACTCTTATTTTAAACCATAAAAATAATTATTTATTATTAATATTATTTTAAATAATTAATAATTATTTATTAAATAATATTAAATTATTAAGAGTAATTAAGGGTTTTTTTTTCTGAAAAGGAGTTCCATTTTATCATGATTTTCTCTCTAGTTGATTTTAAATATTATTTCCATTAACAATGTCTCAAGAAAGATTAAATGAATTGACTTGATTATCAATAGAAAAAAAATGTTAAATGAAATTGATTATAATAATTTAATAAATAATTTTTCATCTCAAAAGAATAAAAAGATAAATTTTAAATGAAATTACAATATTTTAATATATTATTTTTATTCATTTAAAAAGACCTAATCAGAAATTTCGTTTTAGGCATAGAAAAACGTTGGACCGGTCCTGATTGCAGATGTCGATCAATGACCTGATGATATAATAAGATTATCAAGTATTTATAGTATTTTTTAAAAATATAAAAATTAAATAACAAGTTTTTCAAGAAAAATTAATTCAAATATCAAAAAATATTTTAATGATAATAAAAATAAATTAAAATAATTTTTCTGAGAAAGTTTCATACGTCGAACGTTAGAAAAGGTAGAAAAAATATTAAAAGATATTCAAAGAAGTAAAAAAAAGATAAAAATATTATCTTAGAGAATAAGGACAAAAGTAAAACAGCAAACAAATGAAACTTTAAAATATAAAGGATAAAATAAATAAAATATCTCCACACACTAGATGTAAGAAAGGTAGAATGCAACAAACTGAGAGAAAGAGTAGAGAGAAAAAACTGAAAGAATTTAGATCTGAAATTGTTTTTATTTGTATTATTAATCCGTGTTTTGAGTTCAGATTACACATGTTTATATAATGCACAGAGGCTTCTAAGAGAAGCTAAGACATCAGCTTGTAACTGACTCAGTTACAAGTTGTTACACTTAACAGTTGTACTCTAACAGCTAACAGATAACTGAAACTAACAATCTGTTATAGAACACTAACAGTTAACAACTAACTGTGATTGAAGGTGCATATTACATGATGCGCTACATTATACTCTAACATGCTCCCCTCAAACTCAGGGAGGATTAAGAAATAAGAGTTTATCAAACACCCTGAGTTTGTCCCTGAGTGTTGCAAATCTGGCTGCAGGTAAAGCCTTAGTCAAAATTTCTGCACACTGATCCTCAGAAGGAATATGATGAACTGCTAGGCTTTTGTCAATCACCTTTTCTCTGACAAAGAAAGTATCTAGTTCCATATGTTTGGTTATGGAGTGTAAAACAAGATTATGTAATAGCATAACAGTGCTAAGGTTGTCACAAAACACTTGAGGAGTAGTAAAGGGAACCTTTAACTCAGTTAGAAGTGACTGAATCCATAATATCTCCGTTGTTGTGTTAGCTAAACTCCTATATTCTGCCTCAGTACTAGAACGAGCCACTAGGTTATGCTTCTTAGACCACCAGGACACCAAATTGGGACCAAGAAATATGCAAGATCAAGAAGTGGACTTACGATCATCTAGATCTGAAGCCCAATCTGCATCACAGTAGGAAGTGAATGCAAGAGGCTGAGCAAGTGAAGTCTTCTGAATAAGTAAACCATAGGTGAGTGTGCCTTTAAGGTATCTCAATATTCTTTTGACTGTTGCCCAGTGTTCTTCAAGAGGCTGAGAGAGAAATTGGCAAGCTTTGTTTACTGCAAAGCAAATTTCAGGTGTAGTTCTTGTAGCATACTGCAATGTCCCCACAGTAGACCTGTAATTAGATGGATCTTGAAGATAATTTGTACCAATTTTTGTCAACTTAGTACTGTTGGCCACAGGAGTAGAGAGACCCTTGGCTTCAAACATACCAACTTTCACCAGTAAATCAGTATGTACTTGGTTTGAGACAAAAGGAGAGAACCATCAGCTAAGTTAGTCACCTGTATACCAAAAAAATAGTCCAAGGAACCAAGCTGTTTAGGAGCAAATTCATAATTCAATTGAGAAATTAGTTGTTGAATTAGTAACAAGGAGTCTCCAGTGATGATTATATCATCTACATAAACCAGAATATAGATGCAGTGAGTTGCTTGATGAAAAATGAAGAGAGTGAAGTAAATCATAGAGTCACAAGAAGGGGGGTTGAATTGTGACCCATTAAAACTTTTGGTCCAACCTGCAAGTACTTTGAAAAACTTACTGATCTTTGCTCAAGGAATGCCTTGGCTATCAGAAGTTGTTTCTAGAAGATAGTGGTTAGTGTATAATGCCAACTAAGTAGATTCAAACTATCTTCTTAAAGGCAAGCAAAATCATAGGGACTGATATCATCAAATTTTATTCTTCCATATAATGTATTTAATGTAGTTACAACTCAGAATAAGGTTTAGAAGAATAATATAATGTTTATGCAGTTATGCAGAAGCAAAACAATGAATCTGTCACTTTAAACCTTTCTTCTGGAGGGTCAAATGATTTTGTATTTTAATAAAACATTCCAGAATAGTTATTTAGCCAATAACTAATAAGATTATATGAGAAAATCTGTTCAAAAGAAAGTTTATATCAATCTGATATTTTAAAATCAAGTTACACAATGAAATATGATATTTGTTTCTTCTGAAGCATCAAATGAACTTGAAACTTGATGAAACTTTCCAGATCAGATATTTAAGTAGTAAACAATTAGAATATCAAGTTAGATCTGATTAAAATCAAGTTTACAAAGATCTGGTAGTTTGAACCCTAAGTTTCAATGTTGAACAATGGACAAATTTCAAGAAATGTGCTTCTGAAGCACCAAACAGTTTCATAATTTAATGAAACTTTCCAGATCAGTATTTGAACTGATATGGATGTGATTTATGTGAAAATATCAGTTTAAAAACAAGTTTATCAAAATATGGTTTACAACTTGCTAAATGATCAAAGTATGAACAATAACTAACCAAGCAATAGATGTATGTGCAGAAAATTTAAGAGAGTAAGGGTAAGAGACATTGCACAGATGATTTTTATACTGGTTCACCCTCACAATCCTTGGGCTATATCCAGTACCTACCTCAGTAGGATTTTCCACTAATCAATCATGATTACAAGGTATTCTTTGCTCCCACAGCCTCCTCAGGCTCTTTGCCAAGTATTATTCTGCAGCCTCTTCAGGATCTAATCACCAGTATTCTTTGCTCATCCTCTGCAGGCTCTTATAGGTTTCCTCTACAGCCTCTCAAGGCTTCACACCTACTGCAACTTCTTCTGCAGGAAGTACAGACTCAAAAACACCTTGCAAATTTCCTTCTGCAGGAATTACACCTCTGTTTAGCTCACTGCACCAGTGCAGTAGCTTCCAGCAACAATTATACACTCTTTCAAGAGACACTAACACTCTCAAAGCACTCTTGAGAGTTTACAGAAGATGTATTTGCTGAGAATATAAAAAATAGACTCAAAACTACTACAAATTAAGCACGACAGCAAAAGGTTGAGCCATCTCTCTCTTACTAAACTTTTTAGAGCAGAATCTTAGGAAATGTGAAGAGAGAGAAAGTCTCCAGAAGATGGATTTGTAAATCTATGCTCGGATACTTCTTCTGGAGAAAGGTGTGTCTCAACTTGAAGAGAATGTCTCATTTTATAGGCATTTTGAGAATTCTAGCCGTTGGAAATCCATGGAGAGGCCGAGTCATTTCCAGCTGTGAGAAAGGAGCTGTCCCTTTCAAGAGCAGACTGTATTTCTGCAGGTGCAGGCTGTCATAGTCAAAGACAGCTGTCCTTTGACTGATTGTTTCTTCTAGAGAGCATTTCTTCTGCAGAGATTAATTCCTTCTAAAACTTATCCTTCAAACTTATGGAGAAGGTCATTTTAGACATATTAAAATGAAGGAATTAATTTAAAAATATTTTGAGAACTTGCAGACTGAGAAATATGGATTTTCAGGAAACAACTTCTTCTGCAGACATGAAACCTTGTGAATTTTGCAGCCATTTCTTCTGGGAGCACACCATAGGCCATGATTTACTTAGCATAATTTATTCAAAATATATTTGACCCAGTTGCACCTCTAAAAATGATGAAAACAGAATTTAATGAATTCTGCTTCTTCTGTAGTATAGCTGACAACACATTTCTTCTACAGAATTCTTTTATGAAGCAAACTGCATCTTCTGGAAGTGTGCAGAAATTATGTTTCTTCTTCAAATATGTTTGTAAAGCTTCCAATCTTTTATCCTTGCTTTATTTGCATTGAGAGAGAAGTAATTATGCTTATGGAAGCTCCTTTGAGTGTTCTTCAACTTGACATATTCAAGGATGATAGCTTGAGGAGTGTGGGAACTTGTTCAATGCTTCTTCTTCAATTACTTTGTTTGCATCAGTAACACTTGGAATGAATATGCTTGAATTGCTTAAGTGTTCTTTCACATTTAGAAGGTGTCTAGTTTCATGAAAAGCTCCTTCTCTTGATTCTAGTGGTCTTGAATGATCCTTCCAAAGCTTCAACTTTGCTTCTGAAGCTTGATACAACTCAGTTCAATACTCATGGGATCTTAGATGAACTGTCTTGACCTTCTTGAAGCTAAGAAGCTACTTCTTGAACTCGTTTAATCACTTTTGACATGAAAGCTCTATGTAACATGCTTCTGGACACATGTTATGATGTTAAATGTTGTCTTTGATCTTTCCACCTTCCTTCTGTAACTTTTCCTGTATTCTTTCAAGCATTCTCAAGTGCAAACATTAGTACCAAAGTATTCAGAACACTTAGAATATTGTTGTGAAAGTTTGTTGTCATTAAAACCTTTGCTTAAAGGGTCTTGGACCTTACAAAGAGAAGGATCACACTTGCTCGATTTGAAGCCAAAGGTTAGGAGAGCCGAATTAAGCCTCTCAAACCAAGCCCGTGGGGCCTGTTTTAAACCATACAAGGCCTTATGCAGTCTGCACACTAGAGTCTTATTACTGTGTTCAAAACCAGGAGGTTTCACCATGTATACCTCCTCCTCCAATAAGCCATTAAGGAAATCATTATTTACATCAATTCGTTGAATAGGCCAGCCCTTAGAAACATCAATAGTAAGGACAGTTTGAACAGTAACATGTTTGACAACAGGAGAAAAAGTTTCAGAATAATCAAAACCAGCCTTTTGGTGAAATCCCTTTGCCTCAAGCCTCGCCTTATATTTATTAAGAGTACCATCAGAATTTTCTTTGACTCTAAACACCCATTTATAGCCAATTGCTTGTCTATGAGCAGGAAGTGTTACTAGTGACCAAGTTTTGTTTCTCAACAAAGCATCATACTCCTCTTTCATTGCTTGAAACCATTGTGGGTTGGCCAAGGTTTGTTTGATAGTAGAATGTGCTAGATGAGTAAGGAGGACTCTAGGTTCTAATCTTGGTTTAGCCATTTTTGCTACGAGTTTGCATAAGATGGACATTCAGAGGATGGACAAAGGGAAGGGTTTGAGAGGTTGAGGGAGTATAAAGAGAAACAGGTAGAGGGTTATTTAAGGGAAGGAGGGACAAGGACGAGATAGAAGAAGATACAATAGGAGAGATGGTTACAGGAGAAATGGGATTAGATAGGACAAGTTTAGAAGAAATAATGGGTGGAGCAGATGGGATGGGTGGAGGTGTAGGAGATGGAGCTGTTGTTTTGGGTGAAAAAAAGAGAAGAATAGGGAAATTAGGACTCATGAAAAATGACATCTTTAGATATGAAGATTCTGCCATCTACATCCAAGCATTTGTAACCCTTATGAGCAGTAGAATAGCCCAAGAAAATACACTCTCCTGATCGATAGGCAAGTTTAGTGGAGTTGTAGGGGCGAAGAAAAGGGAAACAAGCACAGCCAAGGACCTTCAGAAAATTTTTAATCTGGAAGTTGTTTGAATAATCTGAAATAAGGAGACTGAAATTCCAGAACTGGTGTAGGAAGTCTGTTAATAAGATATGCTGCAGTAAGAAAGGCATGATCCCAATATAGGTAGGGTAATTTAGCTTGAGCAAGTAAGGTAAGCCATGTTTCTACAATATGTTTGTGCTTACACTCAACTATACCGTTTTGATGATGAGTGTGAGTGCAAGTGAGTCTTTGGACAATCCCTAAATCTGCAAAATAGGTAGACAATTGCCGAAATTCACCCCCAGTCTGTGTTAGACAGACTTTGATTTGGAATTAAATTGTTACTCCACCATTGCCTTGAATTGAAGAAAGGTTTTGGGTGTGACAGATTTAGCTTTAAGAGGATATACCCAAGTGTAGCGTGAGAATGCATCCACACAAGTGAGAAAGTATTTAAAACCACAAGATGATTCAATAGGTGTTGGACCCCATAGGTCACTAAAAATAAGCTCCAAATGGGCTGTGTAAGTAGTAGTGGAGTTAGAAGAAGGTAACTTGTGAGACTTACCCAAATAGCAAGCAGTACAGGAAAAATCAGTAGAATTTTTATTTGGTATGGAAATATTACAATATTGCAATGCTACACTTAAAACCTCATGATGAGGATGACCAAGTCTATAATGCTACATAGTGTAGGTAGTAGGAGTTATTGCTTGATTTGCAGTAGCAGAATCTAAAATGTTTACATTTTGTGAGTTACATGAGGAATGAGTAGTAGAAAGTACAGTGGGGAAGAGTGTAATACAAGTATTAACTGAAGGATTGAATGAAGTTGAAAAATTGTCAAAGGTGTAGAGTCCATCCTTGTCCAATGTGCTGCGAAGAAGAACTTCAGAAGTGGCCTGTGATTTGACAACACAAAAAGTTGGGTGAAATTCAAAGTACACATAGTTGTCTTTAGCAAATTTACTAACACTAACAAGATTCTTGGTAATTGATGGGACTAAGAAAAGATTTTTGAGATGAAGAGAGGTGTTTGGGTGATAAGGAGAGGAAAAAGTTTTAGAACCAATAGAAACAATAGACAAAACTTGGCCATTACCCACTAAGACTTCCTCTGAACCAGCAAGTTGAACTGAATCTGAAAGATTGGCTGCTTCATTAGTAACATGATGAATGGCTCCAGAGTCAGGGTACCACGATTGTGAGAGAGAATTGTTAGGTGCTGTGAGGTAAGCTTGAGGTTGGGGCTGATTAGGTGGACGTCTGATAAGTGTAAATTATGTGATATTTTCCTATGTTTTTATTACACTTATCAAGGCTAAAATAATGATTTATGCCCCAAAATAATCCCTTTTTATGAATAATTGTAATAATTGTAATAATTTGGTTTGAATTTGAATTTGATGATATTTTGATTAGAAATCTATTATTTTGTGCAGATTTATGGAAGATTTGAAATAGAAGAGAAAATAACATTAAATGGGGAGATTGTTTGCAGATTTGAAGTTTAAATGAGGACAAAATAAAGATGAGATCAACAGCCATTTAAATAAAGGATCCTGTGGATAACTTTCCCCAATTTGAATTCAAGTTCAAATAAATACAAAATCAAGCCAGAAAAGGAAAACAAGGAAAACCAATCAAGCAAAGGCAAGATCAGAAAGAGATCAAGTGGATAAATTAGGAATTAAAAAAAGTCTACGTGTTTCACGCTTCACTTGCGCTTAGCGCAGCTTATAGAGGGACATGTTTCATCTGCGCTTAGCGTAGGTGAAGCGCAAGTCACACACCAGCTTTTTAAATTCAAATACAAATTGATCTCTTCCAGATTTGAATTAGGGTTTTCCTTGGTCTATAAATAGTACCTTTTGCACAGATCAGAGAGACATAGACGGAGGCTTTTAGAGAGTATAGAGGAGAGAGGCATAGAATAGAAAGATAGACGCACAAGGATTGAAGAAGGTGACAGATTCTTCAGTGGTTTGTGATGGCTACCATGAGTAGCTAAGCTCTCCAGTAGGATTGGATGTAGTGGATTCAATCCCCAAGTGTATGTGAATTCTCTTGTTTTTAATTATAAATCCCTGTTTTTAATTATATCGGTACTTTTATGCTGTTCTTAATGCATTACTTCCGCGCGTGCGCCGGAGTCGTAGGCTAGTGATCAGGATAACACAGAATGAGATTTCCCGCTAGTATTAGAGTTTAGGGGAGCCTAGAAATAGGAAACCTGATCTCCGATTGCTAAAAGTACTCGTTAATTATATGGAAATATAGGTGGAATCTGATGATTGAATTGTTTTGGTGAGTGACAGCCCGTTCATAGGAGCATCTATAGGAACATATAGTTAATTGATAGTAACATAATTGAAAGTTAATTGTATGTGAGGGATAAACGGGATCTTGTGATTGATGGGGTAGTGACAAGCCCTTGAATGAAGAGCATTTATAGGGAAGTACAATTAATGGACAATTCAAACAAACGGACAATAATTAATTAATTAAGAGCCTAATGAGCCGAGGGTAATTTGTCGCTTGGGAGAGCCCGCATGGATTATCTTTGAGTGGTAGGCTACTGGTAACTCGGCGTTTTATCAATTCAGTTTGGCTAAGGTAGAATTAATAACAAATTTATATTTAAAAGAAGGGATTCACATACATAAGGGGTGCGAAGAAGCGAAGTCCAATCTTAATCCAAGTAAATCTATCTTCCCTTATTTTATTGCTTACTTTTCTTCTTGCCATTTAAATTCCGCACATTAATCATTCTCTTAAAAAGTTGCTCACTTGGTAATTCGATCACTAAAATCTTGCAAAGTGAACCGCTCCATGTGGATACGATACTTTATACTTACTATTATACTGCTGAACTTTTGGTACGCTTGCCAGAATTTCATCAACGTCTATGATGAGTCATTTGTTATGGCTGCTGAGAATTATTACCAGAATAAGCATGTTGCATAGTCGGAGGTATAGGTGGCAGTGGATACCAAGTATTAAAACCAGAAGGAGGGTAGTATTGAGGATAAGAATAAGAAAAATCAGAAAAGCGATGATAACACATGCTAGCATCATGCCCAAACTTATAGAAGATTTGGTATTGTATATTAGACCTACCACCGAAACGTCCTCCACGTCCTCTTTCACGGCCAAAACGTCCTTCATGGCCATGAAAATTGCAACTGTATTGACCTCCACGACCAAAACCACCAGATTCTTTATGTGAATTAAAGTTCTGAGTATCTTGAGATGAGAGTGATACCTGATTGGCAACAACAGTATTGATAGGTGAAGAAGAAGAACCAGGTGCAGTGACATGTGTAACATTTACAGAGAGAGAGTTTGAATCAGCTAGAAGTTTCTTCTTGCTCTTTTCTAAGTGCACTTCATGAACCAACATCATAGCTTCAACTTCAGCAATAATACAAAGATCTGTGCGATTCTGAATCATAGCAATAATGGAGTGATAGTCTTTAGGAAGTCCGTCTAGAATAGCTTCTAAATGATCACAAAAGTGAACTGGATCTCCAATGGAATACAATGTATTAACAGTGACTTTGACTTTCTTAAGATATTCAATCATAGTGAGAGAACCTTTGGAAATAACTTTGAGTTTAGAACGAAGCTGGCTAGATTGCGCCTTGTTCTGCGCATAAAAAAAGTTGTGCAACTCCTCTCAAATTTGCCAAGAATTCAGACAAGTCATAACGTGCAGAAGAATATTTGTAGAGAGAGGATAGAAGCCAAGTGAACAACAAAGAATCCTGTTGCTCCCATTCAGTATAAGCAGGATTCACATTCCCAAGATCCCTATCTACTTCAGTAAGAAACCGTTGTGGAATTTGAGGACTAACTAGAAATCTATGAAGTTTATAGCCATGAATTACTCCTTCAATCTGTTGCCTTCCAAAGATAGAAATTTGTCTCATCGAGTTTGATGGTGATAACATGTGAAAAGGTTACAAGTGCAGATGAGGAACAATGCGAATAAGAGGAAAGGGAAGATATGGTTACTGGATCGAATAGAATCTCATGATACCATGTAAGAAAGGTAGAATGCAAGAAACTGAGAGAAAGAGTAGAGAGAAAAATCTGAAAGAATTTAGATCTTAAACTGTTTTGATTTGTATTATCAATTTGTGTTTTGAGTTCAGATTACACATGTTTATATAATGCACAGAGGCTTCTAGTTCTAAGAGAAGCTAAGACATCAGCTTGTAACTGACTCAGTTACAAGCTGTTACACTTAATAGTTGTACTCTAACAGCTAACAGATAATTGAAACTAACAATCTATTACAGAACACTAACAGCTAACAGCTAACTGTGACTGAAGGTGCACATTACATGATGCGCTGCATTATACTCTAACACTAGATGTCTTTTATGATACTGGTGTAAAAGACAATAATACCTCATAATATTGTTTTATACTTTTATCTATGCATATAAAGTAAATAGTCATCTAAGTCCCTTAAAAGTTGGGTGTTAATCAATTTGGTTCATAGAAAAAAGAAATTAACAAATTAGTCTTTGAAAGTTGCTTCCATTAATCACTTTTGTCCTTACGTCAATATCAATAACATTAACAAAAGTAAGTGTCACTCACCCTGGACTTTTATGTGGTAATCTCATGTGGCTATTAAGTGTCACTCTAGACTCTTATATGGTAATTTTATGTGGCTATAACATATACGAGGGACTAAAATGACAGTAAGTGGTAAATTTAAAGGATTAAATAGACTAAATTGAAAGTTTTGTGATATGATATAGAATCCCTAAATAGGTTTTCTTATTCACTTAATTAATTTCACCCTAATTCATATAAACACCTCAACCCTAATTCTGCTTCAAGACAATAAGATAGGATTGGAGCCATGACAGATGGGGGATCAGAGTGTTCTGATATGTGCCAATAGAGGAAGATGTCAAATTCCTTGTGAAGTGGTTTCAGCGAGCTTCATGGAAGTTGTAAGGGAGAAGAAGGGAAATACAATTTCATTTCTCCATCGTGGTAGCAGGATTGTTATACAAGCCTTAGAAACATAGAGGAAATATGCAAATAATTAAGAAACCAATTAGTGGCAACAAGGTCTATAGGAAATATGAAGACGTGGTTTGCTCTAGGTGTGGATCGACAAACCATAATA
This sequence comes from Sesbania bispinosa, assembly GCA_026901365.1. NCBI lineage: Eukaryota > Viridiplantae > Streptophyta > Magnoliopsida > Fabales > Fabaceae > Sesbania > Sesbania bispinosa. The sequence goes on from QLOH01000388.1 coordinate 859,647, forward strand.
TCAAGGGATGTAAGAATGCTAGAGTTCCTCCAAAACCAAAGAATTGAGTCCCCCCACCTCTTGAAACACATGATGCGACAAAAGAAGAGCTTGCTATGATGCAACCTCTGCTGAGTCTCAAAATGTTATTAAAGAAATTAATAATGTTTTAAGAACTCACATATCCTAAGTTTTAATAGACAACAAATTTGGTTTAAAAAGGGATTAATTATTATGAGAACAGTATCACTTGAAGGTATTTTGTTTTACTGTTTCAGCAAGTATTATAAAGAAGAAGCCTCAAGTTGAACCTGCTGATGTGAGGAACCTTCTGAAGAGTCAAGACCTGCTGAACTCATATCTACCTTATGAAGTGTTACATAATCATTTATTTTAGAAGAACTACTGAAGACCGCGCTACAGATGTTTCCTGAAGACTGAAAACTGCCTGCTCAAGAGTTCATACATCATTAACGTTTGAAGCAAGTTTGATCCATTTAAGGAATATTTTTCAAAGTTCCTTTTTGCTGTCAAAGTCATCTTACCTTAAAAGGAACCTGTTGTACGCGTTAGAGCAGCGTTGTAGACTGCAACACCTGCAAATCTCAAAAGTCAGAAGCTTTAAAGAAGATTGTTTCACAACGTCTCAAAGAGCATTTAATGCTATCTCTCAACGGTAGATGAAGCACTCTTCAATGGATTCATTTCAAGACTCTATATATATAGCTTCTCAAAAGACTTTGAAGGTGGCGAAGCCCAAGACAGAGTCGGCCAAGCTCATACATGAAAATTTATCAAGCCAACACTATGCTGAAATTACTCTGAATTTCCTTGTACTTAGAATTTCCCATTTGTATCCTGAGTTATACTCAGTTAGCCTTTGTACAAGATCTATTGTGTTTAAGTTTCTCAGAGACTTGAACTCATCTCTATTGTAAACACTGTAAGTGTCTGAGAGCCTGGAGAGGCTTGGAGGAACAAAGAATACTTGTGTTTAGCCTGGAGAGGCTGTGTCCAAAGAATACTTGTTGTTTAGCATGAAGAGGCTGTGTCCAAAGAATACTTGGTGTTTAGCCTGAAGAGGCTGGGAGCAAATAATACTTGTATCAGATCTGATTAGTGGAAATCCAGTGGTGTGTTTGCCCTGGGACTGGACGTAGCTCACTGTGTTAGTGGGTGAACTAGGATAAATTCTTTGGCTAAGTTTTCTTAACCCTTATCTCTTTACTTTCCGTTTTAACTAACAAAGGAGGGTTCTGAAAAGTGACTTTATAAATCCACGCAGCGAAACATTTTTGCTTATCACCTAAAAATATTTCAAAAGCATTTTACTCAACCTGCTGAGTCATATCAGCAAGTTGCTGAAAACTCCAGTTTCGGAAGGTTACTCAAATATCTTCACAAACTCTTTGCTTGTTATAAAAGGTTTTAAAAAAATCTATAAAGAATTATAAAACACTATTCAACCCCCCTTTCTAGTGTTTCCTGTGGTTCTAACAACCTCAACCACTTATTTACCCAAACAATTCCTAACCCACCATTGCAGTGGAGGTATACAATTGGTTATATTTTTTTCAGGATAGTTTATGAATTTAATCGTGTCACTAAATTTCTATGGTGTTCATTGCAGCCAGTAAATCCAAAGGCTATTTAGCCATCATTTCCAACAGACTGTTCATATCCAATCCAATGCAAACCAGAAAAATCGAAATCCGTAAAAAAAAAAAAAAATTCATTGGATTGGACTGGTTTTCAAATCCTATGTTGAAAACCAATCCAATTCAATTCAAACCAAACATATATACACATATATTATTTTATTTAGAAAATAATCATGTATTTATATAAGCATATATTTATGAAATTACTTATACTAATATACTTTTCACGATTTTATTATCTAATATCATTTTAATATCTCTATAAATATATCAATTTTAAACTAATTTTAAATTGATTTTCATGTTTCATGTTCTACTTTTATATAATTTTGAATTTATATTGCTAAATATAAGTTCCAATAAAATTGTTTGTTATTGTTGTAGAATTTTATCAAATTTATATAATATTTATTGTCTCTTTAAAAAAACCAAAATCAATCCAATTTAAATCTGATTGGATTGGATCATATTTGAAAAAAAAATCGATTGGATGGTGAAATGATAAACCTGCAATGATTGGGTTATATGATTTTTTACCTTAAAATTGATCCAAACTGAACCGCGAAAACCCTAATTTCCAACTCCTATGCAGCCAGTAAATCCAATTCCTATTCAACCATCACTTCAAACACCTACGCATGCAGACAATACAGGTCAAGTGTAATCACAAAATTCAACTTTAGATCAAGTTATTCAACTCCAAGGTACTCTCTTTATTGTTTAATTAAAACCTTTTTATTGTTTAATTAATTCTTTTATGTTGTCTATTTTTTATTCCTATAGAATTCATATGTTGTGCCCCCATTAAGAGGAATTAGAAATTCTAACTAGGCATGAAAACCAAACTCAAACCTATAGGTGGTGAACCTCCTCATCCCGAATTTTACGGGGAAAACCATGTTTAATGTCTCTATAAGAGGGGTTGAAAAGAGACTTAAAAAATTTTGTACCTAAAAACTCAAATTCAATCTAAGGTCAATCTCAAGACTAGGACTTGGAACTTAAATCGAATATTAACTCAACAGAAGGTTAAGATTCAGAAAGTTAAGTTTTCTGACTATATCAGAACGTATTTGAATCAAAGATCTAATGAGTATAACTTTTGTAAAAGGATTTCTTTTAGTGCAAACGATTTACAAACAATCTCTTTTAGTTTACTAGATTGATCAACTTAATGAATGAACTAAGAGACATCTTTTAAATGTAAAATATGCAAAATGGTGCTTCTTATAAAGATCTATTTGAGAATGTTGTAGCAGAAACTAAAATATAGAGAGTGAGAGAGAAAGGAAGAGAACACTTATATTTAGATTGGCTTAGCCAAACAACCCTTGATTACATTCAATCCTCACAAGCTATGAGATTTTTCACTTACTTCACAAAGTTACATCTATTCTTTGTTATCAAGTGCATCTTCAGGAAACACACCAAGTATTCTTTTCAACTTGAGCTCTATGTATAGGCCCAACAAATTTTTTTTGTTATCAACTACCTTTTTAATAAATGCACCCAATATTCTTTTGAGTCTGGCTTCTCCAGGCCCAATAAGTATTCTTTGTTATAAATTGTCTCTTTAAGCAACACACCGAGTATTCTTTTCAACCTAGTCTCTCCAAACCCAACATGCATTATTTTTTATCAACAATCTCTTTAGGAAACACAATGCGATATTCTTCCAATACAACTGCTTTCAGTTAGTATCTCAACCCATAATGACTGGCACAACTCATATCTCGATCTCTCAAAATCCAACATTACAGTGTGTAAATGATTTTGGGTAGCTCTCTAAATCACTCAAAGGGTGTATATAAATCATTATAAAGCAGAAACAAATCTACTATAAGATTTTAGCTAAAGAAAAAATAGGTAGGTAATGAAAAACAGAGGTAAGAATGAATTTTTCTGCTATAATTTGGTCCAACTCTTCTAACCTTTGATTTTTCAATTTAGATCCTTTATATAGGCTTAGAAATTATTCGTTATTATACTGGAGCTGATTTGAACATTATGGGCATAAACTGGTTGTTTCTTTCCTTTTACAATAGTGTGCCACATAAGTTGTCCGGTTCAATATATAATCTAAGGTGATTCATATTGGATCAAAGGTTACCTATCTGAGGTCTCAGGATAACCTTTTAATCTGAGTTCTCAGATTGAATTTCTATTTGAGGTCTCAATCTGATCATTTAATATGAGGTCTTAGTCTGACCTTGTAATATGAGGTCTTAGTCTAAGGTGCAATTCTGTTGTACATATGTGAGGTATCATTATGAGGTGCCAATATGAGATAGATTCTGAGCTAGTTGAACTTTCTCCTTTTTTATTGTACTCTTTTGTAAATCTTATATCCATAAGCAATGTAACAATTTCAATCCAAAGAGATAATCTTTCTTTTGAATCAACTCTAATCTATTCATTGTAGGGTGCTTGATATCTCAAAATGATTTTGACCTTTCTCTTGTAATCTTCATGAGACTTGACTCTGTCAAGCAGATCTTCCATTTACATATAATACAAGATAATTTCTCTAGTTTCTTTGCATCTTCAAATGTTACGCTAGAGGCTAGAACTATTGAGGTGACTCTTTCCAAATATTTCTAATAAGTTATTTTGTGAGAATGCTTCTGAGGCATACTTATAATCATTCTGAAGTGTCTTTCCATGTTGCACTTATACCTTAGAATCATTATATTGATTGGAATTTATGATACAGAATATTTCTTAGGTTTATTCTAAATTCCTTTCAACTTGAAAATTTTCAAGGTTATAATCATGAATGATGTAGTGGAATACTATATGTTTTGGCATGATACGATATAGGTTAAAACCTTTCTGACCATAGTTAAGAACCTTTTATGTTATTTTTCTGATAATAGTATTATTCTAATGGAAGTGTTGTTTTGATGTAATAATCTTTCTTATGGTTCCTTCTGATTTAAATTCTTATTATATACAGACAATTCTAAATTGGGGATGAAAATTGGACCTAGACCTAGCGGGTACCCGTAAAAATTTTCAACAATGAGTAGCGTAATTACCCGCTCAATGGGTCTTGGTGTGGATATAATACCCTACGCATATTCGCACTAATAATATGTGTGTGTGTTTATTAAATTTAAATGTTGTTTTGACAATATTATAATTCAGTAACTGTAACCTAAATCTAAAATAGCAACAAAACCTAAACCAGGTGAAAAGGTAAACTGACCTACTTATTTGTTAGTTGTCATGTTGACTTCCCAATACATAACTGATTAGTGTTAATTATTATTTTTTGGCAGGTCTTGGTCGAATCACAAGCTTGTGAACTCATAGCTGTTAAACTTCATTGTAATATTTTCTTAATATTTAAACATTAGATTACATTATGTATTTTGTTTAAGAACTTTATGTTTTATGGTTAAATTTGGATGTGTATGAATTTTTCATTTGCGCCAGACTTATTTTTAATAAATTTTCATTTTCTAATTGATTTATTATTTTTATATTTAAATAAAATGCGGGTAATGGGTATGGGTATGAGTATTTAGATACCCAATAGGTAAGAGTATGGGTATTAGAATTTTTACCCACGCAGGTACGAGTAAGAGTACTTTTTTAAAACATGGTTATAGGGACATGTACTATAATACCATACCTAAACTCTACTCATTGCAATCCCTATTCTGAACTCATGTTTTCTGATGCAACTATTTTTATTCTGTCATCTATCAGATTAAGGATCTTTAATTTTAGAGTTTTCTTATGAAGTTCCTTTCAACATGTAGAATATTTTGCGCTTTGACCTTTCTAACTTTTCGGCATATATCATTTTTAAGCTTGATCCTCCTCAACATTAAAATTATAATCTTTAATTCTAAGTTACTCAACGATTCCTATCATTTTAAGATTTCACACATAAAACTTTAATAGTTCATGGCCAATTATAAGAGTATATTCTCTCGTATTGAAATGTTAAGATCTAATATATGTTAATTTTTTTTACGAACATCTAATATATGTTATTACTACTATTAAATTTAGATCTATGAATGCAACATATATTAAATGTTATAACAAACATTTAATACACTTGACTAACTTTTAAATGTCAAATACTTTTCATTAATTTTATTAGGTATATGTTAATTTAATCATTTTGTTTTTTATTACAAATTTAGTTTTATTTTTTATAATTTATTTTTTATGAAGTAGTACATAAAATAGAAATAAAACATATCAAAACTATTACTCTTCAATTTTCGGTATAAACCAGAGTTATCTTTTATGAGAAATAATCTTACTCGAATAAGGAACATTCACATTATAATAGGGCTAGCTCTCCCGATGAGGATTTCGAGAATGTAAATGACCGTCATAATTCTTAATATAAAACGATTCATATAATATTTCATACTATATTAAATATAAAAATATATTTTAATTGTATCTTATTTAAAGACAATAAAAAGTAATTAAATTAATAGAGATTAAGGGAATTTGAAGTAAAATTATTAAAATAAATATTACCTAAATTAAATGAATAATTTGATCGATTCTTGATATCAAATAAATTTACCCTTTTATATCTAATTTATTAAATAAATTTAATAATATTAAAAAATTGAACTATTTTTTAAAAAAATAAAGTTAATATTAATCACTACAACAAAACAACGATTTAGATGTGAATTCCTAGTGTTAGCCACAACACCATCGCTATCAACGACGACCGACACTATATCGACGGTAGCACATTGAATAAAGGTCAAAGCTTGATTGGGCATCCACATGATTGTGTCGACCTGACCGAGGCTAGGTTTAAAACGATAGTGACAGCAAGTCCGGATCTGACGCTAATATTTAAATGCCATTAATTATTAAAGGTTAAAAATGCAAAAATTTGTTAGGGCTACGACACGTGTGTCGGCTTGGCCGATGCTATGTTAGGCTTAAAGGTAGAGTCGGTCATGACCGATGCTACGTTTAAATCTAACGTGCTACGAATCCTTTTCCCCTCTCCTCTTCACCCTCTCTTCTTCAATCCCCCTCCCTGCCGATGTAACTCCACTTCTCCCTCTCTCAATCTTCCCTTCCCCATATCGTCCCAAACCCTTTCCCTCTCAATCTTCCCTTCTCCACCGTCTAAACCCTCTCACTCTCTCGATCTCCGTCACGCGCTGCCACCCGCCACCGCCCTCCACTAGGTAAGTTCTGTTTTTGTTTTTATATTTTTTATTTAAATTATGTTTTTAATAATTAATTTATATTATAGATTTATTTTTTATTTAAATTGTTTTTAATTAAATAATTATATAATTAAATTATTTATTGTTTTATTTTATTTATTTAACTAAGTATATATAAAATAATTATAATAAATTAATTATTAAATTTATTTTATCTAAATTTTTATTTTTAAATTAACTAATTATATTATTAAATTATTATAGTTTTATTTTTATTTAAATTCTATTTTTAGTTAAATATAATCTAATTAAATTTTATTCTAGATTTAATTTTATTTATGTAGCTAGTGAAATAAATATATAATTATATGTTTATATTTAAATTATGTTATATATAATAATTTAATTAAATAGTTATGTAGTGAAATTATGTTGTAGGGTTTATAATAATTATTTATGGTACCAGGGTCTTGGCATGCAACATTCGATCTAGTATACCAAACTCACTTAGGAGTCCCGGACCCATACCTACATTATTGATAGGTCTCATCATTCTGTTGAGTTTGAGGCATTGCGATAGGAGGTCATCATAGCTAGGCAACATGCATGTCAAGCTAATGAGAGGGCTGAACAAGGTCATGAGAGGTATGTACGCTTGGAGCAGTTGTTTTTACAACTCTAACAACAACTATAATTGGTGTTGACCACCGCAGTGCAGAGTTTTTGACTAGTGTCAGTCAGTGTACGTGCACTATAATGAGGACATGGATGACCAACCTCTAGAAGATGGTCGTTTCCCACCTCATAAGCGTTGTTGTCATTATCCTTGATATTTTTATTATTATTTACTATGACATTAGGTTTAGTACATATATTGTGTACTATTTTTGTATTGTACTATTTTTTATATAGGTGTCTATATTGTTAACTTTTACTTATATCTTTGCCGATTTCATAATTATATACTTTTATATAATGTAGCAATAGTTGCTGGTTTAAAAATATGCTATAAGAATTTAATAAATTATATAAAAGTATAAACCTAAACCTTAAAAAAAATGTTAGCGCCTGCTAAGAGCTTGTTTGTTTTAAATTCTAAACGGTGTAGAATCAATTTTACAAAATTGATTTTAAACCGTTCAACGTGCCTCATAAATCGTGCACACTCATTTTCAACTAAAGAATCAATTCTACTCAATTGTAAACAAAACAAACACTAAACCGATATAAAAAGCTAACGTTAAATATACACGATGTTAGCGTTGGCTAGGGTCGACGCTACATTTATGATGGCCATACTCGCCATTAATTAATGACGACCTAGCGACGACCTTTGATCAATTCAGTTTGTGACAATTTTTTAGTTAACTTCAACGTCAATGTTAGCGTATACTAGCTAGGATGACACAATATAGCATCAAACTTCTTTGCTCTTCACTACTGAATTAAGGTCGAGCGAATTAGTGTCATACTTGCACTTCGTTTGGTTTCAGGTAAGTAGGGCAGAAATAGCTGGAAAGGATAGAAGTAGTGTAGAAATCACTTACTTCTCTAGTTTGGTAAGTCGAAGAAATAGCCGAGAACTTCTAAAAAGTGGTGGGACCCATGATATTTGCATTCTCTCTTTGTGTGGCGAGATTCAGAGAAGAAATGTGAGGGGCGAGTGACGTTACCATCTCTCTAGTTCACGCTCTGCTCAGATTGACTATGCAGTGATTCTGGTCGCAAATAATCGATTTCACTTGCATAAATAATCGATTACATTGTGTTGGATGAAAAAAAATAACCAACTTTTAATAGTTTACTATTTCTCTCTTATTTCTTCTATACAACCAAACAACTCAACTTTATATTTCTCTTTATCTCTTCTTTATTTCTCTTACACCAAACAACTTTTAAATCATCTCTATCTCTCCCCTATTTCTCTCTTCTCTATTTCTCTCTTCCCTATTTCTCTAATACAACCAACATAGTGTTAAAGTCGAAGCTAATAAAAAGATATCATCATTTTTGCACTATACCGTTGACTTTTAGCGTCAGATCTGGATTATTTTCTTGGGTCGCAATTTGGTACCCTCCCGTTAGAGAGGGTTTTGGTACCCTCTTGTCATTTTTTATTAAATAGGCCCAAATTACGTAGGAACAAGTTGTTTACTCTGTTCTAAATTATTTCGAAGACATAAAATATATTTTAAATGAGACACATGTGTATTGCAAATGAGAATGTGAAAAATGGGGGAATACAATAAAAAATACATGATAATAGTTATAGAGGGTTAAAATGTCTTTTCAAAATTAAAAATATAAATTCTAATAGTTAAATATTGTCCTATAAGTATAAAAATACTAAGATCATTTAAGAAAGTTGAGAGAAATTGATTAAATAATCAAGAAGGTACCAAAACCCTCTCTCACGAGAGGGTACCCTAGAATTTCCCTATTTTCTTTTGGTCAAAATTTAGAATTTCTTGTAGTGAACGGTTTAATCTCTTCGTCATAATTGACATCATTGGATTTGGATTTTTTTTTCTTTTGGTCAAAGTTGGATTTGGATGTTTGAAAACGGTTGTCGCCTGACGGGGAGGATTTGGACTTTGCTTACAAGAGGTCAATAGCATTGAAACCTACTCTCATAGGAGAGACAACCCATGCCACAGCGGTTATTTTTGGCGCTGAGGAAGGAGGTTTAAAGTAATCTATTAAAATTTCTTTTCATTTGTAGGACCAACATATTAGACGAGAAGAAAATTGAATGTTAATATATATATATATATATTAAACTCATATAAAATAAGGGTTTAACTTACATTGTAAATTATATCAACTCTTACATCATTAAATTAATAACTTTTTTATATATAATTATCTTTTAAAATTCACCATTTAATTGAAATTATTATCATATATAGATTATAATCTCTATAAATTTTTACATTAATACAAAGTAATTTAATACGCCATATCAAAATAAGTCAAAATTAACATCATATATACTTTTAAAATACATGAAAACAAGAACTATTTGATTATCAAGTTGTCAATATTAAAATTTTATAAGATTTGACACAAATGATTAAGATGATGAATAGTTATTATTCAATGTGGGAACAATAAAATTCACATTCAATTTAAAGTAATCAATAGTGTAACAGTTAGTGTAATTTATAATGGTGTAAGTTGAATTCTCCCCTCTCTCCACACACACAAACACACATATGAGTCAGGATCTGTTGACACACTAGGTGTCAAACTTTAAGACTTACACCTCTTAATAACTTTTTGTAAAATGTGAATTTGACCAATCCAACCGTTGAATCACACTATATTACCTTCGTGATCATATATATATCAAATTTAAGGTAATTTGGACATTTATAGGTATGTTATCTAATATTGGACTTTTATTTATATTTTAAAAACATATTATACGTTAAATAAATTAGTTTGATGAAGTATTAATTAGTTTTCAATTTTATGAATTTTATAAGTTTGATCTACTTTATAAGAACTCTTTCAATTCAACGGTTGAATTAGTCAAATTCACATTTTACAAAAAGTTATTAAGAAATATAACTCTTAAAGTTTGACACCTTGTGTCAACAGATTCTGACTATATATATATATATATATATATATAATATAGACCGATGGGGAAGTAGGAATGTATTTGTTAAGTTAAGTAGTTGTTTATGATTATGAATCCGAGTTAAGTTATCTGTACAGATCTTTTGTAAATTAATTAATATTATTCTTAACTGGAAGTACAAAATTTTAGTACTTTACTTTTTTATGGAACTGTAGCAATAAGCCCTTTTTGAAGGCAGTAAGTCTAACTTGTCAATGTTACCATCAAGGAGTAAAGAAAGAAGGTTGGTGGCTATGGTTAGAATGACTAAAAAAAGAGTTTTTAATAATAAAAAACTAACATGGATTCATAAAGGTAAGCAGTAACTTAACTTAATAGGTATATTTTTATGGAACCAAATGAAGACAAAGATATCAGAATTAATGAAATTATGTCTAGACTCCTCGGTCTTTTTCCTCGCCTCTCCCTAAAATCCTCAGCTTCTACTTCTTCTTCACAACAAAACCAAAGCTTATTTCTCAAAGAAGAAACCAATCAGTTAAGCCCAAAGCATACCATATTCAATGAAGAAGTATGCTTTGAGGATATCAATCAAGAAATAAATAATTGGCAAATCCCAAAGATTCCTCAGGATGAACTATACATGCCTGAAGAATCTCAAGTCAAACATAATTCTGATTACGTTATTAAAACGTCTGAAAACAATATTCCCCTAGGCCCAGAGGCTGGGGAAGAGTTCCACCTTTTATCCAAAGAATCAATAGCACAACATGCTAAAAAATATAAATATATACACATTGGGTGTGTACAAGTAGCTGTCAAACCTTTGATAGGAGAAGGTTTGAATGCTTCGATCCTAATGTGCTTAAGGGATACTAGGCACAATAAATTTCAAGATTCTTTAATAGGACCTGTTGAAACAAGCCTAGGCCATGGGCCAGTGTACTTTAATTGTTACCCCAATAAAACATTGAGTTTATTAGATAAGAATCTTTTAGACTCATTATATTTAAACATTAAACTTAATGGTCTAAATAAGAATGAAAGGTCTATCCCAGCTGCCTTATTGTATAGAATACAATATAAGGTCATGAATACCTGCAATTCGCGGTACTCCTTAAACCCCAAACTAATGGGGAAACAACCTTGTTTGTCACTGACATGACAAGGGCAAATGTTACTGTTCCAAAAGTTATTAGATGGGAAGACATAGTCTTGCCTGATAAATGGACAATGGATAGAGCAACTCCTACTCTTCCAAGAAAAACTCCAGAAATACAACAAATAAGGCAATTTGAAACAGGAAAAGTTTGAAATAATCTTTGATAGGAGGAATTCATTTCCTCCAGATCTGAAGCCTCTAGAATGTCAGATTTTGCTTCTACAAGAAGATCATTCTCGGTTCATCCCAATCGGGGGTGTCTCAATCTATTCACCTTCCCTTTGAACTTAATCTTAGAGGTATAGATACAACTTCAACTATTCCTAGAACAACATACCACAAAGATGAAGAAGAAGACCAAAGGTCTATCCAATCCCCAACTTACTCCTCCCTTAATGATAATTATGATGTTATCTCATAATTTACTATAGATAAAGAATCCCTTTAGAAAAGATTTTTACTCTGAGACTTGGGAACCTCAGAGGAAATGGTTTTTTCAACATTTTAAGGGAAATCAAAGGAAAAAAATCCAAGAAAATTTCTATCATTTTCTTAACAAAGTGAAAAATAATATCCCATTTTCGATTGGTTTTATGCTATACAATTAAGCATGACATAGATTATCCTTTTCAACAAAAATCCACTAATGTCATCACAAATTGGCAACTCAAAGAGGGCGGAGTAATCCAATCAGAATTACCTCCACCAAATCAATATCACTCCCCAAAGTTAGGGATTCTAAAGATAATCCATAATGGCATCGCCATTCAAAACCAAAAATTTAGAAGAAGAAGTATCCTCTAAGGACATTAAAGCTTAATGGAGCAAGCAAACTATACGAATAAATATCTTCAAGTCATAGGAGAAAAAAATATTCACTAAACAAACTCAAACTTTCCAACATCTTCTAAGGAAGCTCAATCATCATCTACCATAGAATCCCATATTGAAAAACCTTTATTTAAACCATTTAAAATAAATCATAAATTGAGACAGAGCTTGCAACTTCTAAAAATACAACCTAGAGAAGAAGAAGAAAGTCAAAACAACGTAAGTGAGGTCTTAGGAAAAGTCAATGAAATGTTAGCTAAAACAGTGCCAGAAACCCCACAATCCACAGAAGAAATGTCAACCAGTAGACCCAAAACTAGGCAAACTACAAAAGGTGGTGTGACTATTAATGTAGTTAATCATAGTGATGGATCTGATAAAGAATCTGAAATTAACTCTGAAGATAGAATAAATCCAATTATTACCTCTAATACGAGTTGGAAAACCCCAACCAAACTTTATTATCAAAGGCTACAGCACCTGACATCCTCTTAGAAGAAAGGAATCAAAATTTTAAAAGTTTTAGTGCCAATAATATCTATGAATGGAATATAGATGGCCAAACAGAATATAACATTCTTAATACCCTCCAAACATATGACCATGGTATCTACTGCATACCAAACATCACATGATTGTTCGGATGAGGTAATAGTAAACATCTTAGTAGCCGGATTTACTGGCCAATTAAAAGGTTGGTGGGATCATTATCTCACTGAAAAGGAGAAAACTAAGATTTTCTTAGCAGTAAAAACTGATTCAAACTCTGATCCCATTGTCAATAATGGGGAAATGGTCCCTGATTCAGTTAACACTCTAATATTTACAATAGGCTCAACACTTATTGGAGATCCATCCTTGTGGAGAGATAGGTCCGCAGAGTTGTGTCTAACCTTAAGTGTAGAACCTTAGCAGATTTTAGATGGTATAGAGATACCTTCCTAACTAGGGTTTACACAAGAGATGATAGCCAACAACCTTTTTGGAAAGAAAAATTCTTAGCAGGACTTCCAAAATCCTTAGGAGATAAGGTTAGGGACAAAATTAGAAGCCAATCCCCAAATGGAGAAATTCCATATGATAAAATTAAGCTATGGGCAATTAATCTCATTTATCCAAAAGGTAGCCTTAAAAATATGTCAAGATGATAAGATCCAACATCAACTAGCTAAAGAAAAAGCTTTAAACAAGAAAGATTTAGGATCATTTTGTGAGCAATTTGGTCTGCCATCCTGTTCTAAGGGAAAACCCAAGTCAAAGGTAAAGCATGAATCAAAGTCTAAACCCAAATACCACAAGCATAGGTCTAATAACCAAACTAGACAACCTAGAAAAGAAAATAAAACAAAAACATCTACCGAATCTAAAAATCCAAAAAAAGCCAGTTATTTGTTACACTTGTAATAAACCTGGTCATGTTAGTAATATTATAGGCTTAATAAGAAAATCAGAAACCTTAACCTAGATAAAAAAAATAGAAGATCAAATTAATAACCTCCTAGCTGAAACATCTGAGGAAGATGATGAAGAGGAGACCTCAAAAACATCTGAAAACTTAAATCACATCCAAGATGATGATTTATCTTCTTCAGAAAATGAAGAATCTTCTGAGATCAATGTCCTAACAAAGGAACAAGATCTTTTGTTTGAAACAATAAATTCAATCCCTGACCCTCAAGAGAAAAGGCAATTCCTTGGAAAACTTAAGAAAGTTTTAGAAGAGAAAAAACCAAAAGATCTTATTGTTAGGAACAAATTTGATCTTAAACCAATCTTGAAAAAACTAGAACAGACTCCTTCAAAACCAGTCACAATTCAAGATTTACAAGCATAATTCGTAATCTTAAGTTTGAAATAAACGAAATAAAAGAGCAACAACAAATCCACCACTACATCCTCTCACAATTGGAAGTAGGGTCAGAAGAAGATGATGGAAAAATTGAAAAAGAAATAGAATTTGATAATAAGAAAGACATTCCTCAAAAGGAAGACGAGGAAGAGGAATTCTTAGGGTTAATTAACCAATTAAAGATTCAAAAATTCTACATAAATGATAAAATAATTGTTAAAGACTTTGTTTAGAAACAGTGGCCCTATTTGACACAGGTGCAGACTCAAACTGCATCTTAGAAGGATTAATCCGACAAAATATTTTGAGAAAACTTCAGAAAAAACTTAGCAAAGCCAATGGCTCTAAACTCAAAATTAATTACAAATTATCAAAAGCAATAATTGACAACTAGGGATTCCAAGTTGAAACTCCTTTCCTCCTAGTGAAAAACCTTAGGAATGAAGTAATATTAGGGACACCCTTCATTAGAGCTCTATTTCCTTTAGAAATTTCAGATGAAGGAATATTAACTTGGCATTAGGAAAACAAATTATATTTAAATTTACCAGAAAACCATTATCCGAAATCTTAATTTTATCCATCATAAGACTAATCAGATTAACTTTCTAAAGGAATAAATCTCTTTTAAGACCATTCAATCACAATTAAAACTACCCTACACTCAAAAGAAAATACAAGATTTGTTAAAACAAATTCAATCATCAATCTGTTCTGATCTCCCACACGCTTTTTGGGATAGGAAAAAACATATAGTGGACCTTCCTTATGAAAAAGAATTTAATGAAAAACATATCCCTACAAAAGAAAGACCAATCCAAATGAATGAGGAATTAGTCCAATATTGCCAAAAGGAGATCAAAGATCTCCTCAGCAAAGGTCTTATTAGGGAAAGCAAGAGTCCTTGGTCATATTCTACTTTCTGTGTCAATAAGCAAACAGAATTGGAAAGAGGGACCCCGCGATTAGTAATAAACTACAAACCTCTAAACCAAGTACTTAAATGGATAAGATAGCCAATTCCTAATAAAAAGGATCTTCTTAATCGCTTACATTCAGCCAAAATATTTCAAAATTTGACATGAAGTCAGGATATTGGAAGATCCAAATCCAGGAATCAGATAAGTATAAAACATCTTTTACAGTACCATTTGGGCAATACGAATGGAATGTAACGCCCTTTGGATTAAAAAATGCTCCTTCTGAGTTCCAAAAAATTATGAATGATATATTCAATCCTTATTCAAAGTTTGCCATTGTTTACATCGATGATGTACTAATCTTTTCTCAATCTATTGATCAACACTTCAAACATGAAAACATTTTTGTCAAATTATTCAAAAGATTGGCCTAGCAGTCTCTAGGACAAAAGTCAATCTTTTCCAAACAAAATTAGGTTTCTTGGTCACATAATCCACCAAGGAACAATCACACCTATAAGCAGATCCATAGAATTTGATGACAAATTTCCTAACCAAATTATTGACAAAACTCAATTACAAAGGTTCTTAGGATGTCTGATTATGTGGGAGATTTTCTTCACAACTAAATAACATAATTAAACCTTTACATGATCGTCTTAAGAAAAATCCTCCTCCATGGACGGATAAACATACAAACATTGTCAAACAAATTAAGCTCCAAGTAAAAGATCTTCCATGTCTTTATCTTCCAGTTCCCCAAGCTTTCAAAATAGTAGAAACGGACGCCTCATATATTGGGTATGACGACATCCTTAAGCAAAGACTTAATGAAAAGGAACAAATTGTTGCATATACTTCAAAGCATTGGAATCCTGCACATCAAAATATTCTACTGTTAAAAAGAAGTTTTGGCAATTGTTCTTTGTATTTCAAATTCCAATCTGATTTACTAAATCAAAAGTTTTTTATAAGAGTTGATTGCAAGTCTGCAAAAGATATTTACAAAAGGATGTTAAAAACTTAGCATCTAAACAAATTTTTGCCATATGGCAAGCAATTTTAAGTGTTTTTTATTTTGAAATTGATATCTCAAAGGCACCTCAAATTCTCTCCCTGATTATCTTACACGTGAATATTTATAGGGAAAATAGTGTGATGCCTAAAAGGCAACCAGCCTGGCCTCTTCAAGAGGCAGAGGAGTACGTCTAGCCCTACCAGGGTCATTCAAACAGACTTCCACCCAATCTGGGTCATCTACCCAACAGCCTAACCCTTTTGGGTCATCTACCAAGCAACAAAACCCATCATCTCAAACAAACCAAAGGGATTCCATTTTAGACCATATGCCAAAAATAAAACCAGACAGTTCTATGAGTTTATTCTAGTAGATTCAGATTCTGTTACAATCAAACATTATAGGGATCAAAATGATTCCTCAAATATAACCCATTCAACAATCCAAATCTTGAGAGCCCCTTACACCAAGCCAATATGGAAAAAACCCAAATAATATCACAAAATTTTCCCAGAATTTGATCCCATTGGTTATAATTACTGGGATTATGTGGATGCCTGGACAAGGGTCTTCTGGCAACAAAATAAAAAATAATCGCCATTCATGGTTGATATATTTCAAAAGAAACACCCAATACAACTTTCCGAATTGGTTCCTCCAATGGAGGGATTTTTTCGGCCCAATTGAAGCAATCCTTCCATCCTTAGTAAACGAAGGATTAAAACAATTTTGTAAAATGTATGACCAACAGGAATCATGGGTTCCAGCTAACCTCAAGTTCTTCTCATCCTTCTCCTTAGCTTGGTATTCTCATGGCAGTATAGGTATGGAAAGCAGGAGAACAAGAACTACTTGCTATCCTCCAAGAAATGCTTATGTCAATGGTGGGCACAATTTGATCATTCCAAAGTAAATCCAGCTGAGGTCAAATTGTGGTTCTCAAAGCAGAAGACCCAGAGACTTCTATGTTTCTGAACCAAAAAGCCAAGATAACAGCTGCTTAGCAGCCTCTCAATCCAAAGAAAGCTTTGCAAAATATTTGCAAAATATTCTTAAACTTCTTCAGCATGATGAAGCAGAATCCTCCAAGAGAGTGCCTAGTTCTGCTCTTCTGCAGCCTCTTCCGAAGACATCAATCAAAATGAAGATGATTGTTTTGGGATGATCTGGGAGAAGACTGAGTTTCAGGGATATTTTCGTCATTGTCTTTGTAACATGATCTGTAGCTACAGTTCCAGTCATGGTTACTTGAACTGTAGAAACAGTATTTTATCGTCTTTATAAGGAGGCCTCAAGCTCATTGTGAGGTACCCTTAAACCAGATAGTTAGAGAGAGAATTTAGAGAGATAGCTTATGAGATATACAGTCTTCTTTGTAAGCTTTCTTTTTATCAATAAAATCTCTTCTCTTCTCACTTCTTTTCTTTTGTTACTACACTGATTCCGACGGCTCTTCCGCGTTTCAGTAGCTGATCCCGTCAGCACTGCCGCGCTTCAGCCACACACCGCACATTTTTATGCTTTTTTAACTGTTTCTCTGCAATCTTTCTGCATATTATTAACTGTTTACACATATATTGTATTAGCAGTCCTCATGCTGGCTACTTCTCTCTTTAGTTATATAACTGCTTCCGTCGGGGACTCTGGTATCAGAGCCTGATGTAGGATTTTTTCAAATGGTGGGATTTTTTCTGCATATTATTAACTGTTTACACTATATTGTATTAGCAGTCCGCTTGCTGCCTACTTCTCTCTTTAGTTATATAACCGCTTCCGTCAGGGACTCTGGTATCAGAGCCACAATCTCAGATTCTTTATCAGATCCATCAATGTGATTAACTACATTAATAGTCACACCACCTTTTGAGTTTGCCTAGTTTTGGGTCTACTGGTGGGATTTTTTGGGTATAGAGCCTGATGGGAAGTAGGAATGTATTTGTTAATCATAGTGATATATATATATATATATACCATCAATTAATTATATATATATATAATATTGATGAGTGCCAGTACATTTACTAGATAATTAAGTGCCTTATGCATTTTCACATAAATTCAATCCTTAGCTATCATGTAATGGAGAAAGATTCTATATCTATTACATTAGACATATACATTTTAAGATTTATAAAATTTCATTTCTCAACACATTTTTTCATATTAAATTATAGTTAATTTTACACATTTCTTTAAAAAAACACTCTAATAAAATATATAAATAAATACGTGTGAAGTACACACATTATCATTAATTATTTTATGTATGGGAAATTTTGTATTTATAATTACGATTTTTCTAATATTTATAATGTTGCATAGGATAATAAATTAAAAGTGGAAAGATTTTATTGGAAAGTGTAACATTTAATATTACCATACATTGAATATTGTGATATATAGTTATATTTTCCAATAAACCTTTCCACTTTTGATTTATTATTCTATACAACATTGCACATATTAAAAACTTTTATACTAATTAAGTTCTTGCATTGAAAAATCTTGATTGTTTAATTATCTGTTTAAAACTTAAAACTTATATATGCAAAATTTATCGTTGTTTTACAATAAACAAAATTGACGTTTTTACATATTCAATAATAACGTAGTTTTTTTATCTACATCTACAATCACATACTTTAGCTCAACTGAAAAATATCTGTTAGGATGGTTAATATACGTGACTGTCTATGGTTTTCACGAGAAAGGTTAACTACAATAAAATTATAACACATACAATCATATGAGATGTTAATTTTTATACGAGATGTGATGAATGATATGACAAAAAGGGATAAAAAAATGTGTTATATAAATTATATTTGTTAGTTGCATTCTAAAATATGTTTTTGTCCCCCCAAAATATCCCAATTTTCCCATTTTGTCCCCCAAAAATTATAAAACATTCTCATTTGGTCCCTCCATTAGTGCACCATTTATTTGCTCTGTTAAATGCTTATGTGACAGCTTATGTGGATCAAATAAGCCACCTGGCCTGCTTATGTGTCACATTAATTATTTGTCCTACATGTCTTTTAAGTAAGTGATGGTTCATATTCCCGCATGAGTGTTAGGGCACAGTGACTTGTGTTAGAAGGACATTTGCATGAACTTACTCTGCTCAAGACATTGAACTCCATTGAGTGGTTGATAGTGTGAAGAAATCCTCGTTCTTGGTTGAGTGAAGAGATTGTTGCGTGTAATCTGCTGCGAAGGCTTCTCAAGGTAAGTTATGATTTTCCCCCTTTAGTGTAGTTCACTTGCTCCTTGAGTTGAAAGCTTTCGCCAAAAGGTTCATAATTTTTTGCGTTGATTTTTTCCTTTGAATTTGTTTTTAAGTTTGGGTTATGTTGTTTCTGTAAGAATGTAGATTATTTTGTGTTCTATCATTAAGTTTTTATTTGTTGATGGGGTTAGGGTTGGTAACTTGTCTCTCTTTTATTGTTGTTTGTTGTTTTAGGTATGGAGGACACATTTTACCTGCACATTCATTATGGTGGCTTTGAACATGTTCCTGAAATCAAATATGTGGAAGGGAATATTATTGTGGTAGTCATTGATGTAGATAGGTGGTCATACTTTGAGGCAGCAAACATTCTTAAGGAATATGGGATGAGTATGCATGATTGGTTGAGTATGCATGATGGGTTGAGATCATTGAGTTGTGATGATCATGCAATGGATTTAGCGGCTTATGGATTGTCATATGAGACAAATGTAGTTGAGTTATTTGTAGAGAAGAATGTCAGTATGCCTACACAGGTGGTAACAGAGGAGAATTTGGGGCATAATGCAGTTGAAGAAGACAAGAATCTAGCTGAGGAAGATGAGGCTCACAGTGACATTAAGAGGTTTGATGATTCTGAAGAAGAAAGGGAGAAAACTGGAGACTATTTTGATCAGTATGGTGTTGAGGGGATTAGCCTTGATGCAATAATCTGTTCAGCATTGGTGAATGAAAGAGAGGAGACTAGTGGAGTTGTACAACAAGGAATTAATCATGGGACTGCTGGTGAACTTAGTATAATAGTTGAACAAGAATGTAATGTTCCTAAGGAGGGTGCTAGCAGTGGAGTTAATAAGCAGAGAAGGATTAAGATCAGAGCAGGAGGAAATGATATTTCAAGGAGAAAGCTGCCTATAACTTCACAGAAGAAAAAACAGAAAGTGCAACAATCTGAGGAAGCTGCCCCACACACTGAAACAACACCAGTAGTTGATCCTATACCAGTTGCACCAACAAGTGCAGAAACTACAACAGCAAGTCAAGCAGCTGATGGTTCCCCTCAGTCACCCACAGCTAAAGTTGATCCTATACCAGCGCACCAACAAGTGCAGAAATTGCAGCAACAAGTCAAGCAGCTGATGGTTCCCCTCAGCCACCCATAGCTGAAGCTGATCCTATACCAGTTGCACCTACAAGTGCAGAACTACAGCAGCAAGTCAAGCAGCTGATGTCCAGAATTTACAAAATGCAGAAATTGAGCTAGAGGCAAGGCCAGTGGCATATGCACCTCCAAATCTGTCTTGCAATTCTGATATTGAAGATGGGTATGAAAGTATTGATTTGGAAAGCTTACACTCAGGTTCTGATATGGAGATTGGTCAAAGTCATAAGCCAAAGTACCCAAAATATAGAAGAGAAGAAATGTCCAAAGATTTCAAATTTCAGCTAGGGATGGAGTTTGCCTCTACTAAGGAGTTCAAGAAAGCAATCCAAGAGTGGGTTGTGTTGAATGGGAGGGCTCTGAAATTTAAGAAGAATGATGCAAAAAGGGGTTAGAGTCATTTGTAAAGAAAATTTTCAATTCGTGGCATTATGTAGCAGAGTTGGCAAAAGTAGTACATTTAAGCTGAAGACATTGATAGACAGACACACTTGCAATAGAGTCTTCAAAAATAGAAATACAAAGTCCTCTTGGGTAGCTGATAAGGTGTTGGATAAAGTGAGAGGTTCATCAAGTGTCAATTTACGTGATATTGTCCAGGAGATGCAATCCAAGTATTCTACTGGGATCTCAACCCACCTGGCTTTTAGATCATTAAGAAAAGCAAAGAAGATTTTGGATGGGGATGCCAAGATGCAATATGCTAAGTTACATAAGTATATTGCAGAGATAAGGAGAGCAAGTGTACATAATACTTGTAAGCTTCAAGTGGATAGACCTGGGCCTGAACTTCCACCAATTATCCAGAGAATGTATATGTGTTTTGAAGGGTCGAAAAAAGGATTTGTACAAGGTTGTAGGCCTTTTTATAGGGGTGGATGGCTGTCATTTAAAAACTCAGCATGGTGGTGTTCTGTTGGTGGCTCTTGGGAGGGATGGAAATGATCAATACTTTCCATTGGAACTTGCAATAGTGGAGTATGAAAATAAAGAGTCTTGGAGGTTTTTTCTGACTTTGTTGCTAGAGGACATTGGTGACATTAGGACCCATAGATGGGTATTTATGTCAGACCAACAAAAGGTTAATTGTACTTCATTTATCAATCACTTAATGTTTTCAAATTTATTATATACTTCTAATAGTGTTTCTTTATTTTGCAGGGTCTTTTACCTGTGTTTGATGAGTTATTGTGTGGTGTGGAGCATAGATTTTGTTTGAGGCATCTCTATGGCAACTTTAAGAAGAAATTTGGAGGAGGACTTATGATGAAGCGACTTATGCTTGGGGCTGCTAAAGCTACCTACTATGGTGCACACAGAGAGAAGAGGGAGCAAATTAAAGCTTTGGACAAGAAAGCTTATGATTGGTTAGAGGCAATCCCAAAGGGAACATGGTGTAAGTCTGCTTTCATTCGCTTCTATTCCAAATGTGATGTTCTAATGAACAACATCTCAGAGGCATTCAATAGAACTATTTTAGAAGCTAGGGATAAACCAATAATATCTATGTTTGAATGGATTAGAAGTTACCTAATGTGTAGGTCTGAAAATCTTAGAGAAAAATTATCAAAATATGATGGGGATGTGATGCCTAAGATTAGGAGAAGGTTAGATAGGGAGATTGAATATAGTGGAACTTGGCTTCCAAAATGGGTTGGAGGTGCAAAGTTTGAGGTTAGTCACATCTACATGGGTGAGAAGTTTATTGTTGACCTAAGTAGGCATACTTGTGCATGTAACCTTTGGGATTTAGTTGGATTCCTATGCAGGCATGCAGTAGCTTGCATATTCTACAATGGGGATGATCCTATGAATTATGTGTGTACTTGGTATAAAAAGAGACATATGCAAAATGTTATGACCATGTGGTTAGTCCTATCAATGGTGAAAACATGTGGCCAAATGTGGATCAAGACCCTATAATGCCACCAATTGTGAGACCAGGGGTTGGAAGGCCAAAGAAGCTACGAAGAAGAGAGCCAGATGAGGAGGTTGAAAGGACAAGTAAATTGAAAAGGCAGTTCACTTCAAATATGTGCAGTGTCTGCAAGCAGACTGGGCATAATGCAAGGTCCTGTCCATTAAGGCCAACTACTGATGCAAATGAAACCCAACCCAACACTGAATTTGCTTCAATCGGTAGTGAAGCTAACCCCCAACCCAACACTGAATCTGCTCCACCAACAGGTAGTGAAGCTAACCCCTAGCCCAACAATGAACCCGCTCCTACTGAAAGTCAAGTTAACCCCCAACCCAACACACAAACATCCCAAAATGTGACTGAAACTAATATTGTAAGTCAGTTTCATTTCCCATTTTTACATTTTCTTAAGCTTTGGACCTAAACTTCTAACTTTTCTCATCATTACAGGGAAGGGGAAGTACCCCAACTGCATCAAGAAGAGGGACAACAAGGGGTAGAGGAAGCGGAGGGGGTAGAGGAAGAGTGCCAAATCCTCAAAATGAAGGCACTTCATCTAACCAAGTTCAAGGGAATGTAAATGTGAGAATTTAAACCTGTGAGGATTTGATTAGTGTGTTATACTTATTTCAATAAATCTAACACATGAAGCTTTGAATTACAGGGTGTTGGTGGCTCAACTGCTGTTAGAGGAAGAGGAGCAACATGTATAAGAGGAAGGGTGCAACAACTGCTAGAGGAAGGGGAGCAGCAGCACTAGCTCCAGGAATGGGATCTGCAGCTGTTAGAGGAAGGGGAGCAGCATCAACACCAATTCCAGGAAGTGTAGCAACATCAGCTCCAGCAGCATCAACACCAATTCAAGGAAGTGGATCAACATTAGCTCCAGGAAGTGGATCAGCATCGATTCTAGGAGATGCATCAACCCCAGCTCAGGGAAGTGGATCAGCAAGCATCCAAGGAGATGCATCAGCAACACCTCCAGGAAATGTAGCACCAGCTCTAGGAAGGGGTCAACAAATCAAAGGAAGAGGTCCACAACACAGAGGAAGATTAGGAAAAGGAGTGTGCTATTTTGGAAAGATACCCTGGGCTATTTAGACCAAGAATAGTTAGCATTAGACCCTATGAATGATTTAAGTTGATGTTTCTCAAGTTGTATTTTGGTTTAGCAGATGTTATATTCTATGAACATCTATGAATTATGCTGCTCAGACAGCTTTCTTTTGAGTAAACAACCACTTTAGTCCCTGAAAGTGTGGTCAATTGTCAATTTAGTCCCTGAATTGAAAAAACTGTCAATTTAGTCCCTGAAAGTGTTAAACGTCGGTCAATTTAGTCCTTTTGTTTCACATTTTGTTAACTAACGCACAGTAACAAAAGGACTAATCTGACCGACGTTTAACACTTTCAGAGACTAAATTGACAGTTTTTTCAATTCAGGGACTAAATTGACAGTTGACCACACTTTCAGGGACTAAAGTGGTGGTTTACTCTTTTTTTGTAGTTATTATGCACCCTTTTGTGAGTCACATGGATGAACTCTGGGATTGTTGTTGCAATGAATCCATTTGAATTTGGTTTAGCATATATTTCTTTGTTTAGCAAGTTTTTCATTTAGTGTTTCCCAATTTCCAATCCAAATACACAAATGTAAGACTGAAATTTCGTTTCATTAACATAAATGCAAATGGGTACAAGAGTGAACATGTTTCACTAATTAAAAGATACACAAATAACTCTTTCCAACCTAAACTATTCTATCCTACTTTAGCCCCATTAACATTATCACCCAACTAATAAGGCATATTGCCCATCCCGGCCAGTATGCTACACCACATCCAACATTTGGTCCTTCTCTTATGAATCAAAATCTTCTGTTCAAGCTTCAAGTTTCTCCTGTGTTGGGCTTTCAAAACTTCAGAAACAGATTGCAAATCTTCTTCCTCACGGACCCACTCAAAATAATCACACTGCTCATTGTTCTGCAACAAAACAAAATCAAGAAATGCATCAGATTAATCTTTCACAACCTCAATAAACAAAAAAAGGGTCTCCTCATAAATCCCCAATACCTTCCAATTAGGGCATCTCCAGAATCTTCTTCCTGGGTTGTGCTCTGTTTTAGAGTTTAACTTCACAACCCTTAATCCAAAGTTGCAAAATCTGCGACTTAAACCACAACTCGAGCTTGATGCATAACTCCCACTTGACATTGTATTCCTATTCTTGAACCGAACTCGAATTGGGACTGATGAAATGGCGTACACACAGGAGGAAAACAAAAAAGAGGGGAAAATGTAGATATGCAGGGACGTTAGGGTTCTGAGGAAAGTGATAGTGGATTTCCATGAAGGGTAGTGATATAAGGTGGTTTAGGACAGATAATGTGACACATAGGTAGGCCAGGTGGCTTATTTGGTCCACACAAGCTGTCACGTAAGCATTTAACAGAGCAAATAAACGGTGCACTAACGGAGGGACCAAATGAGAATGTTTTATATTTTTGGGGGGACCACTTGGGAAAAAAAATTTTGGGGGGACCAAATGGGAAAATCGGGATATTTGGGGGACCAAAAACATATTTTAGCCTTTAGTTACATGAATAAATTGTTTTGGTTTCACACTCCTAGGTCAAGAAAAACCCCCCATTTTATCACATTTGACTCCTACTTTTCCTATACCTGTCACCAAAGAATCATTTTCCATCAAGAAAACCTTATTTTACTAAAAGAAATTGAGTGTGCGTTTGGATTAGTGTTTGTAAATTTGAGTTTGAATGAATGTGGATTTAGTGAACGTGATTTATATGATAAACTTGAGTATGGGTAAACGTGATTTCATATTTTGATACTTTGTTGCAAACGTGAGTTTAAGAAAGTGAATATTGAGAAAACTCAAGTTTCTGATAAATCCACTTTAGTAGTAGATTTATAGATTAATTTTAGGTAGTTTTTAGTTGTTTAGTTTGATAATTTTGTAAATTTGTAGCTAAAATTGTACATAATTGAGTTTGTTTGTGTTTTAGGTGATTGTAGTAAATAATAGTATTTTTTCATTGAATTTTTGTTTTTCAGGAATTATCTGGAAATAAGAAAGAAAGTGTTTAAAGAGATGCAATTGTGAAGCTTGTGGAAGGGTCAAACAGTGAATGTTGAGGCAAAGGAGATGCAAATGAAGAAATTTACTCTCTGCCAGAATTGTGTTGGAACACGCCATATGCGTGTGAGGACACGAAACTGCCAGAGGCTACTGAAATTAAAAATAGCTCTCTGCCATGTTTGTGTGGGAACATGGCAGGATTTTGTGGGGACACGATTTTGACAGAAACACTATAAATAGTTTTGTTTAAATTTTTAGCGGGAACAATTTTATTTTTTTTCAGACTTTTCAATTCTTCCACTCGAATTTTCTATCTTTTTCTCTCCTCTTTCTCTCAAGATTCAACTCAAAGGTGGATCCTAGGACTCATCTCCATGGAATTCGTCCTTGAGTTTGCATCTTTCTCCTATTTTCTTTCTCGTTTGTAATGGATTTCTAAATTTTTTAGGTTAGGTGTTGATGGATCTTGATCTGAACTTTGAGCAAGTGGTTTGTTCATTCAATTCAATTTTTATTTTCAATTCAATTGCTTCCTTCTACTCTTAAAGCTTCAATTGAATTGGCCACTCAATTGCATGAATCAAAAGCTTCTCTCACAATTGGAAAATTGGGGAAAAGCTTGGATCTGAAGCAAGCAACATAAAAGATTGATTGCCTAGGAATAAGAATAATTTTTTATGTGATCTTTAGCAATTCTTGAAGTTAATGCATGTCACTATTAGGTTCACATAAGGAATTAGGGTTCTCAGTGATGACATAGGGTCAATTTACCAAGGAATTGGATTTTGATTAAATCAGTGAATTGGATCAATGAAATCATTTACCATAATTGAATTGAATATTATGAACACTTGCATGAAGTGATGATTGAGTGAAATCAACCCTAACCATTTTGTTAAATTCGTTTTCCAAACTTGCTGAATTCTTGTTAATTGTTCAAACACATAATTCAATTTTCTGGTTTAATTTTCTGGACTAATTTTCTGCACTAGTCTTTAGATCACTAAATACAATTGAGTTCTCTTTGTTCAACTAGATAACTCTTCTGTTAATTGGTACTTGATTCATCAATCTCTGTGGGACGATACTTCTTACTTTCATTATATTACTTGTTATGATTCGGTGCACTTACCAAGTGAGCATCAGTTTCATACGTAGAAGCTACAAAAATCCGCATTTTGCAAACTCAAGTTTCAGAATCTATATGTGTATTTTATGTGGAGAGCCAAACAAGATGCACATTTTATTTTGCAAAATCACATCTATATCCCAAAATGTGCGTTTAACTATGGAAATGTCAATCCAAACATATGCTGAGATGTAAAAAGAAATTGAGTATATCATAATCATTACTCTTATTTTTGTGCACAACAAATTGACAAAAAAAAACATTTTATTTTTATAGTATTAGACAATCCCAGTAGCAAAGCCCTATATATCATTCTCTACATTCAAACTTCACAAATTCTCACAAATTCAATAATCCTAAAGGGATTATATATGACTTTTTTTTTCTTCACAACGAGAAAGCAAACTTAGTCCCCAATAGGGACTATTTCATCATTGTTTTTGGGTTTTAGTCCTCCATGCGGATGATGATACCTGATGGACTCCCCTTTCAGCATTAAATCAAAAGCTTTGTTAATCTCTGAGAATGGAACTGTGTGAGTGATGAATTTCTCCAGTTCTAGTTCCTGCAGTGTGAAATACATATAATAAGATATCATCCTGATATATATTATATTAAATCTCCTAAAAGACAGTACAATTCATTGAATTCAATATATAAGCTTACCCCATTCATGTATTTCTCCACAACAGCAGGAAGATCAGTTCGGGGTTTGTAGTTACCATAAAAGGTACCCTTAAGAGTCCTCTCATTCAAGAAATTCACAGGATGAGTTTTGAATGCATCATCCTTGTTTGGCACTCCAACAAGTACAGCAACACCCCAACCCTGGTAACAAGAAATCAAGGTCCAACTTTAGTAAACTTCACATAAATATTTTATGGCAACAGGTAATAGAAGAAAATGAGTTCTGTTTAATGTATACATCGTGGACACATTCGAATGCTGAAATCATGGCCTGGAGACTGCCAGTACATTCAACAGCACGATCTACACCTCCATTGGTCATTTCAGCAATTACCTGCACACCAACATTCACATCTCAATACTCTCTCTCACACCAAAAAGACAACATATCTAATTCACAGTATAAAAAAAACAAAAAAATATTTAAGGGAACAGAAATATAGAAAACTAAACTAAATTGTGGATGAACTAACCTGTTGTACAGGTTTGTCATGATCTTTTGGGTTCACAAACTCATTGACCCCAAATTTCTTAGCTGCAAACAATAATGAAATCAGAAATATCATTAATAAGAGAATAGCCATTTAATTTATTTTGAACTAAATCTTGGAGCATTTGATTTGATATAAGAAGAAAGCACTGTACCAAGTTCAAATCGGCTGGAAACTAGATCAACCCCAATGATTCTTGATGCACCAGAAATCCTTGCCCCTTCAGCAGCCTAACATT
Source organism: Sesbania bispinosa (assembly GCA_026901365.1). Lineage (NCBI taxonomy): Eukaryota > Viridiplantae > Streptophyta > Magnoliopsida > Fabales > Fabaceae > Sesbania > Sesbania bispinosa. Next base: position 887,780 of record QLOH01000388.1, read on the forward strand.
TGGATTAAAGAGAAAGCAAAAGTTAATATTGTCCTTTATCACTTCCTATAAAGGCTGCAATACATGCACAAACACACACCAAAAAAAGAAATAAGAGAGAGGCATAAGGGTGACATACAGCAAGGCCAACAGCTCCAAGTCCAAAGACGGCAACAGAAGAACCAGGTTTTGGTTTTGCAACATTGACAGTAGCACCAAGACCTACAAGCATGAATGAAATTGAATTGGGTGAACATATATAGAATGGCCTAGTTATATGTTATTAGTAATCTACAAGGTAGGGATCTTCCAATTCCAAACCTGTGCATATTCCACAACTGAGAACACAAACTTTGTCAAGGGGCAGCAGGGTTGATCTTTGCAACACATCCAGCATGGACAACAGTGTATTCACTGAATGTAGAGGTACCCACAAATGGAATATAGGCTTTCCCTTAATAGAGAATCTTGACTCATTGTCATGGATCATGACACCCCGATCAGTGTTAATCCTGAGAAGATCACACATGTTGCTTTCCTCTGACTTACAATGTGGGCATTCACCACACTCCCCTGTGAATACAGGGAGGGCATGGTCCCCTGGTTTCAGATGGGTCACACCCTCTCCTACACTCTCCACAATCCTGAATAACACACCATGCAATCATTATCAGAAAAAATATATAGTCTATGTAAAAGAAGGCAGAGGTTTATAATAGAATAGGTGATTCTGTGGGAAATAATTAGAAGAGAAAGAAACATACCCTCCGGCTTCATGACCAAGTATACGAGGAAACACTGGAGTCTGGCCCTGAAACAGGGGGAGGAAGAAAATCATATTAAATTATTTATTGCAATACATAATGCATAAATAAGAACATTGGTAGCCAAAAGCAGACGGAACTAATCACCAGCTTTCCATTATTTTCAAAGTAAAATTAAACCTGAGAATAATTTTACATTACAGAAACATACACTTGAGTAAGAAACTGAACGCCCCATTTTGTTATGTAATCAAATTAAGTACATTACAGAAGATCTGGTGTTACCTTTGCTTCCCAAAAGTAAACATCAGTGTGGCAAAGGGAGGTGAAGAGTATCTTCAAACGCACTTCACCAGCCTTCGGTGGCGCCACTTCTACTTCTTCAATCACCAGTGGTTTCCCTGCCTCCCATGCAACGGCAGCTAGCACATTTCCAAAATACCAATCAAGGAGTTCAGTTAGTAATACATCACCACTGACAGGTAAAAAAAAAACCATCGAATATTCTGAAATCTGAAATAATTTGGTATTTTTTATATTTAGATTCTATTAATAACTGATTAATAAATATATGAAACAAAAATTATAACAGGAAAAAAAAGGGGATTTAAACAATGTCTTTATAGTTATTAGTAAGGATTAAGGAACAATAGGCAAATAAAAAAGAATCCACATGCAATTGCTGTATGTTACGATAAAGCAATAAACAGAACAAAAGTGTGGATCAGTGGAAAGAAAGAAATATGTATATGTGAGATGATGATTGGTGGCTCACCTCTGCACTTGATGACCTGACCAGCTGTGCTCGACATGGCTTGCAAAACGAAGAAGAATCAAAAGACTGAATATATTGAGACAAGTGAGAATTGATGAGTGATTTAGTGTTAATTGTGGAACAAGTGTGCGTCGTTGGAGTTTATATATAGTTGGAAAGCACGCATGATTCTTCCAAACGGACTAAAAATACCACTTGGAATTGGATTACCGCTGTTCGTTTTATTTCCAAGCGGCGCCTTAGGCACACGACACGAAGCCACGTGTAGTGTTGCTGGTTTTCAAATTTGTTTCTACGCATCAAGTGGGAGCACAAGTGGTTTGTTTTAAACTCGTAAACCATTGAGGAAAAAAATAAACTGCTAACCATTGACCAATCCACGAAATACAGCACCGACACAGCATTAGAAGGAGGACCACCCCGCTACAGCTACAGGTTTATCTTTCTTTGTTTGTTTCCCCTTCCTTTTGTCAACTTTTCCTCATGTGTGTGATGTGTGTGTTTGTGAGTTTAAAGAGGAGGGAAATGGAAGGATAGGAGGGAGAATGAAGGAGGAGGAGGAGGAGAAGGAAAGACTTTGTAAAATACCTCAAACTCACAAAAGAAAGTACTTCCAATTAACTCTTACCTTCACTCCCTTTCCCTCCAAAATTCATCTCACAAACGTATCCTTATTGAATTTGTAGATTAGGTCTTACCTATACTTCAAATATAAATTAATTACGATTTTTCTAATCTATATAATATTTTAGGAGTTAATAAATCAAAAATAAAAAATTTTATTGAAAAATGGAACATTTTATATCACCAATACATAGAATATTGTGATAATTATAATTTTCAATGAAATCTTTCTATTTTTATTTTAAACATATGCAACATTACACAGGTTAAAAAAATCAATTAAAGTATTAGTCCTTCATCATAGTTGTAAAAATGAATTAATCTAAACTTAATAGTGAGAGCTCGGGTAGTTTTTTTTGTGTGAACCGCTTCTATCTTTTACATAAACAATCATTTTGATGGGGTTAACTCTCCTGGCGGTGGTATTTTTCATATATAATACTCAAATATAATATCTTATTTGAAGTGAATAAATATGTAACACTTGAATTAACTACTATAGTTGATGAGAGTCTCAATAGTTTGAATGAGATTTTTCAAATTCAATAATTTTCATTGTAAAAAAAATTAATCTTGGCTCGAGTTAAATTAAAAAAAGAGTTATCATCTCAATTTAATTCACGTTAGTAATAATTAATTCGCTTAAATTAGTTAGTTTCACGGTTGTTAAAAATAACTTAATCAATTTAATATTAAATTAGTGAGTTAATATTAAGAGGGAGAATTTTATAGTTTATATCCTCGACTCGAATAAATTACCTATGATAAAAAATACATGTAATTTAAAAAAAAATAGTGAATTACTTTCAGAGTAATTTATCCCTATTTAAATATGTTTCGGGTCCACTTATGGATTATGACCCGCATTTACATCTTTATCTCCCGTATATAATTAGATATTGATGGCCAAGTCTTCATATGAGAACTAATATTACACCAAAACGAATAGGAAAACTAATATTATATACTAAAAAGTTGTTGGTTCAGTTGGGAACGTAGCTGAGATTGTGGGAAGAGCTTCCGGTTTGATCCCACTAAACACATTCTTCGGGAGGGGTGAGGAACCTTAACTGTGACTAAGCCCGAATAGAATTGCCCCTGATAATAGGGAATACATATAGTTTACACAAAAACACTAATATTATATCCCAGTCATTTGTTTTGAGAATTTATTAAATATAAAATTTGCAAAAGAAAAATAGCTTGATTCATCACCTATTTTAGTATGAGGTGTTAGAATAATGGGTCAGGATCCTATGCGGTACTGTAGATTCTTGCAGTCCAGATCCAATGACCATAAATTATGTATTAATCTTTTAATTTTTTTAATTGATGTATATTTAAAAGATGAAGGTCTGAGATCCATAATGATACGTAAAAAAATATTGTGGTTAGAAAAAGGTAATGATAAATAAAATAAATAATGGATAAATCAATACTTAAAAAAAAATAGGCGTGAATTATTATCTAACAAAAATAGATGATTATTTAATGTGAATGATTTTTTACTATTCCGATTACGGATTCGGCGGATATTCGTTACAAAGAAAATAATACAAAAATCCAATTTGGGGGAGTTGGCGGCATTAGCATAGACTATTGACAGTAATTATTATTTAATTTTTTCTTTGTCATCTAAAGGGAAAGAGATGATGAGAGAAAATAAATGGTCAGTGAAGAAAAGTAAGTTACAATGACAGGATTAGTTGTAAGAGATTTGATTGAACATATTATAAAAGATTGTAAGTTTAAAATTCTATGGTAATTGTTATTAAAAAAAGTGAAGAGACATAATTAGGCTGATAATGTTTAATTTAAAATTAAGCAGTTTTAGAAAGAATTTGATACTATTCTTTTTTAATTTGATTCTGTGTACTTAATGTTTAATTTATATACACAAGATGATCATACAAACTAGTATAAACTTTAAGACAGCTGTCGGATTATGATTAAGTTTTAAAAAATAAAGTTGTTAGTGTTTTAATAAGAACAAGCAATGTGCTATTCGCATGCTATCCATAATCCATTCGTATAGACTAGCAAGGCTCTTTATACATAAATGTATTCAATCAAAGTTAAAGTTATCGTGCAAAAATATCTTGACTTTGAATTTATTTTATATGGTTTTGACTTTGAGTTTAATGTAATATTAGTAGTTTTTATTATTTTCTAATCATATATTATTATATTTTAAGGATAAATGCTATGGCTTGAAAGTTTGCAAGCATGCGATATCTTGACTTTGAATTTATTTTTATATGGTTTTGACTTTGAGTTTAATGTAATATTAGTAGTTTTTATTATTTTCTAATCATATATTATTATATTTTAAGGAAAAATGCTATGGCTTGAAAGTTTTGCAAGCATGCGATACCATTCAATTCATTTATCGCTTCATGTGAATTGTTAAAAGGTGGCATCCTTATTTTTTAGGGATGTAACTTACATCCCTCATATATTAATTGTTGGATGGGTTTTAAAAGCTTGAATGGTGATGATTTGATATTGGTTTTCAGGTTGCCCATATACAATTAATATTTTTAAAATTTCTGGTTGGCCCCTTGTACCATCTATATATCTATATAGTCTAAATAAAAATCCTTTGCACATATGTCACACCTCCGGCTCTCCTTCTCCCTTTTTTTTTACATTTCAACACATTCATTTTTTTTTCAGTTTTCATTAAACATTTCTTTTTTTTCTGTTTTTCATTAAACTTTATTTTTATTATTATATTAAAACACTTTATCTTATTACTCATTTATATTATCTGTTGCACTATATAAAAATACGGACTAAGAAATACAATAAATATGTTGATTTATATTAAATTTAAAATATTTTTCTATTATATTATTTATCTCTCCATTTTATTCACTAATGTTTTCACTTTTACATTATTTCTCTTATCTATTCTATTAATCTATTTACTCCATTCTTATTAATCTATTGCATTACGTAAAATACACTATTATAAATACAATAAATGTGTTGATTTACATTAAAAGTTATCTCTCTATTATATTTATTAATGTTTTCACTTACGGACTCTATTTATCTATTCTAAGTATTTATCTATTTACTCTTCATCTTTAAATTGTTCCTCCAATACACATGTCATGTTTTTTCACTTGTATTTTTTAGTCTTTTTATTCAATCTTTAGTATCCTCCACGAGATGCAATATTAAAACACTTTCTCTTTTTATTCGTCCTTATTATGTGTTTCATTACATATATAAAAACACATATTAACAAATACAATTAATTAAATTTAAATTATTCTTATTTAATCTAGCTATATCATTTCCTTAAAAAAAACATTTTTTCAATATATCATTTATCTCTCTATTTTATTCATTAATGTTTTAACTTATATATTATTTCTTTTATCTATTTTATTAATTTATTTACTCCATTCCTATTAATCGGTTTCATTACTTAAAAACACAGATTAAAAAATACAATAAATGTGTTAAATTTTATAAAAAAATACTAATGAGAAATTTCTCAACACGTAAACTGATGGTCAAAATTTCTCAATCTAGTCCCTCTAAAGTGATTAAATAGGTTAATGTTTTCCTTATCAATATACTAGCTAGTCAGCAACTTGATAAAATGTGACATGCCACCATTAACAAAACAGACGAACAATACAAATTATGAACTGGACAATTTCCCCATTTAAGGCACAATTGTATAGTTATTTAATTTATTTATTGTTTCACTTAAAATGACATTTTTTTAGTAGGGAATAATAATAAACAGAAGCTACTAAACTAAACTAAAACAAGGAGTCCTCTATAAGGACTTGACTAATCTCCACAGGTGGAAAGCTCTATATGTAAATTTGAACACATTTTGGCGAGGGAATGAGCAACCATGTTGCCTTCTCGAAGCACATGATGCACATGATGGAAATGAATGTCCCAATTTTCAGCCTCATGGAATCCAATTACTGAAGCACTTGGCCACTAAGAATGAGAAGATCGCTACAGCAGCTCACTAGTTAGAAGATGGAATCTCTGTCCCAAGCAAGCTGGAGACCTCTTAAGACAACAAGCAGCTCAGCCAGGAAAACATTACCAATACCTTCTCTACTAGAAAAACCCCATATCCAAGCACCGCTGTGTTGTCTTGCAAACACCTCCAGTACGCATGATTCCATCTGAGAAATTAACATGTAAATTGAGCTTAGTGAACCCGTGAGGTGGTGGTGACCACCACAGATTAGAAGCAAATGAATTATTGTCCTCCACCTACTGGGATAAATTATCCATATCATTTAGCATGAGCAGGATGTTTTCTGATAGTAAAAGAAATATCCCATTTATCTGGATTAAATATGAAATTATTTCTCGACCTGTTTATTTTTCCTTAATAACAACGAGATCACAGATCAAAACATTGACAGCTGAAACACTATAGGCATTCCCTTAGAAGGTGAATAATTCATTCAATTAGCCTTACTAGCAAATCAGCAATACGAGTAACTGAAGTGGTGGAAAATTATCACCCAATCCCAAGTATGCCACAACAACAATCAGCATCTAGAGTTAATTACCGGCCAGAAAATAAACTTAAAAAATGTTGATAGAGAGAGACAGGGGTTAACAGAATTATAGCTAAAGAGAGAGCCTGGGGAGGGAGGACGGGGATGGATTCTTTGAGGGCCCTGAGTCTGGAACTTTAGGTATTCTTTTACCACCTCTGTAAAATAGTTTGTGCCCCAACATGGGGGGTTCATTTCATTAAAACCAAACCTGGTAGGCAAGAATTTAATAACCCTGGGAATTGTTTCAGGTCAAACATTATTGGCACTTTTGCAGTAAGCAAAACAATGGCTATTCCCCACGTCATTGTAAGTTATGTGCCCTCTGGACCATGTAAAAGAGAGCTTGGGGCATGTGGGAATTGGCTGCTCATGACTAGTACAGACATACAATTGCTAAAGAATGCTAAAAGTACCCAAACTATATGAGGTTGAGAAGATTAAATTTCAAGATTCTCTATAGCTTTTCAACTATCAGGATTGCAAACTGAAACTCTTAACAAACAAAAGATAGAAAAAAACAATTCCAAACATCAATCGATGCAATCCAACCCAGTATAGCCCCCTTTTGTGTGTCGGCAGCATTATTCGTCAACCTCATCTTGCAGCAAACGCGAAATCGCCGCTCCACACTTAACTCGTGTTGTGCATCGTCACTCTTTTCGCCGTGTAGCGGCCAAGCAAGCCGTCCACCAGCGGCCATGGAAGGCATGCCACCCCACCCCACCTTCTCGTATGAAACTTCGACAACGGTCACTCCGCAATGGCGCAGTCCGGTGTGGGTCGTCCGCTGAGCGACGTGGAACAAAAACCCTAACAAACCCACTACCTAAATCCCCAAATCGGATTTGCAAATAATGGTTTCGAGAAAATGAAACCAACCTGTTGAAAATACAACGTCTCCATTCGCTGTTACAGCAATTTCAGCTTCAGTTGGAGGCGATTCACGCTGACAATCGAAACCAAAAACTTGCGTTAGGTCTTTCCTCTTGTTTGTTTCATAAAAAAATACCGTAGGACTCAACAGCAAATAATGAAACTTTATATTTTGAACAATTTTGTAAATAAGGGGGCCGCACCAACCTGCTATCTCAAGTCTAAAAAGGGATGTAAGTTACCTCCCAATCCACAGGGATGTATAATAGTGGCCACCTTGTTAAAAACCACTTATGAATCCAGAAATTTTAACATACGGATGCAACACCTATACATAGCACTCATACAATTTTTGTTGTGGAGACACTTAATACATGATACAACATCACTAAAGGGTTTTGTTAACTTGCTGTGATAGAATTTAAGAAGTTCACTGTTCATGGTGGGTACTGATCATCATGAATAATTGACCTTGGAAGGCTTATATATAAATCCTCGTGTAACGATCCTTTCTTGCTACTCAGCTAAGTTTAGCTATGAAATAGCTATGCATTAGCTATAGATTTAAGTTACCTAGTGATCCGTGGCTATTCCATAACTAAAACTTGCTAAAGAGGCTGTAAGGGCGCGAGGGAATCCAGATCCATAAATCCTCATAAGATATGTCTAGAATTGAGGAAGCTCTCAAATTCTCGGAATATACGAAGGCCCCTTGACCAATATGTCATATTCAGATTGGATGACATATGTAACGTCCTAATTTCTAAATTCAAATATAAATGTCTGTTGGAAGCACTATTCCCAAATTCGTGAAATTATTTCGCGCATTAGTGATATCGGCATACAAACATAACAATGCTCAGGTAATTCCAACACTTACTTAAGCGGAAATCCAATATACATATAATAAAGTCAATGTTGCCCATATGGACACATAATACATTCATCAAGTAAATAGGCATATAGGATATAGAGGTACATATGTTCTGGAAATATAGAGATATCCCGTAGGGACTGACATGTATAACCCTATCCCATCAAAAGAATAACATCAATGCCTATACAGAATAACATCAAAAGCACATTAAACGTAACCCTAGCATTTAAAAGAGTCATCAAACAGTTTTGAGAGAGACTTTGGGAGATTTTGGAGTTTTGGCTGATACAAAGTTTTTGAGAGAAAAGTTTGACAATCTTTAGAGACAATTCTGGAGCCAAAGGGAGACTACAACAGAGCTGAAAGGTTTTGCTTCTAATCTTCTTCTTAATTCAGTGGGTTGTAATGGCTACCATGAGTAGCTAAATTTCTTTTTAGGATTGAATGTAGTCGATTCAATTCCGATTGTATTTTGGATCTTTGTTATTTAGGAATCCCTATTTTTATAATATTGATGTTTTTATTTCTACTCTTAATGCCTAACTTCCTTCTTGTAACGGAGTTATGATTTGATTATTGAATTAGTTGGAAAGCAGTTTTCTAAATCTGATTTGAGTAAAAACACTCAATAGGTTGAATTCCTATGGATAGGGTTCAATTTATTGATAGCTTTTAACAACTGACCTTAAAGCTAGGTAATTTGTTAAATATCCAAGGGATCGGTGTTTAAGGAATTGTTCTAAGAATTTCATATTTGAGGGATCAATGTGAATGAAATCTATTTGTGCTTCAATAATTATAATTATAAATTCTTAGATATCATTGATTTCCAAACTAAAAGAGGGGTGCGATAGATGAAGTTCAATCTTAGTTTCTCTTTATTGCTCAATTTCACCCATATTTCTCTGTCTCAAATTTTCTTTATTTTTATTAAATTCAATTTTCACAAACACCTCCAATTATTCACAATCTTTCTTACTCAGTAAGTTTGATTTCTAAGAATTTACTTTACATTGTTCCTCGTGGGTACGACAACCCATATTCTTACTATTATACTGCTGCGATATTGGTACGCTTGCCAAGATCTCAACAGCTATGTCTGTTTTGTAACTTACACTCAAAATCAAGTAATTTACTTTAAACCTATGTTTGGTTAAGGAGACTTAGAATAGAGAAAAATAGGAAGGAAAGAGATGGGAGAGAAATTTGATATAACCCTTAATTTTTCACAAAAATACCCTTACTAAACATAATTACTCTCTTTCCTTAAATAATAAATATTAAATGGGGACATTTTGTTAGTTTAAAAAATTTGCTTTCTAATTCATTTGCACTTTATAACCAACCAAACAAAAGGAGACCGTCACACCTATCTCTCTCGATAAGTCTAGCGTGCATTACCCATACGTGTCTTTGAAAGACCAATCTTTACCTACTATTGTAGGTTTTGCCACCATAAATTTAATTAAGTTTATAATCCTCCCTCATAAATGAAATTTTAAATAAGATTTTTAACCTAAATACTTTAATCTTTATGTTTGGATAAAATGATTTGAAGTTACTAAATTTCATATGTTAGAATAATAAAAAAATAAATTTAAATGACAAATAAAAGAAATTTTAAATAACACGTGTTACGAGAGAATTTTAACATTTATTTATTATGTTTAAATTTTAGATAATCATTTACAGTTTCTCTTATACTTACAATTTATTCGACATTACCTATTATAATTTAAAATTTTAAAAATTAAAAAAAAACACATACTAAAAAATTTCTAAGACAATTATGTTTAGAGAACCGCGACAGTGGCCTAGTCTATATTCGGCTCTCCTGTAGTCGTGTGCCATGGATTTTTTTATGTTACAATGCCATGGATTTTTTCGGTGTACAAGGAAGGCAATGAAGTTTGAACCTAGAACCTCATGTTAAACTACAATGTCATGGATTGATTTAATTGTTCCACTACAATTATAACTATATCTTTATTTAATTTGAAAAAAAAGTTGAACTTCTAATATTTCGGATAAAAGTGAATATTTTTTGCGCTTTATTAAAAACATCTAATATTTATTTGCTAGTTATGCTTCATCGTATGAAAAAATCTATAGTTGATATCTTTTATATTATAACTTTAAAAAATTAATAAAATGTGCCAACACCGTAATTTATTCAAACAAGTGTAATATTAATTTCAAATTAATATTATTTCAATCGGTCAGTCCGGTTAGCTACTCACATCGTATATGTAAACAAACAGGGGCTGGTGTTTAGGGGTGTAAGCGAGTCCGGGTCGACCCGCAAACACAGTCGACCGAATCGAATATAAATAGGTGGGCTGGGTTACGTTCATGGGTTGGTTCGATTCATTTTTATTTAACTCGGTCACATTCGGGTCGGGTCTCGGGTTGGGAGATTTTGAAACAAAGAAACCCAACTGACTCGGCAGTGACTTTTTTTTAAAAAAGAAAAGGCCCAGCCCAAAGCACTCTCTCAATTTTTTTACTCTAGCAGACAACACACAACAATAGCAGGTCTTTTCTTTGTGGTGAGGTTGGGCGGTCGCATGGGGGTTCAGGAAGCCTTCAAGGAGCACAATTGCACAGGCTAGCTTACGGAGGCGACAACACATATACCATGGGTGCAACTTGGTGCAGAATGGCGGGGACGACACGGTGCGTAGCAGGGAGAATGCGATTCGCGGCGAGGATTATTTGATTTGCGGGAAAGACGAAGCGATGCGTGGCGGAGAGGACGCGGTGCGCGACAAACTTATCTCTCTCGGCGATGGCAAGGACTGTTGCATTCTTCTTCTTTTCTTCTTCTCTCAGGTCACTCTATGTCTGCTCTCCGTCTTTCTTCTCTCTACTTAGTCTCTCTACACAACTTCTCTCTATTTCCATTCCATTAATGAGATTGAGAATGATGGGAAGAACTCCTTGTTTGTCTCTCTAGTCTCTTAATTTTCTCTGCAATCTCTTTATTTTGTATGCAAGGATCTTCTCTTTCTGGAAGCTAGTCTTGAGTCAGGGAAAGAACTCTCTGGAATCTGGATATTTGTTTTTTTTATTTTTAATGGGTTTTGTTGGAAAAAACGACCAGATGACCCAACCCGATCCAACCCGTTTGATGTTCTGGTTGATTCAGTTCGGGTTACTCGCCCAAAATAATTAAAACGAATCAACCCAACCCGCTCATATCCAGTTGGTTTGGATTTTAAATCACCCCAAACTCGACCCAATTACGTCCCTATTAACATCACTAAAATGGCTGTAAACCGATGAAACCAGTCATGAAATTCCATGTAAAAATGTCGAATGACCATCATTTATATGAAAGTCTTACACACTTGGTCTTCTTTTACCCTTGTCTATGCCCAAAAATGGCAGTATCAAGAAGTATTCACACAACTAATGTGCTTTATTTTCCTTGCAAGTTTTGAGCAAAAGTTGGACTTCAAGCTCAAATTTAAAAGAGACTTAGAGTCTTTATACTTATTCACCGAAAAATTTAAGTGAAGAGGCAATGTTTTATGATTTAATTTTTGACAATGTTCAAATTTGAAACATCACAGAAAAAAGTGAAACAAAAAGTTTAAGGTGAGAAAAGTAGAGAGTTAAATCATTAATATGTACAATTATTTGATTTCACTTTTTTTGCAATATTTATTTGAAAGGGTAGTTAGGAAATGTAATTCATTTTTTATCTGGGTCTAAGAAAATTTAATGGGGTTAACAATTTTTTTAATTATATCGAGTTATTTTTTTTCTTATATTTAAGACGGAAGGAAGTACACCATTACATGATACAACAATGAAAGAAAAAGAGATAAGAATAAACCCTCAAATCCGCCCCCAATTTGTCATCTCCTTTCTATAGTCCCTAAACTAAATTGATTGTATAAGTAATTTTTCAATTTTCATAGCATCTATAACATTGGTCCTTGTCTGACCTATAATGTGACATACTTTTGAAAGTTTAAATACTACTTATTCAAATGATTTTGTTTAGGCGCCAATGAGGAGTGAGATGACAAGTTTTGAAACGAAATATTATGAGGGTTTACTATATATATATATATAGAGAGAGAGAGAATGTAATTAATAATGTGTTAAAGAGAAAAGAAAAGAAAAAATATGTTATATAAATTATTGGTTAAGGCTCTAGTGGATCACTGTGATGGGTGGTGCATTGTTTACTACACCCTAAAGACCTGCAGTAGCCGATTTGGTAACCTGAGTAAAAGAAATAATTTGCTACTTTCTCCTCAATGTTTTTTAATTAAATTGCAAAAAGGGACCAAATTTACTCGATGTTTTTTTATTATATATTCTTCGAAAAAAATGGGGCAACGCAATTCAGTGCAGAGCTATCAAACTATTCATAGTCCCCTTATAGAGCCACTATCGCAATTCCCTAGCCTATGCGACCATGCACCCTCTCTCCACGTCATATATAAGCCCACAAAAGAAATCACTCATTGCAGACACAATTTCCTTAATAAAATGGATCATGCAATCATCGGAGGTGGAGTCGTCAATGGCTTGTCGGAGTAAACAAACAACTTTAAGGACCTAACTCAATATTTTCAAACTCTAGTTATCACTAATACAAACAGTAACTCAGAGTAAGTAGAAAATTACTGCATTCAAATAACCGGTTTCCTTTACCGATTCTCATCCATTGATTTTCTTTTAATTTAATCGGACGGCCAATAAAAGTGATTTAGTGCGTGAATCACCCATTAGGTGTTCCACGGTAGTCGCGGCCTAAATTATTATGTGTAAAATCATATGAATTATAATTCTTAATCACCTGATTTGACTCGATGTTGTAACAAATTTTTGTGGATCAGACTAGAAAATCTGAGAATTATTTGAGCTTTTAAAATACATATGATATCCCTATATTTCTCCTTTTACGGATAGCCGCATTTTTTATGGAATTTACGGATTGGACTTTAATGAGATTTTACGAACTTTACCGGATAACAAACTATATACGATTGAACTACAAAACTTAGCGGGTAACTCGCATTTTTTTGTGGAATTTACGAACTTTCATGAGATTTTATAAACTTTTGCGGATAACAAACTAACGTTGAACTACAAAACTTAAAAATTATTGGTGTGCTAAAATAAAACCCCGAACCCCTTCCATTTTTCCAAGTTGTTGCGGGTCGGCCCAATCATTATGCCAGCTCTAGGTGTAAGTGTGTATACTTATACATATCTAAAGAACAATTGCAAATTGACAACACTTCATTTATTCTGTATTAGACAATCTCAGAAGCAAAAGGCTTAACAATCTCTACATTCAAACTTCACAAATTTTCACAACTTCAATAATCCTAAAGGGATTATATATGACTTTTTTTTTTCTTCACAACGAGAAAGCAAACTTAGTCCCCAATAGGGACTATTTCATCATTGTTTTTGGGTTTTACTCCTCCATGCGGATGATACACCTGATGGACTCCCCTTTCAGCATTAAGTCAAAAGCTTTGTTAATCTCTGAGAATGGAACTGTGTGAGTGATGAATTTATCCAGTTCCAGTTCCTGCGGCGTGAAAACACATATCAGGTATCATCCTGATATACTAAATCCTTTAAAAGACTTAAACAATTCTTATATATAAGCTTACCCCATTCATGTATTTCTCCACAACAGCAGGAAGATCAGTTCGGGGTTTGTAGTTACCATAGAAGGTACCCTTAAGAGTCCTCTCATTCAAGAAATTCACAGGATGAGTTTTGAATGCATCATCCTTGTTTGGCACTCCAACAAGTACAGCAACACCCCAACCCTGAGAAGAAAACAATTCAGCTTTATATAAATTTTATAGCAACAAATAGTAGGAAAAAATGAGTTCTGTTGTACGCACATCGTGGACACATTCGAATGCTGAGATCATGGCCTGGATACTGCCAGTACATTCAACAGCACGATCCACACCTCCATTGGTCATTTCAGCAATTACCTGCACACCAACATTCACATTTAAATCTCTCCTGTACACCAAAAATACAACACATCTAATTCATAGCATTAGAAATTAAAATTCAAATTAAATAAAATAAAGATTTAAGAGGACAGAAATATAGAAAACTAAACTAAATTGTGGATGAACTAACCTGTTGTACAGGTTTGTCATGATCTTTTGGGTTCACAAACTCATTGACCCCAAACTTCTTAGCTGCCAATAAGAATGAAATCAGAAATATCATTAATAAGAGAATAGCCATTTAATTTATTTTGAACAAAATCTTGGAGCATTTGATATAAGAAGAAAGCACTGTACCAAGTTCAAATCGGCTGGAAACTAGATCAACCCCAATGATTCTTGATGCACCAGAAATCCTTGCCCCTTCAGCGGCCTAAAATTTGGATTAAAGAGAAAGCAGAAGTTAATATTGTCCTTTATCACTTCCTATAAAGGCTGCAATACATGCACAAACACACACCAAAAAAAGAAATAAGAGAGAGGCATAAGGGTGACATACAGCAAGGCCAACAGCTCCAAGTCCAAAGACGGCAACAGAAGAACCAGGTTTTGGTTTTGCAACATTGACAGTAGCACCAAGACCTACAAGCATGAATGAAATTGAATTGGGTGAACATATATAGAATGGCCTAGTTATATATTATTAGTAATCTACAAGGTAGGGATCTTCCAGTTGCAAACCTGTGCATATTCCACAACTGAGAACACAAACTTTGTCAAGGGGAGCAGCAGGGTTGATCTTTGCAACACATCCAGCATGGACAACAGTGTATTCACTGAATGTAGAGGTACCCACAAAATGGAATATAGGCTTTCCCTTAATAGAGAATCTTGACTCATTGTCATGGATCATGACACCCCGATCAGTGTTAATCCTGAGAAGATCACACATGTTGCTTTCCTCTGACTTACAATGTGGGCATTCACCACACTCCCCTGTGAATACAGGGAGGGCATGGTCCCCTGGTTTCAGATGGGTCAC
Source organism: Sesbania bispinosa (assembly GCA_026901365.1). Taxonomy (NCBI): domain Eukaryota; kingdom Viridiplantae; phylum Streptophyta; class Magnoliopsida; order Fabales; family Fabaceae; genus Sesbania; species Sesbania bispinosa. Next base: position 903,212 of record QLOH01000388.1, read on the forward strand.
ACCCTCGCCTACACTCTCCACAATCCTGAATAACAAACCATGCAATCATTATCAGAAAAAAAAAATTACATCTATGTAAAGGAAGGCAGAGGTTTATAATAGAATAGGTGATATTCTGTGGGAAATATTTAGAAGAGAAATAAACATACCCTCCAGCTTCATGACCAAGTATACGAGGAAACACTGGAGTCTGGCCCTGAAACAGGGGAAAGAAAGAAAACCATATTAAATTAATTATTGCAATGCATATTAACATCACCACATTGGAACCCAAAAACAAACGGAACTAATCACCAGCTTTCCATTATTTATTTTCAAACTAAAATTAAACAGCCGATTTTGTTATGTATTCAAATCAAATTAAGTACATTACAGAAGATTTACTCCCCTGCTTCAGCTAAGTTGACATTGATTATGCTGGGTAATAAAGGACATTGTAAATGATGTAAATCTCTTATTACCTTGGCTTCCCAAAAGTAAACATCAGTGTGGCAAAGGGAGGTGTAGAGTATCTTCAAACGCACTTCACCAGCCTTTGGAGGTGCCACTTCTACTTCTTCAATCACCAGTGGCTTCCCTGCCTCCCATGCAACCGCGGCTAGCACATTCCCAAAATACCAATCAAGACATTCAGTTAGTAATACATTATCACTTATAGAAACCAAACAACAGAAAAAATTGTAGCGTCCATAGAATATTCAAAAATCGGAAATAGGTTATAAAATTTGTAAACCAATTTACAACGGCTAATAATGAAAAACATTTTATTATTAGATTAAAACCTATACGATCTAATAAATTATAAATAAATTTCATCTAATAATAAAACTTTGTTAAAAAAGTGTTAATTTAATAAGATTTTTAGTAAAGTATTTTGACTATTAGAATATATCATATATCATCAACTATTTTAAAATAATATGACTAGAATGATGCGCAGGTAACATATTTTAATAAGAAAATAACAACCCAGAGCGGGTCCTCAGACGGGAATAAAAAAAAAAGAAAAAGGATTATTATAATTTTCTAGATAGAGAATGAAAATTAGGAAAATAGATTTAAAAAAAAAAGCATTCTGAAATTCGAAGTGACCATAACAAGATTAGGTGTTGATCTTCATGTAAATCCGATAAATCATGCCCAAACAAATGAATAATAAATTTATGAAACAAATATTTTACCGGGAAGAAAAATTAGGATTTAAATAATAATTTATTTTTATAACTATCAGCAATGAACAAGATGCAAATATTAAAATAAAATAAAGAATCCGCATGCAGGTAGCAGATTCGAAAGCAGGAGGGGATGCGATTGGTGTAGTAAGCTACGGAAAGCAACAAAACATAGAAAACCGATCACAGATGATAACAAGTGCGTGGATCAGTGAAAAGAAAGAAAGAAGATGGTTCACCTCTGCACTTGATGACTTGTCCAGCTGTGCTCGACATGGCTAAAAGAAGGAAGAAGAATCAAAAGAACAGATTAAATTGAATGATTAGTGAGTTTGTATTGTGGAGAAAACTGATTCCTTGGATTTTATTTATAGTGGGAAATCGTATATTCCAAACTTACAGAAAATACCACTAAAGGTAGTGGTTACTGCTGTTGTTTTATTTCCAAGCGGCGCCTTCGGTTCGGTTGAGGACACGCAGCCCCGTAACTGTTGTTGGTTTTCTAATTTCTAGTGAGTGAAAATCGTGGTCGTGGGGTCAAGTACTCAAGTGGGGGCACGGTTGATTGTTTTTATCTATTTTTTTCCATTTGTTTGTCTCCTTTCTTTTTCATTTCTACAGCATTTTGTCAACTTTTCCTTGTTGACTTTGTAGGGTCCAATAAGAACCTTCACTCTTACTCCTCCTCCTTCATAGATATCACCTCTAATTAAAATTATGATGCTTGATTTATTCTAGTCGTGCTATATTGTTTACAAATAGTGCGGAGTTTGACTAATATTTTTTGGCCAAGATTTTAATATGAAACACTCAAAATTTAAAGTCAAATAATTAAAATCATTTACATAAGGTAAGTGATCCAATATTTTAAGAGAAATTAAAATTACAAATTTATTGGAAAAAAAAACTATTATGAATATATCTCTATTAATTATTTGTATTAGAATAAAACTTATTCTCTTACCGTAAAAGATAAAATGTTTATGAATCTTTTATATAAATTATATCTTCCAATAATCCAAATATTTATTTTAAAATAAAAATAATCATACTTTTTTTAATAATATTAACCAGAATCTCCAAAAAAAAAATATGACTAAAAAAGTATTTGATAAATAAGAAACTACAATCTTCTCCTAATCAAAATTTTAAAAAGTATTTGATCCAATAAAAGAATTTTAATATTGACAATTTCAAGTTTTAATGAGATTAATTTTAATAAATAAGAAACTACAATCTTCTCCTAAAAAGTAAAAAGATTTACTACTTACTAATTATTAAAATTTTAGGAATTAAAGTTACATACTTGGTTAACATCTAACAAAAGAATTTTAATATTAACAATTTCAAATTTTAATGAGATTAATTTTAATAAATAAGAAACTACAATCTTCTCCTAAAAAGTAAAAAGTTTTACTACTTACTAATTATTAAAATTTTATGAATTAAAGTTACATACATGATTAACATAAAACTAAAACAAATATCTCTACAACTACAACTCTATATATTGTTGGTTTTGCAATCGATTTACTCGATTCACATAAAATAAAAACTAATATCCCTATCTAGTACCTACACTACTGTTGTTTTTTTTAAACAATTTGACTATTAAATAAAACAAACGATAAACAAATATCTCTACCTTACCTACTGTTGCTTTTGGCAAATAATTTGACTATTTGAGTATTAAATCGATAATATATTATATATACAATCTCGCAAATGTCGCAATCGTCAATCAAACATACAAATGAGCACACAATTTTCAGATTAAAAAAAAGTGAGAACAATACTAGCATCAAGGATTCAAGAGCAAGGTAAAAAGTGGGGAAAAAAAGAGAAATTTTTGAAAATACATATCGGAATAATATTGTAAATGATGAAAATAAAAGCAAAATTCACGACTCTTAGAATGAAGATCCTTTCTTTCTCAGTAGTAAGTACGAAAGAGCAAAAGTAAAGAGGTGGTTATTCAAATTTCAATTTTACAGCAGGTAATTTAATTTTTAATTGATAATTGAACATCATTTTTAGATTTTAAGGTGCAATAATTCACTTTTTAATTGATAATTGGGCTTGGGCTTGGGCTTAGAATTATAAACGATGAAAGATACAATATATAAGGATTTTTAATTTTTAAAATTAGTTTTTATTATTATTATACACAATATATTGTAATATAATTTTTTTAGGGGCCGAAAATAATTTTTTATATATAAAAAATTCTTTGGGGTGGGGGGGGGGGGGCATATGGCTCCCCCTGCTTCTACAATCCTCCGCCACTGCTTACAAACTTGTCATCCCTTTTTTGAGTTTTATATTTTTTAAGATCACATGTATCCTCTATAATAGGCAATCTTGTTTGAGGCGATAAGATCTTATGGGCGGAAAAACTCTCCTTCCGAGTATTTAACAGAGGTCATTTGTTAAGTTGTAACAACAACCCCATACCAGTTGATCCACGTACTTGGTGGTTTTTTTTTGAGTTATATTGATTGAGTGTAAAGATTTATCTTTTAATTAGTATATATAAATATGTATATCATTTTACTTTGTTAGACTTTCTTGTGTCAATATTAGTAGATTTATTTATTTAAATAAATATTTATATTTTTTAAAAATGTATTTATGTTTTCAAAACTTATCCTAACCAACACACACTAATTAATATATTGAAAGGTGTGAATACCCAATTTTATCCGAGCTAACTTTTATTTTAATTTTAATTTTAAATTTTGTTAAATTTAGTTTATAGATAAATCTCAAAGTTTAAAAATTCAAAAAAAACTATAGATCTAAAATCAGTTTTAAAAATAAATAAAATAAAATAAAGATTCTATAAATTCAAAAATAAATTTGATATTTACAAGAAAAAAAATCAAACAAAATAAAAAAATCTTTTAATTCAGAAAATAAAAAAAATCTAAAATTTTAAAATAATTTAAAAAAAGGGGGGACAATCTGGTCTGCTTGGTCTGTTGCTAAAAATGTGGAGAAAGTGGGAGTTGTTGCAAGTGGATAAAGATCATGGAGAAGAATTAGGGATGAGTTTTTCAAAGTGGAAGATATGGCAGTTATGTGAGAGTACTATAAAAGGAACCAAACTACATTGAAGAGGGGGTCGGAAAAAATTCACGGTGACAAAAACAGAGGCTTGTTGAGAAAAAGGAATATCAAAAGGAGGATCAAGAAGCGTGCACAAAGAAGAAATAAGCACAGAATAATCTACCAAGTTTATTCTGGAGGGATTTAACTTGAGGTTTTTCTCCTATCTTGAGCTTCTTGACTCTATTTTCTTTGCTCTGTTTGATTCCTATATTTGAATGAGTTTGTGGTTCTGTTGTGAAAATATAAACCTCACCAGTGATGCATAATTGAACTATACTAACCATTTGTGAGAAATTAAAAGGGTTTTGCATAAATAAAAAAAATCCAACTTACAGTCCAAATCAGAGTCCAATTTTACAGTCATAAAACAGAAATAAAAAAATAGGAAAAACAAGGAAAAAAGTGTGTGTGTGTGTGTGTTTTGAAGGGGGCGTGAAGGTTTCTTTTCAGAAACCTGATCCCCTTCCCCTTTTTTAAAAAATAATAAAATAATAAAAAATTAATAATGATAAAAATAAAGTTTTGTTCAAATTCAAAAAAAATTGTTTTAATTTGTGTATTTGTTTTGAGTATGTATTTTAGATTTTGAATATTATGTTATCAATTTGTTTGTTGTAAATATTATCTTGTAAATATTTGTTAATTCTATTTCTCTTTGTGAATAAATATTAATTCAATTACTTTAATAAATTTAGGAATATTTTATTTTAATCTATGCAATGACTAAATGGGTTAATTGAGCAGTGGATACTGACTTTAACTTTATTTAAATCATAAGGGTTTATTGAGCAAACCAAGTGTTTGACTTGAACCCCGTGCGAAAATAGGTTATAATAAAATATTTCTTTCCAAAATTAAAAATTTCTTTTTAAAATAAAATATTTCTTTCAAATAATTTTTTTTTTCAAAAATATAAAAAACAAAAAAATTCTTTTCAAAATAAAATATTCCTTTTCAAATCTTAAAAATTCTTTTCAAAATTATAAAAAATAAAAATATACGAAAAATAAATTTTCGCAACGACTAATAATATTAATTGAGCAGTGGATGCTGACTTTAATATTATTAAGATCGTAAGGGTCTATTAAACAAACTAAGTGTTTGATTTGAACCCCGTGCAAACAATTTTTTTTTTCCAAAATTGCTTATTTAAAAAATAACAAAAACAAGTGAAAAAAATATTTTTCAATCTTCTCTTTCAAATAAAAATCAATCTTTCCAAAAACAAAAAAAACAAACACAAATCAATCAAACTTCAGAACTACGTGGCTTTGATTTCCCCATTGCAGCTGGGGATACGTAGGAGCGGGAACCGGCCCCTTCAAGCCCAAATAAATCTTTTACCAAATTTTTTCCAATAATTAAAAAAATAAAAAATGTAATTTTATTTGTAAATAAAATGTAAATAAACCTGTAAATAAAAATAAAAAGATTTTTCTAAGGGGTAAAATAAATATTTTTTCAAAAGTTATTGAATTTGCACAATTAATTAGAGGTAACCGTCATAGGACGGATGTCGTAGGGTGCTAATACCTTCCCTACGCATAATCGACTCCCGAATCCAAATCTGGTTTTAAAGACCATTTTTCTTTAAAAGGGTTTTTCTGATATTTTCCCTCAAAAATAAATATTGGTGGCGACTCCATTGAAAACCAAAATTTTTCACCGTCCCGTTGTGACCCCGGTTCCGACAAAAGGTAAAGAAGTTTCGTTTATAAAATTCGCTTTAGCCCCTGTTAGTTGTAATGTAAAATGAAACAAAAAACATTAATAAGTTTATTATATAAATTCTATTTTTTTCTAAAAAAATTATATTATTAGGTAATTATAATTTTAATTTTTTTTTGTAATTTAAATTCATATTAACATTTTTAATAATAAAATATTTTGATAAAATTAAAATAATTAGTTAAATAACTAAAATAAATAGTATATTATAAAAATAGTTTAAAAATTAGTAAAAATAGAATAATAATTTAAATAATTTTTAAACTTTTAAATAAGAAAAGTTTGTGAAGAGAGACTCAAAGAGAAGAGAGTGTGAAGGGAGACAGAGAAGAGAGTGTTTTTATTAGAAACATTGAAAAAGATTAAAAAATAAAAGCAAATAAGAAAATGTATTAAGATATGAGGGATAAAAATGAAAGAAAAATAAATAAGTTATAAGCTAAAAGCTCCTAAAATAAGCTATTTTTATGTACCTTACCAAACACTCTTATGTTAATCAAACTAGTTTATACGCTAATAGATAGCTTATTGGCCTTACTAAACACACTTCAAATCAAGTTTGTCTCGCTAATTAACATTATGATGGGATGGGATGAGCAAAGGTGATAAAGTGAGTTAGTGTTCATCACGTGTTAAGTTAAAAATGAGTCGAGTTGAGTTGGTTCATTTTTCTAATCAGTCAAAAAATACCAACCTGGTTCAATCCACTACGAGTTAGTGGCTTAAGTGGATTGACTCGCTTAATTTAAAAAAAATTAAAAAATAAATAAAAATACCAGAAAATAGAAAAGGAAAATAAAATAATAATTAACAAATAATAAAGTAATCATCAACACACTCAAACCTGACTCGAACCCACTTTTGTTCGCGGATTAAGTGCGTTGGCTCACTTTAACTTGCGAAAAATTGAGTGATTTTTATTAACCCAACCCACCTATAAACCAGATTGAGGCAGATTAACTTAGTGAGTTGAGTCTATATTGACACCTCTAGGCTCTAGATGAGTACTATTGGGGAAAATCACGTAAACACTACGAATCAAAGATATGGATATTGTTCTCGGTAGAGCTTTCTCGGTCGACCCCTCTGCAGAAAAGGTCTTCGCTTTGGGATCTACCTTTTCCTCCACGTCATTCTGCCTTCCGTTAGCACGTCTCGAAACCATACTAAAGATAAAAATGTGGTCGGCGGGGAGAGATTTACCGCGACCCCACGGTGGGCGCCAAATGTTCTCGGTAGAGCTTTCTCGGTCGACCCCTCTGTCGAAAAGGTCTTCGCTTTGGGATCTACCTTACTCTGCCAAAATTGTGAACTGAGGGTTGATTACCCCCTAGGTGCTTATTTAATCTTCCCTGTCTCAACTGCCCCTCTAACCCACATCTACCAGTTATTGGGACCTATCCCCCACTTCAAGCTCTCCCTTAGCAACCACCTGTCAGGGAAGGAATGCCTATTGGACCTGCTCGGTCGGCCTAGTAGATGGAGAAGTACACAACCCCACAAGCTCGAGCCTAAACTCTTGGGTTGAGGTCGAAGGCTTGATCGATCGGCCCAGTGAATAAGCAAGTACAAATATTTGAAAAATTTTCAGAGGGTAAACGAAAAAGCAATGTCTCTCCCTCCTCATTAATGAGTTCCACGCGTCTCCTGACAACACCCCTTCATCATCATTCTAGTCCTCGAAAAGGCGCGGCTTGAAAAGCACGGAACGCCTAAGGAAAAGGCATGTGTCGCTTGAGTAGTACTGCAACGGAACCTTTCTCTTCAATGGTTGAGATGCTGCATCGCTTTGATCCTGAACGGTGAGATGATACGGCGCATCGTTTCCCCTTTATGGCTATATATGAACATCCTTCTCCCTGACACACTCCTCCTACTTTCTTGCTTCAAATTCTAGACGAATTCCTTCCGTTCACTCTTGCTCACTGACTTCCTGAGCCTTATTCCTCAAGCCATTTCTTTCCTCCTCGCGACCTTTTTCAGCGTCACATTCTTAAAACAGGTACTACTTTCTTCCCTTAAGAACTCCCTGCTCCTCTGATTGATTGCACCCCTGCTCTTTGTTCATTTCTTCACTTCCTGTAGATTTAGCTTTAAGTTTTTAGAGTTTGCTTGATTCAAAATGTCTGGTAGTAGTTATAGCAATTCTCGGGATCTGTCTAGGAGCGAACCCCTTGAATCTGGAAGTAGCTGTAGTGATACTGAAACATGTTCCATTTTCGACAGTAGCACAACTGAGACTACCATATCCTCTCGTCCACCTTTAAACACTGTTACCCCTAATGATCTACCTAGGAATTTCGTGCTTGTAGTTGACCTTAGTGATGGGAGTTTCTTCGAAATAGAAACTAGTAATTTGGATCCCGAAAAGGAACCTAACCGGGGTGCCATCGGCGTTTATCAAAACTTTGCAGCCGAGGTCGTTCGCTTTTCTTCTAGGTATACCAACCCTTCCAGTATTAACACCTTTTGTCGAACCACTGTGATCACCTCCCCCGACCTAGATAACCAAATCTTGATAGAGCCATGTGCCGAGAATGAAAAGGTATGTGACTCGTATATTGAGGGTGATTCTCCCCCTTTATACACGTACCTTTACGATACCTAAGACTCCCCTTTTCCGACTTTGAAAAAAGACTTCTAAATTTGCTCAATATTCCCCCTTCACAACTTCATCCCAATAGATGGGCCTTTGTCCGAGCTTATCAAATAATGTGTAGGCACTACGCCCTAACCCCTAATTTAGAAAATTTCTTTTCTTTTTTCCAAATAAAACTCCCTACCTTAGATGAAATTGGTTGGATTTCAGTCAGCAATATACCTAAGAAAGGAGTGATAATTGCTTACACCTCCTCATACAAGCAATGGAAATACAAATTCTTTAGGATCCGCGGCGTGGGGGCTTCAAGTGACTTATTGTTTGGAGCGGACGGTAGCCCCCATTTTCCATTGTTTTGGTCATTGGAGCCTCACAAGGTTCCCAAATTTAACCCGGACCTCCTCTCTGATGAGGATAAAGCGCTGTTGAATGGTTGAGAGAGCAAAATCCCATAGAATGCAGCGCCTTGTGTAACGCCCCCGAGCCGCTTGCAGGAGTGATGAGGGTCCCCGCAAACCAACACGAGTCTTTCCCGTATGCGTTGTCCTCACTTGCACACTTTCCGGGAAACTTCCCAGAAGGTCACCCATCCCAGAATTGCTCCAAGTCAAGCACACTTAACTATGGAGTTCTTATGTTATGGGCTTCCGAAAAGAAGATGCACCTTGTTGGTATGGTTCTCCACAACAATTTCCTTTAAGCTATCCTCAACTGTATAGTCCCATACCTGTACAGCCTTTGGATCCCTCTCATTTGGGTGTTGGTTCGGTTCATCCACGTGTGCTTAGAAGCCTGTCAGGAGTCGCTCCTTGTCCGTGCCTCTTTGCACCGGCGATCACTCCCCGCCCTCATCAGCCTCCGGCTCTCACACCTTGTTAGAGAACGAGGATAATCCGGCTCGACTTCAAGAACTGCTTGGTATACTATATCTGATTATAACAAAAATTGCCTTTGCTGAATATTTGCATTTTAATTAACTCTCCTTTACCTACAGGAACAATGCCTCCCAAGCCACAAACAACCAAAACTATGGATGACGTCGCCATGCTGAAAGCTCTCTAGGCTCGCGAGAAAAAGGTTAAGGCGACTGGAAAGAAAGAATCTGCTTCTGTTGAGTGTACCGGAACCAACAATGCAGGTGCCCAAAGTGGTGCTTCTTCTTCACTTCACAAGAGACAAAAAATTGACGATGGAGAAAATCAATCCGAGCTGAAACCAAGGCCCCCTCCTTCAGGTCCTAACCAGAACTTAATCAACAATCCAACCATCCTTACTCCTACTAATTCGAATGCTGACAAGCGGTGGGACCTTTTCAATGATTTTGAAGGAGCCCCAAGCATTGAAGTTGGGTCCATATTTGATCGTCGGCTTCTTGTTGAAAACATCGTTGAAAGGCATCTGAGTCGCAAGGAAGACAGGGCGAGGGTTAATAAAGTAGGCTTAAGAAATGTTGGGAAGAAGTTACAATCTGCTAGAGCTCAAATCGCTTTCCTCGGCCTATGTGTCGATCATGGAGTTGGCAACATGGAGAAGGAGATGAAGGCACTAGCATTATAAAATAAAGAAATGACTGAAAAATTAAAACTTGTTGAAGCAAAAAATGAAGACTGTAAAGAGGCTAAAATTGACTTGGCGTCGTCCGAGAAGAAAACTGTTGAATTACTTGAAGAGAAGTCAACTTGGGATGAAAAGTATTCGACTCTGGAGTAAACCCATCAGGATACCATTTCGGAGAAGAAAAACTTGGAAAATACCATCACCACCTTGACTACAGAGAAGCAGAATCTGGTTAATGAGAAAGAAATAGTTGACGCAGAACTTGTTGAAGTCAGGGCCCAAGTCGCCATGCAACATACTTTGGGATTTGAAAAAGTTGTTTCCCAGATTCAGTTTCTGTATCCTGACTTGAAGGTTGATGAAGTTGGGGCTTTTAAGCACGTGGTGGATGGGAAGCTTGTTGATATTATTGTCTATGATGATGAGGAATGGATTGGGGAATGCCCCAAAAACTTTGTAGTTCTTTTTTTTAATTCTTCATCTTATTTGCTACTTTTTGCAACTCTCTTTTCGTATTGTAGCTCTTCCCTTTTGATAAGTATACTTGATTTTGCTTTATTATGAAATCATCTCTTTTGCCCAAGTCAATTTAAATAACGCTCTTTCTTAGTAACTTTAAATAATTCTTCAAGTCGATACCCTTTCTTAGGTCGACCATATCAAGTTACTAATGCTCTTTTTTGAGTTAGTAACTTTAAATAATTCTTCAAGTCAATGCTCTTTCTTAGGTCGACCATGTCGAGTTACTAATGCTCTTTCTTGAGTTAGTAACTTTAAATAATTCTTCAAGTAGAGCTTTCTCGGCCGATCCCTCTGCCGAAAAGGTCTTCGCTTTGGGATCTACCTTTTCCTCCGCGTCATTTTGCCTTCCGTTAGCACGTCTTGAAACCGTACTAAAGATAAAAATGTGGCCGGCAGGAAGCGTTTTACTGCGGCCTCACAGTGGGCGCCAAATGTTCTCGGTAGAGCTTTCTGGATCGACCCCTCTGCCGAAAAGGTCTTCGCTTTGGGATCTACCTTACACTACCAAAATTGTGAACTGAGGGTTAATTACCCCCTAGGTGCTTATTTAATCTTCCCTGTCTCAACTGCCCCTCTAACCCACGTCTACCAGTTACTGGGACTTCCCCCCTCCAAGCTCTCCCTTAGCAACCACCTGTCAGGGGAGGAATGCCTATTATTGGGCCTACTCGGTCGGCCCAGTAGATGGGAAAGTACAAATATACTCACAAATTAAAATACACCATAGATAAATTACAAATATACTCACAAATTAAACTACACCATAGATAAATAGTGAAAGATAAAATTCCTTGGTTTAATATCTCTTGTATACAATCATAAAAATGCTTTAACAAAATATTCATTTTTAAATAAAATTATAAATCGTGTAAATTTGAAAGCCCACCTCAAGTAGTGTATAACCTATATTAACCTAATAAACTCTTTGACCAAAAAAAAACCTAATAAACTCAAAATCCATACTTATGAATTATAAAGAATGGTGAACACTCATTTACATGAATTACTTAAACTTGTTCATTTCTATTGAACTTGGATTGCCTTAATTTTTCACTGGACCTCCTTTATAAAGGGGGAAGTATAGTATGAATAAAAAAAAGTGGATTAATGTCAATTAATTGTTTCTCACATTTTCAAAATTTTGAAACTTGCCATCCCTTTCATTTGAGGATGAAATGAGTTGCTTCATAAGTCAAAGATAAATTCTTTTCAAAGTATGTAAAATACCAATTTTGGACAACTCCTGAACTTCTTCCTTTTTTTTTTATTTGAAATTTTCAATTGATGTTTTCAATTATACCCACGGAACTAATTTTTACATACACAAACCTAACAACTCAACTCATATTTTAGATATATCCCATCATAACTAGGGGTAGTTGGGTCAAGTAGTACATATTTGATTCATTTTAAATAAGATCTTGAATTTAAATTTATATATATATATATAGAAAATTATATTGGGAGAACTAGTTTTACCATGTTATAGATGTTCTCAACTCGAACGAGATTACCTCCTATGATCAAAGTATTATTTCGTGTGGTTCGAACCAAAAAAATATATCCAATCACAATATTTTTTTATAATAAATAATTTATAAAATAAAAAAAATGAGAAACTAACAACTTATAAAATTTCTACTGGAAAATATATTTGACTCCTTAATATTGGAATTTACTTAGTTTAAGTGATACATGCTTAATTTTCTTAAATAAGATCTAAAGTTTAAGTATTGTGTATAAAAAAAAATTAGTAATGACTTTGATATCTTTTAAGAGTAATTTTAGGATGGACTCTTTGAGTTTGAGTCCACTAGAGACCATTAACTTTTTTACTATAGAAAAGTAATTTTAAATTTATATTATTTATGATAAATATCTATGCAAATCTAAACTCAAAACTCCACCATATAATTATCCTTCAAATTTTGACAAAAAGTAAAAGTTTAAAAGTGAAAGTCACATTTTGTAAATGTTTATATTTAAAGGCCTTTTTGGCCCATTTTTTCATAAAAAAAAATGTTTATATTTAAATATGACACATTAAGTTTGTATTCATGAAAAAAAAGACTAGACCTGCCACAGTTATAGATTTGTCATTTGTTTGCCATGTCTAAAGCGTAATAATGTTCACAAATCATAGTCAACCGTCACGACGAAAGTGGTTTGTCGGCATTGCGTCACAAGGGCCCCGGTATCAGTAGATCTTTATTTTCTCACATATTGTCTGTATGTAGACTTTTCAAGACCGTGGAAACTTTTTGAGATCTGTGTTGTTTATTTAAAATATAAATAAATAAATGTTCATCTCGACAAATTTGATTAACTTGTAAGTATGAATTAAGTGGGGCTTTTCTTAGCTGAATGATTTTTGAACTTAGCAATGTTATACACCTTTTTTTTCTTAAAATAGAATACCAAAATAATATAAAGCATATTTCATTTAGCATTGAAATGTGGTAAAATTACGTTTTAAAAATTTGCGTTGAGTAATTTAAACTTGAGTTTGGTCACTTTTAACATTAATGGTGTGTTTGGTGTTGGAGTACTAACGTAATACGACCGTACTACGTTGTATTACCTTATCTTTTGTTGTATTACTTTATCTTACCTATTCAATTTGAATTTGAATTTAATATTTGTATTTCAAATTCATTTGTAATTCTCAAATTTTGTATAAGTACTATTCGATCGTATTCAGTTAATTAATGAAATATCATTCATTCAATTTCTCTTTATGCTATCAGTAGTCTCATCGATCCTAATGGCTTCTTCCACCACTACCTCCACAAACTGATAACAATGTTCCTTCTTCAAACCCTAAAGACCTCATTGAGTTCAACACTACCACCAATCTTCCCATTAAGTTAAATGGCACAAACTATCCTGCATGGCACAAACAACTTTGATCCTTTCTTGTTGCTCGAAATCTTGAAGGCTTTGTTACCAGGGAAACTCCATGTCCTCCTCCTACCATCAAACAAGGTGACAATGATGTTCCCAATCATGTGTACTCCTATTGGGTACGTCAAGACCAATTTCTCTATCTTGCACTTCTTGGATCATGTGATGCTGAAGCTCGTACTGTCATGTCTTCCGTTGATATGTTTGCTCACGCATGGCGTAAACTCCAATAGGCCTATGCAAGTCGCTCTCGCTCTCGTATCATGTTCCTTAGGGAATGCTTAAGTTCCATTACTAAAGACTCCTCTTCTGTAAGTGGCTATCTACGATCCATTCGTAGTATTGGAGATGAGTTGGCCCTCATTAATAGGGGTGGGCAAGATGGCCCGATCCGCATTACACCCGATCTACCCGGAGCATAAAAATTGAATACGGACGGTTTAAAACGTAACACGGGTTCAATCGAATATCTCTAGCAGTTAAGTTTGGATTGATTTGGTCGGTTACGGGTGGATGAAAAATAATTCGTCAAAATCCGATCCGAGCCGAATACTTACATAGAGATAAATCAGTGTGCAAAATATATTTATTAATTACAAAAATTTCTAAAGAAGCTACTAGAAAACCTGAAGTTAAGTTTGTGCCACATCCACCCATTGTATCAGTGAATGAGTCCCACAAACCTCCCCCTCTCAAATCACATAGTTCACCCTCTTAGATCACTCTGCATGACCGCACCCACCCACTCGAGTTCCTTCCCTCCATCTATTCGATCTCTTTGTTCTTTTTCCCTCCTTTGATCTTTGTTTTGAATGTCTCCCCATTCATCGCTTAGCCATTGCTTTCGTGCAACAAGAACGAGATGGCAGAGACACAGACATACAACGATGGAGGTCGTGGCTGCATGACAGAAGCGGTGGCTGCGCGACAGGGGTGGTGGTCGTGCGACAGAGGCGGTGGTCGCGTGATGGTATTGCGGCGAAGGGCTATTGTGAATGGGGCTTTTGAGAGAGGAAGAATGAAAAGGCTTTTCTGATTTGTACCAGTGCGACGAACGCGGTGGCTGTGCTTGGCTCTCAGGCGCAATGTGATTGACTGTGTTAGGGTTTCCTTGTTCCTCTCTAGCCTTCTGCCTGCTCCTATTTTCGTCATTTTAATTGGCCCAAAATTCCTGATCCAGCCCATATCCGGACCAACCCGCCCGATCCAACCGATGACCCGTTGACCCGCCACCCGAAGTTCCCGGAAGAAGTCATGGTCGAAATCGGATTGTTATATATATGTTATCGGGTTGCATCGGTTCTAGATTTTTGGGCCCGAACCCGACCGCTGCCCACCCCTACTCATTAGTCATCCCATTGATGACTTGGGCCTTGTAATCCATGCCCTTAACGGGCTTGGTCCATCCTTTCAAGAGTTCACTGTTTCTATTCGTACTCGTGACTCTCATATTGCCTTTGATGAGCTCTATGACAAATTGATTGATTTTGAGATTTTTCTTCAACATTATGAACGTCTTACTTCACCAATCTCGATTACTACACATTTTGCTAATTGTCGTTCCAACCATGGTCGTCGAAAGCATCCCTCAAATGGTGCTCTCTCAATTGGTAGGAAACCCTTTTCATCAGATACCTCGGTAGCATGCCAATTTTGTGAGAAAAAAGGTCACTCTGCTAAAACTTGCTACAAGATCATCGGGTATCCAGAAGAGAAGACTTGGAGAAGAGGAATATCCGCATCCTCAAATTAGCTCCCTCTCTCTTCTTTTGAGCGAGTCTAGCAAGCTGGCTGAGACGCGCGCGCTCAAGCGCACCAAGTGGGCGCTTGAGCGCCCTATTAATTTGCTGAAGGGACGCGCGCGCTTAAGCCGCAAACTTGTTGCCAAAGTCTTCTTTTTCCCCTCTTTTAACTTCATTTGTTCCTTAACTTTCCTTCCAAGTCTTATACCTGCAACAAAATATATACATTCCTCATCAAAATAGCATCAAAACTCCAAATTAAACTAAAAACTAAATACAACTAAAATCAAGTAATAAAAGGACAATTAGGGGCCAAATTAAGAACAATTATCATCTCAAAGTGCTAGAATTATACCTAAAAACTACTAATCCTATGCACTTATCAATATCCACCCAAACAAAATACACATGTTGCTCATGTGGCAACTCGGGCTCATAATCCTTCATCTCCACTCACCTGCTGCTGAACTCAGGAGCTTCTCACCACATCACTGGTGACCTGTCCAATCTGACCATAAGAATGATTATGACAGAACTGATCAACTTCTAGTTGCCAATGGTAAGGGTCTCCCTATTACACATGTTGGTTCCACTACCATCCCTACTCCCACTCACCCTCTTCATCTCACATCCCTCTTACTTGTTTCCACAATTACACAAAATCTTATTTCTGTTTCTCAACTTTGCCAGACTAATGATGTTTCTATTGAATTCTTTCATTTTCATTTTGAGTTGAAGGCGCTAAGCACGGGAGCGGTTCTACTGCCCAGGACGAATGAGAATAATGTGTACAAGCTTCCTCACCGAAGTCCCCTACCCACCTCTCCATAAAACAGCCTATGCCTAGTCTCCATACTCCCTTCACCTTTGGCACCATCGTCTTGGTCATCCATCTCGTCAGACTCTCACTCATGCACTCAAGTCAAGCCACATTTCATTTACTTCAAATTCTAGCTCATGTTCTGATTGTCTCTCAAATAAAAGTCATAAATTACTGTTTTCTAAGTCTAGGTTAGTCAGTACTCATCCTTTGAAATTTGTATTCTTTGATGTATGGGGTCCAGCCCCTGTTCAATCAATAAATGGATTTTCTTATTATGTTTTTTTCATTGATCACTTCTCAAAATATGTGTGGGTATATCCTATCAAATTAAAATATGATGTCTCCTTCACTTTTCCAATGTTCAAGTCATTAGTTGAGAATCAGTTTAACTTGAAAATATTTTTTTTTTACTCTGTCGACAATGGTGGTGAATTTATAAATCTTCGCTCATTTTTCCAAACCCATGGTATCTCTCACCTCACAACCCCACTCCATACCCCCTGAATACAATGAGGCCTCTGAAAGAAAACACAGGCACCTTGTTGAAACCGCTAGATGTCTTCTTTATCATGCCTCCTTACCTCCCTCCTTTTGGAGCTTTGCCCTTCAAACAACTGCCTTTCTCATCAACTGACTACCCACTCCTGGCCTAAAAATGAAAACCCCTTATCAAATTCTTTGTAACCGTGTTCCAAATTATGCCAAACTTAGAATCTTTTGTTGTTTGTGTTATCCTTGGCTGAAACTGTATACCCACAATAAGTTAGAACAAAAGTCTCATCCATGCCTTTTCCTTGGTTACAGTCCCAATCAAAATGGATATTTATGCTATAACTTACACACTGAAACTATCCATGTATCACGACATGTTATCTTTGTGGAAGATATTTTTCCTCTCTCTTCAACCAACGGTTTGCCCAAATCACATCCTCCTATAATCCCTACTTCCCCGCCAACGTCCTTAGCCAACACCATTCCCTTTTCAGACGAAAATTCCCCACCATTTGTCTGAATTCTATAGAGGGAGAATTAAGAGGAACTAACCCCTAATCACTTTTGATACTGATTTTCACAACTTTTGCCTTTTGTCTTTTATTCTAAGCATTTTTTGATTCAAAGTTTCTGCATTATTTTCTTGTTACATTGATACTTTTTTTTATTATTTATTCAACTAGCCAAATTCTCTGTGATTTGGTATTTGAACTTCTCAATTCCTGTGGAGATGATACTCTACTTATCACTTGACTACTTGATACGATTGGTACACTTGCCAAATCCTCATCAAGAATTATTCCTCTTCGTTATTATTTTTTTGTTTATTCACCTACCCATTGGATTGACTCTATGCCACATGTCAAGTTTACAACTAATGAAATGGAGATATCCATTTCTCCAGGAAGTGGAGAGGAGCACAATGTGCGATACATATTACATAACAAGGACTATTTTCTAGTGGCTTGGAGTACTCCTTGTACTCTTCATTTAATTTATTTCTCTTCTGCTTAGACAAAAAGTTATAATTTTTTAATTTATGCAACAATGCACCGGTATTTAAAATATTACTATTCATTACTTTAAACTCATATTTAATGGCTAAGATATAATTATATGCGGTATAATAATTTTTAAACTTATGCACCACAGACTAACCTATAAATGGACATAATAAATTTAAAATTATATAAAATATTACTTTGTTTTCACAATAAAATTTTTAGGGTGAGCAGATGATTCCCCAGTCCAAAGCAAGAAAAGCCTCTAGGCTCAGCAAGACTCTGTCATACTCCACTCGTCCAACCCCTTAGAGTTATATTAATAAGTAAATAATATGGTTGAAATAATTTATTTTTATAAATTATTTATTTAAATTCAAAATATTTTTATTTTAATATAAATAGTTATATTAAATCTCTAATACAAATCAATTATACTATAATATTTGCATATCAAATTTAAATTATTCATTTTAAATACAACATAAACTGTATATTTTAAAAATAAATATGTGGGGATCAAGTTACTCCCGCCGGAGTAACTCACGTTAGAGTTATCGCACTTAATAATTTTTTAAAAATTGATTTTCATTAATTAAATAGTTGGATTGAAAGTTCATTAAGTAAATCATGTCTACGAAGTTTTAAAATTTAAAAACAATTTAATACTTCATAAGATAACTTTAATTTAATGTATAATATATTTTTAAAAATATAAATAATTACTTACTATAAAATTATATACCTATAAGTGTTTAATTTATCTAAAATTTGGTATGCATAATTATCATGATAATATTTCATATTTAAAAATATATGTTTAAATATATTAACTATATAATAATAGATATATTATTTGTGGCGATAAAATACTAGTTTCATATTTATTTAACTAATACTTTTGCATTTTCTAAATTTTTAGAATCATGACTTGCCTTCTCCTTTTTTATAACACAAGTCATTCATTCAGATCATAATACCGTATATGACCATACTAATTTTAATAAATTTAAAAATAAGCTTATTAATATTAATTTTTTAAGCACTTAATAAAATTCTTTCCTCAAACGCAAATCTAAAATGTTAAGCGGATATTCCATAAAAGAAAAATAAAATACATAAAGCCAATTATGGAAATATCAAAAAATAATCCAATCATGGGTATAAAATACCACAAGAAGAACAAAATACAACAAAATCCACATTTTGTTTACCGTATTAGACAATCCCAGCAGCAAAGGCCTTAACAATTATCATTCTCTAGACTCAAATTTCACAAATTCTCGCAAATTCAATAATCCTAAAGGGATTACTTATAAAATTTATTTTTCAAAACCGGAAAGAGAACTCCCTCCCCCAATAGGAACGATTTCATCATTGTATTGAGGTTTAATGCTCCATGTTGATGATACACCTGATGGACTCCCCTTTCAGCATTAAATCAAAAGCTTTGTTAATCTCTGAGAATGGAACTGTGTGAGTGATGAATTTCTCCAGTTCCAGTTCCTGTAATATCACCATAAAATCACATTTTAGGATCACAGATAAAGATAGATATAATCCTGCAATACTAAAAGAATGCACAATCCTTAACATATAAGCTTACCCCTTTCATGTACTTCTCCACAACATTAGGAAGATCAGTGCGGGGTTTGTAGTTACCATAGAAAGTACCCTTAAGGGTCCTTTCATTCAAGATATTCATAGGATGAGTTTTGAATGCATCATCTTTGCTTGGCACTCCAACAAGTACAGCAACACCCCAACCCTGTTAACAACAAATCAAGGTTCAGCTTTAGTAAGCTTTGTACATAAGTTTTATAGCAACAAGTAGAAGAAGCAAATGAGTTGTGTTTTACATACATCATGGACACATTCGAATGCTGAGATCATGGCCTGGATGGCGCCAGTACATTCAACAGCACGATCCACACCTCCATCGGTCATTTCAGCAATTACCTACACACCAACATTATTCACATCTCAAATCTCTCTCTCTTACACCAAAAGGCAACATATCTAATTCATAGCATCAGAAATAAAACAGAGATCTAACCTTGTGTTTGGATGGAGAATTTTAGAATTCTCAAAATTATAATAGACAATGTTGAGTGAATTGTTAAAATGAAAGGAATTGACAATGACAATCTAAAAAGTTTGAACATAAGAGAGAAATGTTGAAATTCTCTCTCAATATTTGTCATTTGAAATTTCCCTATTTGTCATAAAAAAATTCTTCTATTTGTCATTTGGAATTCTTTCTTATACTATTTTAACACATGAATTCTAGTAATTTTAAATTTCTCTATCCAAACACAAGGTAAGAGAATAAAAATATAAAAAAAAAACTAAACTAAATTATGGATGAACTAACCTGTTGTACAGGTTTGTCATGATCTTTTGGGTTCACAAACTCATTGACCCCAAACTTCTTAGCTGGCAACAAGAATGAAATCAGAAATATCATTAATAAGAGAATAGCCATTTAATTTATTTTGAACTCAATCTTGGAGCATTTGATATAAGAAGAAAGCACTGTACCAAGTTCAAATCGGCTGGAAACTAGATCAACCCCAATGATTCTTGATGCACCAGAAACCCTTGCTCCTTCAGCAGCCTAAAATTTGGATTAAAGAGAAAAGCAGAAGTTAATATTGTCCTTTATCAGCTGCTATAAAGGCTGCAATACATACACAAACACACACCAAAAAAAAAGAAATAAGAGACAGGCATAAGGGTAACATACAGCAAGGCCAACAGCTCCAAGTCCAAAGACGGCAACAGAAGAACCAGGTTTTGGTTTTGCAACATTGATAGTGGCACCAAGACCTACAAGCATGAATGAAATTTAATTGGAAGAACATAGAATGGCCTAGTTATATATTAGTAATCTACAAGGTAGGGATGTTGCAAACCTGTGCATATTCCACAACTGAGAACACAAACTTTGTCAAGTGGGGCAGCAGGGTTAATCTTTGCAACACATCCAGCATGGGCGACAGTGTATTCACTGAATGTAGAGGTACCCACAAAATGGTATATAGGCTGTCCCTTAATAGAGAATCTTGACTCATTGTCATGGATCATAACACCTCTATCAGTGTTAATCCTAAGCAGATTACACATGTTGCTCTCCTCTGACTTACAATGTGAGCATTCCCCGCACTCTCCTGTGAATACAGGGAGGGCATGGTCCCCTGGTTGCAAATGGGTCACACCCTCGCCTACGCTCTCCACAATCCTGAATAACACATCATGCCAACATCATTGATAACATGTATTCATAGTAACAATATAAAAAACAGAAGATTTAAAAGCAGCCTATGTGAAACCGTACTTAAAGAAAAATGGAATAATATATCAAAATATAGAACGAAAAGATTTATAATATGTGATTCTGTGCACAATATTTAGAAGAGACACATACCCTCCAGCTTCATGACCAAATATGCGAGGAAACAATGGCGTCTGGCCCTGAAATGTGGAGAAAAGAAAACCATTTTAAACTATTGCGATACATAACAACAAGACATTGACTTGTGTTAGTAACTAAGCAACCCATGTTGTTATGTAATCAATCATACTAAATTTTAAGAGTCAATCCTCTCATGTGAGATATTAAGTCTGGAACATTTGTAGAGACAACTTATTGTCTAAATTTATGATTCATGAAAACTTATTTAATGTCTAAATTTTTGGAACCTTATTAAATTGATATGAGAAAGATATATTCCCCTGCTTCAGTTAAATTGAAATTGAATATGCTGGCTAGGTAATAAAGAACATTAATTGTAATTGATGTGAATCTGGTGTTACCTTGGCTTCCCAGAAGTAAACATCAGTGTGGCAAAGGGAGGTGTAGAGTATCTTCAAACGCACTTCACCAGCCTTTGGTGGTGCCACTTCTACTTCTTCAATCACCAGTGGCTTCCCTGCCTCCCATGCAACGGCAGCTAGCACATTTCCATAATACCAATCAAGGCATTTAGTTAGTAATACATTATCACTGATAGAAATCAAACAACAGTAGTAATGTACCGTCATCAACTATTTTTTAGTAAGAAAACGACAACCCAAAATTGGCCCTCAGAAGGATCCGGAAATAAGAAAAAGATCATTTTTAATTTTTTATATGCAGAATTTTATTAGAATAATAATAGATCCAACAAAACTTTCTCAAAAAAAGTAAGGGTGAAGACCCAGGTTTCTTTTTGAAATTCGAAGTGGCTATAACAAGATTAGATATTATTGATGGTGACGTAAATCCGATAATTTAATACCTGAACATCTGAATAATAAATTTATGAAAATAAATATTTTCACGGTTGTGTTTGATATATCCAAAATCACGATACATTATATAATAATGTTTTTAAAATTATAGGTAAAGAAGAATGCGCAAAGAAAAAAATAAGAATCCACATGCAAGCAGGATGGGTCACCTTTGCACTTGATGACCTGACCAGCAGTGCTCGACATGGCTAAGGCGAACAGAAGGAAGATGAATCAACAGATAACAAGTGAGAATTGATGAGTGAGTTGGTGTTATGTTAATTTGTGGAACGAAGTGTGCGTCTCTGGAGTTTATTTATAGTGAGAACTCAATGGTTTTTTTTCAAATGTACTAAAAATATCGTTGTTTTATTTCCAAGCAGCGCCTTAGGTTCAGGGCACGCGGCCACGTAAACTGTCACCACTCGCTGGTTTATGAGTTTCTTTCTACTTGAATCAAGGACCATCAAGTGGTTTCTTTTAATCTCTTTTTTTAGCGGAATTAAACTCTTTAATTAATCTGATGCTGATCCTCGTAAGCCAAGTGCCATAGCGATGTCACAGTCTGGATGGATGGATGGAGGACCACTTGTTGTAAATTATTTTAAATATTTCAAAAGTTTTAAAAAATATTTAATTCTAAGGTTAAATATGTTTTTCTTCGTTGAAATAGTTGAAATTTGGTTTTAGTTTACGCAATTTATACTCAGTGGTTTTTATACTTGAAAAATTAAAAATATATCAATTTAGTCCTTATCAATAAAAATCCGTAGCTAATCGGTAGCAAAATCTATAGTAAAACTATGTAATAAGGACTAAATTGGTACATTTTCAATTTTTGTAGGACCAAAATCACCGATTTTAAATTGCAGAGACTAAAACCAAATCTCGACTATATTTCAGGGACTAAAAACATATTTAACTCTTAATTTTAAATTGTAAATTTGAATGAAAGTTTAAGAGTGTGTCTGGTAAGTCATTTCAGCTAACTGAAAGTTGAAATTAGTAGCTGAAATCATTTCAGTTGTGTTTGGTAAGACACCTTTTTTTGGTAGCTACTAGCTTTTCTTGAAAATGTACTTGAGGTAGTTTTTTTATAAAAACTCCAATTTTTAGCTACTAGCTGAAAAGTAATTACAAGTTTATTCCTCAACCACCCTCACTTATCATTATTTAATAATTAATGATATCATTATATACCATTTTACCATTTTCAGCTAGTTTTACTAAACACATTCAATAACTTTTTCAGTTAGCTTTAAGCTTTCTGCTAGCTTTAAACTTTCAGCTAGCTTTTCAGCTAGTTTTACCAAACACACTCTAAATTTTAATTATATATGTGAATTGATTGATTGATTATTATCTTCAACGGAGCTTTTATAGGAAATTGTTATAATTCAATTTAATTTGTTTTCTTGTTTAATATGTTCCAGGGTCTCTCTCTAGCTTAGGGTGAGGGTTATATTCTAGACACATTTGTTGCGAGACGGATTGTCTTCATTTACTGAACGCCCTTAAGAGCGTGGTTGGTCGTTAATTCACATATTTGTTGGATTAATCAAATTAAATTCTCATTTTATAAAATGATATTAAGTAATTTGATATTTGGGGTTATTAATTGTTCATGTCCCACATATATATATATATATATGTGTGTAAACTTTTTTTATTTATAAGTAATAAAAATATATTAAAAGGAGGATAAGGGTACTCCAACCCTGATAACAACGGCCCAAAACACAAAGGCACCCAAAACCAAAGATAACAATCAAGAACCTACAATAAAAACCACCCCTTCACGTACTGAGTGAACATGTCAATGTCATGGAGTGAGACTATAGGAACACTAATTTCGAAATGAAAACACGTACTAAGTGATGCCAATGTCATCGGTGTAAACTTTTTTACACTAAAAATATATATAGATGTATCATGTGAGAAAAATATTTTCATGTGAGACTAGGGGTGGCGGGATGAATTTGGATTATAATGGATGGATTAAAATAATTCATAAATACATTTATCATCCATTAAGAGTGTGTTTGTGAGTCTTGAGAGGAGGGAAAGAAAAGGATTGGAGGGAAAATGGAGGGGGAGTAGGGGAGAAAAAGACTTTGTAAAATACTCAAACTCCCAAACACAAAGGGAGGAAGGGCTTCCAATAAACTCTTCCCTTCCCTCCTTTCCCCTCCAAAATTCAACTCACAAACATACCCTAAAAAAATCTAACAAATTTATGAACCATTAATAAAAACTACAAAATTCATCCATTAACAAGTTTTTTAGATATCCATTCTATCACTAAAATTGTCTTTATAATTTCTTTTGTATATTTTAAAATATTCTCTCTCTACAATATTTTCTCCTTTTCCTTTTACTCCTCTCTCTTCTCCCTTTCTCTCTCTACAATTTTTTCAATCTAAAATTTCTCCTTCATAATTGATAATGATATAGTAAGAAAGCACATCCACATCCAGTGTGGACTAACATATCTGATATGTTAAAACTTTCGACAAGGAAGTATTCCCAAAAGCAAAATTTATTTTAGTGACTAACTTTTGTTTAACAAAATTTCCCTCACAATCTGAAGCTTATATTTATAATTACATATTTATATATATTACAAGAGGATAAAGTTTTTTATTAGAGTTTAATTACTATACACAGTCATTATAAAAAAATTAATAACTATAGTTATTAAATTCAAAATATTAATATCTAAATTATTAAAATTATATTTATATTGTATGTTATGTAAGAACTGTATTTAATTTCTTTATAATAAGTTAAAAATATAGAAATAAAATATTTAACCTATGCATTATTGTGCTAGCAAACTGGTTGGTATATTGTTAACGTTAATAACAAACTTAGAAATGAATTTTTTTTAGATTTTCTTTCATTATATAAAATAAATTTTATTAAAATATTAATATAATTTGTATAATTTAAAAAATTAAGAATTTTATATTTTTTATACTTATGTCACATTTAATTAAATCAGTTTTCTTAAAATATTTTATATTACATGTTCATTATAATTAAATTATTCTGCCCTGATTTTAAACAATCATGTCTATTCACGTAACATTATAATGAATAACTAAAAAGTATATATAATGATTGTTTTTAAGAAAAGTGATGTTAACGAATTTACGTGAATGATTAAGGGTAATGAACGAATGTTTTTATCAGGATAAAAATTTAAAATGTATATTAAATAATTAAAAAAATATCAATTGTACGTATATTAGTAAATTTGAGCGTTTAGTGATTAGGGTCGCAATTTGATTATTGATTAAATTATCAAAGAAGATACCAAAACTCTCTCTCACTAGAGGGTATCATAGAATTTCCTTTTTTCTAATTTGGTGTTCTTAGGAGTCTCAGACCATACTCGTTCACTTTTCACACTTTATATTTTCTTTACAATCCATTGGATTTAACAACAAAGCTCAATGAATTATTACTTTCCATTTTAACAATTGGATTGTTGGATTGAATTCTAATATGGATTAATGGAATGGATATTGGACAATTGGATTCTTTTACCAAACCTATGTGAGAGTGAGAGGAGTCATTATTAACCGTTGGATTAAATTAAATTGCTAAGATTAAGTGTGTGTTTGGATTGGCGTTTGCAAACTTGAGTTTGAATGAACGTGGATTTAGTAAACATGATTTATGATAAACTTAAGTATGGGTAAACATGATTTCATGTTTGGATATTTTACTGCAAATGTGAGTTTAAGAAAGTAAATATTGAGGAAACTCAAGTTTCACACGCAAAAGCTACAAAAACCTGCGTTTTGCAAACTCAAGTTTCAGAACTCAAACGTGCGTTTTGATTAGTGGAGCCAAACAACATGAAAAATATACAACATGGGTTAACTCTTGGGGACGTGAGTTTGGGATTGGCAAACGCCAATCCAAACAAGCTCTAAAACGTTTAGATTAAGTTGTCACGTTCCCTCACGACTCTCGCCCTCCCTTCACCTTCTTTTAGATTAATGGTTAGGAATAATACTCTTCAGCTCGTCAATGACATCTTATACTATAACAACTCCATTTCCATGACCAATGTGCAATGTTAATATATTTAATTTCCCTTACTCAAATTCTCTCTACATACACTAGATACAAAACATTAGTCACCTTACAATAGTCGGGGAATTATGGAGCAGGAATTAATGGACCATATGCCTACCCACAATTTTGCTTCTTCCATTTTAGTTACAATGTTTTGCTTCCCTTCTCCCAAGTCCCAACCACGGTATAGAGAGATAGAAGATTGAAACAAAAATTAAAACAATTGGTATCTACTAAACACTGTATTTGCAAGTCTTGCCAAGGGACCAAATCGTTAATTTCCATATGTGCAAGCGCCACCACCGCCGATGCCTTGGTTGGTTGATTATGAACGGCGATGTGGTTATGAGGGATAGATCTGACTTCCAATGTGCACAGTAGTCTGTTGAGATTTTGGCAAGCGTACCAATATCGCAGCAGTATAATAGTAAGAATAGAGGTTATCGTACCCACGAGGAACGGTACAACTTAAATTCTTAGTAACCAATCTAATTGACTAAATGAAGAGAATGTGTATATGATTGTTGTGAGAATTAAATAAAAAGATGCAAATAAAAAGAAACCGAGACTAAGAGAAACGTGGATGTAATCGAGCAAATAAGAAAAACTAGGATTGAACTTCGTCTATTGCACCCCTCTTGTATTTTGGAAACCGATAATATCTAGGAATTTATAATTATAAATATTGAAGCACAAATAAATTTCATTCACATTGATCCCTCAAGTATGAAATTCTTAGAACAATTCCCTAAACACTAATCACTTGGTTGTTTAACAAATTGCCTAGCTTTAAGATCAGTTGTTAAAAGCTATCAATAAATTGAACTCTATCCCTGGGTATTCAACCTATTGAGTGTTTTTACCCAAATCAGATTTAGAAAACTGCGTCCCAGCTAATTCAATAAATCAGATCATAACTCCGGTACAAAGACGGAAGTTAAGCATTAAGAACATAAATAAAAACACCAATATTATAAAAATAGAGATTCCTAAATAACAAAGATCCAAAATACAATCGGGGATTGAATCGACTACATTCAATCCTAAAGAGAGATTTAGCTACTCATGGTAGCCATTACAAACCAACTAGAGACTGTCACACTTTTCTCTGCCCAAAACTCCGTATTCTGTCTCCCAATCAATCTCGCCTGTCGTCTCCATCCCAAAAAGTCTCTTTAAAAACTGTTCTAACGGGCCTTTTAAACTCTGCTTGTGGCCCATTAAAAATTAGGTTACATTTCCTGCGCTTCACCTACGCGGCAGGTGAAGCGCAGGAAACAAAAATCCTGAGCTTCATTCTGCGCTCAGCTCAGGTGAAGCCAAGGAGACATCATCCTGTGAAACTTGCTCTGTATTGCTCCTATCTCTGCTCACTTGATGCTTCAATTTGTACTTTAACTCTTCATCTGTAAAATTCAACAATTTCTTCATTAAAATAACATCAAGTTCAAATTTAATTTCAATAAATCCAAGAGCCACAAATTAAGCTAAGAAGGAGGAAATTGGGTTATAAATTCAACAATTCGTCATCAATAAGTGTTGTAATTTACCTGAAAATTTACTTAATTCTAACATTTATCAAACTCCCCCCAACTTAGCTTCTTGCTTGCCCTCAAGCAAGAAAATCAAATATAAAGAGTTAATTACAATCCCCAACTGTAAATTTGACTAACAGGAATACAATATCAACATCTCTTGCTAGACAACTATCACTTTCCAAATTCAGATCAAAATTAGAACCAGATGGTGACTCCAATCATCAATTAGAATAAGATAAAAGTGCATTTAGTCTCTAAAAAATAACAACCGTAACAACAAATAATAAAATCAAGGAAATTCTCTCAATTCTAACAGGTAAGTGTTTCCCTAATTTTTCCATTGCAGTTGAACAATTAAAATTGCTAGTTGTTTTCAGATAACATACAACACATAATCAACATGGATCATAAGATCTTTCCTGGCTTGTAATGAGGCCTGGCTATCAAGAAATCATGGATTTTCAGGATATATCAAGAAACACAATTCAGAGAAAAGAGAGCATAACTACAAGTTAAACAATTTTCTCAAATGACTCTCAATTCACCATCTCATTCTTGAATTCAAACATTTTACCACAATTTTCTACCTCTTTTGGCAATTCACTCCTTTTTGAATTATACAGTTTTTCTTTTTAAATAAGAAGGAGTGAATTCCATTACTCAATGTTCCCCTTTTTCCCATAACACTTATTTTCAACCAACCAATACACATTCTTTATTGAATAAAATGCACCTATGCTCTCTATCCCTAAGTGTGTAGAGGGAAAAGATTATAATGAATAACAAGGCTAGGGTGCAAAATCCAAGAAAATTTCAAGCTCAAATGGGTTATCAAAAATAGGAAATATATTATTCCCAGGTTGGCTATTTGGCACTGAGTAACTTATATTTTAAACAAATTGCCTTAGTCACTTCCATGCCTTTCACATGCAGTAATAAAATAAAAAACTCAAGCAATAGCAATTGGCAAGCAACAATGGAAACTCTCAAAGTGTTTGGTCACACAAACTCACAGGCTTATGGCCGTTTTTCCTTGATTAAATCACTTATTGTACAATTAACTACCTTAATTAACTTTCCGGCACAAAATCCTAATCCTAACTGATTAAGAATTCAACCACTGAATTCCTTTTTCTTCTCTTAATTCAGTTAGTTTGGTTGTACTAGCTTTGAGACATTTAGTTGAACTCCAATCATCAAATGTTTTATTTCCTAATTCCTAATTCCTAAGTTGCATGAGATACAAAATTATCAAATAAAAAGAAAATAAAAGAGAGAAAAACACCGTGTAAAACAATGGCTGGTTGCAACTGCAGAATCATCAAAGGTCGGTCCACCTCAACCCCCCTCCCCCCGGGAAAATAGGACTGTCCCCAGGCCATTGCAGATACGTTGGGAACTGCAGAAAAGTCAAACACAGAAAGTTTAGTGTCCTGCTACGCTTCACCTGCGCTGAGCGCAGGTGAAGCGCAGAAAACAGTGAGTAATTGACATTTCTGCGCTTTACTTGCACTAAGCGCAGGTGAAGCGTAAAAAACAGTGACTAATTGAGTATTTCTGCGCTTTTCCTGTGCTTAGCGCAGAAAACAGAATTAAATTGTTGCAACACTTAGTCAAAGTTTCTGCTACTTCCTAATTATCAAGGTTTCTACACTTCTCTCCCAAACACTCACTCAACTAGTTCCTAAGCTAAACAAACACAAAAGCCTACTAACACAAAATATATACAGACTACCTAAAAAATCAAAATGAAAACTGTAAAAAGTAATAAAGAAAACACTGGGCTGCCTCACAGGAAGCGCTCATTTAACGTCATATAGCTTGACGCCTGTTTCTTTCATGGTGGCTGAAATTGGAATCTTTTGGTGAGCTTTCCTTGATCTCTTTGGATAGTGAACCTTCCCATACTCTCGCCTCGGACCAATTTTGAGTGTAACTTAAGTCTAACCATTTGGGCTTCTTTCTAGAATTAGACCATGCTTCCGACTCCTTTGGCTTGACTTTTCTTTTCTTTATTGTCTTGATCTAATATGCATGAGTCTTATTCTCCTGAAACTTGGAAGATTCACAGTTATCTGCTCTTAATCCTCTTGCTTCACAAGGGTCCTTGATAGGAAATACACCTGACCACTTTGTCCTCAGTCTGACTTTAGGCCTTGAATTTGATTTTCTTGGCCTGATTTTTCTTCTCTTAGCTCTGCTCATGTCAATGCATTCATATGTTTTTCTCTTGTGAGACTTTGAAGGCTTAACACTTGTACACTGCCTTTCTTTATCTTCCTTCGGAGGGCTTTCAGGATATAGCAAGTTTTTCACTACTTCCCCTCCTTTCTCAGTTCTGTTCTTGTCATCCCTTTGTTCATTCTTCTTCTCATTTTCATTTTCTGTATGTACACTCTCACATATTTTGTTTTCTTCCTCCCCTTCACAGTCACTCTCTTCTTTCAGCACAATCTTTTCTGTTTCCTCTTCTTCTACTTCTGCTTCACCTTCTTCTTCTCCCTTTTCTTCTGCATCTTCTTCAGTTTCTTTTTCTATATCAGTCAGATAGTCATCGCTTCCCTTCCCTATCAGTTGAACACTTATGGTGGTCATGTCGTCACACTATTCTTCGGGGTTGGGTTGTGCATTTGCTGAGATCTATTCTGACTGTTGTTTAGCTGAATTTTCTGCTATCTGTGCTATCAGGGTGTCAATAGTTCTTCTTGCTTCTTCTCTATCTTTCTGAAATGTCGCACAGGATTGCAAGTGTTCTTCAAGAATAGAATCTAGTCTTGATCCTCCTTGTTGAACTGAAGAATAACTTTGTTCCTGTTGGAAAGAAGGTTGCTTGTTAGAAGGCCCCGCGTCTTATCTCCAACCAGAATTATTGTTCTGGTTATTTCACCAACCTTGTGAATAATTGTTTGCAAGGTTGTTGTTGTTGTTGGAGAAGTTGTATGGTCTTCCTTGATTTCCCCTGTAATTAACTTGCTCTTCTTAAGTGCCTTGATAAGAGCAGTGGCCATTGGGATGGTCACCTCCACAAAAATCACAGGTTAATTGTAGTGACTGGCTAGGATTAGACAGCACTGCATGCAACTGCTGAAGAAACTTAGACATTTGCTTGGTGAGTGCTTCTAATTGCTGGGTCAGAATCTTGTTCTCAGCTAAGATCGTATCTGTAGAAGTTTGCATGTGGAACGAAACAGCATCTTGTTGCCACCCCAAGCTCTGATTCTGGTTACTTCTCCAATCCTGCGAAAAATTGTTAGAATAATTGTTGTAATTAGAGAAGTTACTGTGAATCGGTATGCTGGAAAAAAATTTTGGTTCTTGCTGCATAACATAATCTCCAAGTGTCCTTCTTGGTGGATTTTGATAATCTCCAAGTGTTCTTCTTGGTGGATTTTCATAATCTCAAGTATTCTTCTTGGTGGAATTTGATATTCGCCAGCCATGATTGAGCTTTAATCTCACTTGGGATAGGTGATGAGAGAGTGTTGGAATTGTCTTCTTGAGTTGGTCCCTTTTTTTTTTGCTCTGGTTTCTTCTGGCTGTCTTTTTGATCTCAGGATCAAAGTTGGTCTTGAGACACCTGACCTCACAAGAGCATAAATCAAGAAACTAAAACAAGGGTTAGCTCAGAGGAGAGAAATAAAAATAACATAACTAGAAGAAAAATAAAAATAAAAACAAAAATATTTACAGCTCAATAAGATGAATTAGGAATTTAAATTGAGACATCGTTCCCCAGCAACGACGCCAAAAATACTTGTTGAGATCTTGGCAAGCGTACCAATATCGCAGCAGTATAATAGTAAGAATAGGGGTTGTCGTACCCACGAGGAACGGTACAACTTAAATTCTTAGTAACCAATCTAATTGAGTAAATGAAGAGAATGTGTATATGATTGTTGTGAGAATTAAATAAAAAGATGTAAATAAAAAGAAACTGAGACAAAGAGAAACTTGGATGAAATTGAGCAAATAAGAAAAATTAGGATTGAACTTTATCTATCGCACCCCTCTTGTATTTTGGAAACCAATGATATCTAGGAATTTATAATTATAAATATTGAAGCACAAATAAATTTCATTCACATTGATCCCTCAAGTATGAAATTCTTAAAACAATTCCCTAAACACCAATCCCTTGGCTGTTTAACAAATTGCCTAGCTTTAAGATCAGTTGTTAAAAACTATCAATAAATTGAACCATATCCCTAGGTATTCAACCTATTGAGTGTTTTTACCCAAGTCAGATTTAGAAAACTACTTCCCAGCTAATTCAATAAATCAGATCATAACTCCGGTACAAAGACGGAAGTTAAGCATTAAGAACAAAAATAAAAACACCAATATTATAAAAATAGAGATTCATAAATAACAAAGATCCAAAATACAATCGGGGATTGAATCGACTACGTTCAATCCTAAACAGAGATTTAGCTACTCATGTTAGCCATTACAAACCAGCTAGAGACTGTTACACTTTTCTCTGCCCAAAACTCTGTATTAATCTATGTCTCCCAATCAATCTCTGCCTATCATCTCCATCCCTAAAAGTCTCTTTAAAAATTGTTCTGACGGGCCTTTTAAACTCTGCCTGTGGCTTATTAAAAATTAGGTTACGTTTCTTGCGTTTTGCCTGCGCTCAGCACAGGTAAAGCGCAGGAAACAGAAATCCTGAGCCTCATTCTGTGCTCAACTCAGGTGAAGCCGAGGAGACAACATCCTGTGAAACTTGCTCTGTATTGCTCCTGTCTCTGCTCACTGCTCACTTGATGCTTCAATTTGTACTTTAACTCTTCATCTGTAAAATTCAACAATTTCTTCACTAAAATAGCATCAAGTTCAAATTTAATTTCAATAAATCCAAGAGCCATAAATTAAGCTAAAAAGGGTGAAATTGGGTTATAAATTCAACAATTCATCATCAATAAGTGTTGTAATTTACCTGAAAATTTACTTAATTCTAACACTTATCACAGTCCAGTGACAATGGTCTTCTACCCTCAGAAAAAGATCTGACTTCCAATGGGCCCGAATCACGTTATGAGGGATAGGGGCAGGCAACGCTTGGTGCAGCTGGAGGGAAAGGGAGAAGGTGGAAGTGACACAGCGGCAAATGGCTCACAAGGAATTGGGTTATCGAGAAACAGGGTCTACATGCAACGATGTCGGTTCGGTTGGAGGAACAACGTTGGGTCTGGCTCGTGGGCTCAATGTGATGGACAGTAATGGATCTGATTCAATGGGTTTGAAAATTCTAATTATGGCCAGCAAGTTGGGGCTACTCACAGCGCGATTAGAAGTGGCCGAAGAGCCCTGTACTAAACTGTAGTAGTGCAAGCAATTTTGTTCGATTTAAAGAAGGTGAAGAGAGTTAGACCAAAATAATGAAAAAATAGGTGAAAGGGAGGGCGAGAGTGCATGTGATAACTTAATCTAAAGGTTTTATTCTCAAGTCATTTAATTTAATCCAACAGTTGATATTGATCCTTCTCATTCTCATATAAGAATGTCTTTCTCACATGGTACATCCCCTATATATGATCAAGTATTCAACTTACTTCAAGAATAACTCCTTTAAGTTACTCCCAATCTCGGCACTCCATCTTATTTTAATTTAATGGTTGTGATTATTTAAGAATTTTTTGGTCCAATGGTTATTTAGAATCATTGTGCGATCATAATACCCTCACGTGATTTGTGCCTGAGTTTTCCTGTTTCCATGACTACTCCACGTTCATCATATCTTTGCCTCCAATTCCACCACCTCCGATCCCCTATCAGATTAGAAATACTTCCCAATTTTATTTAATGCAGAGGATTAAGTCTTAGTCTAGCAAAATCGTCACAATTCCTGACGATATGATCTCAGGTGTTATGGGTAGTGGCGTCTT
This sequence comes from Sesbania bispinosa, assembly GCA_026901365.1. Taxonomy (NCBI): domain Eukaryota; kingdom Viridiplantae; phylum Streptophyta; class Magnoliopsida; order Fabales; family Fabaceae; genus Sesbania; species Sesbania bispinosa. Next base: position 936,650 of record QLOH01000388.1, read on the forward strand.
TCTGGTGGGTTCCACATGGAAATTGACCTGTTGCATCAAGTTCCATGAAGGCTTCACGACTTCTCTGCTGCTATTCTCTATCGTATCATATAAGGATGATGCTTCATCTAGGCATAAGCGCCCCAAGTGCTATGCTTCATAGAAAAATTTACCATCCAACTGCACCAACTATGAGGTGTTATGCTTTATGGAAGACGTGGCCATTTTGTAGAAAGATGAAACGCTTATTCATTTCTTGTTTTTGGATGGACACTATGAATGTGTTTGTTTGAAGTTATAAAAATATTTTTTTGGGAAAGTGAGCAAGGAATGTTACTTTCCCACGTTTGGTATGAGTTTTAAAAATAAATTCCCACATTTGGAGTATTTTAAAGGAATTACTCTTGGAGTAACTAGCCCCCTATATAAGTACGTATATACATAGAGAGAGGGGGAGGGAGGATAATTTCCCCATCTTGTATGGATCCCTATATGACTCACACTAATTTCTTCTCTATACCTAATTGTTATTTAGTATCATCTTCATTCTTAATTTAAAAAATCTAGCTAATTTCTATTTTCTTCATAATATCCTTGATGTGTGTGGATCTCCGTAGGAACCCATGGAGATATGGAAATAGAAATGGAGAAAAATTACCCCATGTCAAGGATTAAAGATGGGGAGATAATGGAGAGATCGGGAGGTACTCCCTAATCCCGCCTCGCACCAATGTCATCCTAGTATGGTGGGAGTCTTGCTTGTCTTTTTTCCCTTTCGTCCAAGGGTTTAATCAAGTGGGAGAAAATTCCTTTTTCAATGCATTTGATCTTCTCAACTTCCCTTGAATCAATGTTAAATAGCAGAACTCAATATTCTATAATGTATTCAGTCAATTTGAGTTAAAAAAAATTTGTTCTTATATAAAACATTCTACAATTTGAAAATGTTGGATTATTTCTTAAATTTTTAATATTTATTGTAATTTTGATCCCTCTAAATTTGTATAAATGAATCAAATCCCTTTTATTTTTAAAATTAAGTAAATAATAATCTCCTCATTAATTATCTCTTATTTACGAAATGAAAAAAATAAGAGAAAATAAAATATATAATAATTAATGCATTTGTGTGGACAAAAAAAAGTGAAAAGTAAATGAAAATATAAAAAAATATGGGCGAAGAAGTCACAACTCTTAAAATTAAGTCAGTTTTTAAATAAACCGTTAATATGAATGAATGACTTCTAAACTTTTGTTAAACCCTAAATAACTACTTAAAAGCTTAAATAAAACTATGAATATCTATTTAAAAGAAAAACAATCAAATAAAACCCTAGAAATAAACAAAATCTAATAGCCTTCAATATGTAAAGACCTGTTTAAGATTTTATTTTAATTTTTCTAATTATTGTCGTCAAGGATACTTAACTAGTATTTAATACATTGATAATTTAAAAAGTCATTTTTACTAAATAATTTTATTACTTAACTAGTATCTTCAGAATACAACTAATTTTTTTTCAAAAAAAAATATATAACTAAATAAAATTTGCTTTAAAAATTTATAATAATATAAAGACAATTAAAATTTTTCTAAGCACAATTTTCATGTACAAAGATCACACGTCTTTACGTTTATAAAAACTGTAAGCAGTGAAACTACATGAAAAAATCATACCATTTAGAAATATTGTATAATATTTTTTATTGTCAAAATAGACCTTAAGAGGCCTCCCAGGTACTGGCTGGGCTACATTTGTCTCGTTTCAGCTTCCAAACTTAATTTCTAATTCATGGATAATCAATACTGCCAATATCACTAAAGATTGCAAAAGATTTAGAAGAGAATTACTCTAGCCATACTGATACTTAGGATTCCATCCCAGTTGTTTTAGGTCACTTATTGTAAGGGAAGCAATTCTTATCGCGGTACTTAATTTAGATGCAAAACTTTATCTATAGTTGGGACTTGATGCATGCAATCTCAACCAATCAAGTCGGGCGGACTAAGGCAAAGGAAGCGTATTAAAGACACACAGAGGCAAAAGAGCTCCTAAGAGATGAGGAAAAAGATATGCATTAAGTAATTTCTCTACAATAAGCTTATCAAGGTTGAGCTAATTTTGCCAAAATAACTAGGTCTAAAATCTTCACATCCAACGTGTCATCTACCTTTACAATACCATCAGTGCCATCTACACCAATCAACTTGCCTGTGGCACCACGCAATGCCCCACCCATTATCTTTATTTTGTCTGATTTCCTTGGTACTACAGCCTCCATTTCAGTAGGAAGGGCTGTTATCGTTTCACCGCTCCCACTAGACCCAAGAGCTACCCTGTAAGAGCCATCCTGAAGAAACAAAAATGCCATTGTCAATAATATCAAAAAACAGAACCCAAACAAGTGGAATTAGTTGTTACAAGAAAAGACAGCTTGTAAAACAGAGAATATAACTATGGTTAGGGTATAAGAAACCCATCCTCCCCATGCCCCCAACCAAAAAAAAAAATATGAAGAAGGACCTAAAAGCTAAAAAAACCAACAATTCCCAAATAAAAAGTTTGGCATAATTTGTCTCAACTTTAAGATCGTTGCATACAAATCCAAAAGCACCAACTACACATACAAGCAAGCTTCTAGGTCAACATACCGGAAGAACCTCTCTTATAACTCCGACAGATTCCTCGCCGGCCCTGTGTACACTGACCAATATGTCTGGCATAAACCATGGTCCTTCGTTATCCCCACCTACAACAAAATTAAAGCACAGGGTTGACAAACTTATGTAAAAAATATACAATGTGACATTTGAAATCTTTGCTGATAATCTAAACAAATTAGTTCAAGTAACAGATCCAGGACAGCAAAAAATCATCGGTCATTTAAAGATCTTTGACAAAAATGGGAAGGTAAACAATTGTCCTTATGGGGATGTCAATTGGGGGACTTTTGCAACATGGTAGGCACGTATGAGACAAGATATGGTGTTTGAACTAAAACCATAAAATTAATGGGAACAAGAGATATGATATTTGAACTAGAATAACCATTCATCCTTCACCATGTCTGATTGATGCCTGCATTCAATTGAGACAATGAAACATACTGGTGGAAAACCAAATACACTAAGAGGAGAGCACTAATCATCTTCATATTAAATGGCACCATAACAAGCATAGAATATTTTATTAACCACATCAATCAATGAGATACATTCTATTATGCCTACCACTAGACCACCACCATGTCAGAGACCATGTCTGTTACAAGCTAATTGCTTATTGCTATTATAGATGAAGAGGACTAGGTACGTCATGAAGCTGCAGTGTGATGATATAACCAAATAAACATGCCAGAAAAACCAAAAAATGTACATACTAAATCTGTCTGTTATAGATTGACAAAATATATAATAAACTTACCTAAAACTGGGGACATCATGTCCAGACCACCAGTTCCTGGAGTCATAGGCTGTCCTCCAGGAGTGCCAGGAAGATAAGATGCAGAATTTGGTGTCATAGGCTGCCCACCAGGAGTTGATGGTAAATATGGGCTTGGAGCATTGGCTGCAATACAACCCCCATCCCCCCAAATAGAATATCAGTAATAAAAACTAAAACTACAACTATTAAGAGGCAAGTAAGAGGTGGTACTACCATAGGCAGAACTGTCTCGTGGTGTCCCAGCCTCGCTATAGTTGCCACCTGGAGTGCTAGCCCAACCAGCACCAGGAGTTGGGGCTTCATATGGTCGGGATGGAGGGCTTCCTGGCTGAAAAGATTAAAAAGAAGGGAAAAGGCAATAAAAGATAAATATGGTTCCCAAATCCCAATATTAATTACAGTTGCAGAGGATCACAAATTAAGCTTAAACTCTTGACCTGGTACTGTGGACTGGTTCCCCAAGAGCCTGGATTTCCATCTTCCCAGTTATCCCTGATTTTATTTTCACCATCAGAATTCATAAATCACACATATCACATACACTAATACTAACACAATAGTGTCGCAAACTGTAAACTGGCAAAATGTTTTCAACTACCAAACTCCTTATAACGCTCTTGCTCTAAACCGGTAAAAGTGATTTTATTTAGGACATTGATATCTATTAAAAATTCGATCAATTTACCAAAAACAAAACTAATCAGAGAGTAGAAAATATTAGCTCAGGGGAAGGATGATGTTTGGACAAACCTTGGAGGACTCATAGGAGTATAAGGATTCCATGCTCGGTCACGCATAGGTGTCCTCATTCCATCATGAATAGGTGTTGCTACAAATAGCAGTACAATTAACAGACATTGGTAGTTATGCTATCAGTCAAATAAGAGATTCAAGTATGAACCCTATAAAAAACAAAAAACCTAACAAAACAAAGTCAAACAAACCTCCAGGATCTCTCATAGGAGTCATATATGGATGTAAGGGAGTTCGAGAAGGATGCATCGGTGTTTCACTTCCCATTCCATATCGAGATGTATCACTGGCAGTAACACACACAAGTCAGATGGTTGGATATTTTCTGATGCTCACAAGGAATCACAAATTATATGTATAAGTAACTTACCGATATGGGGTTACAGCCACATTGTCAGATATATGGTTGCGGTCAACTGCAAACAACCAAGTCAGAGACCATGAAAATTCTAAAATACATGCAGCTAAAGTGCTTGCCTAAACAAGAAGACTTACCTGTTACAACCTTCATTTGGGACTCCAATTCAACCCGAACTAATGTGCCTTTAACTTCTATAACACGACCACGATAACCTTTATAGGGACCCTGCCGTACTTTAACAGTTGTACCTGACAAACTATCATGCCCCCTTCCACCCCTATGCCTCCCTCCAGCTATACCACATCCAAATAAATTAGTATCAGACAACTTTTTTAAAAAGAGGGTATATTAAAACGATAGGCTGATTCAATGTTCTAGCATTTAATACAAGGAAAGATTTAAACATACAATCAAATGGGGCCCCTCCTCGAGGAAACCTCCTTGGGGACTGTGGAACACGAGGTGGATTTCTGAGGCTGGGAAACCTTGAGTAGGCATCACCCTGGAGAGGAAAAGAATAAATTAAGCAAAAGAATATCACAAGGATAAAACAACAAATTGAGAGATAATACGAATTAAAACAAGAAAGTTGGGTACATTTCTGTCACCATTGGAGCGTGAACCCCCCACAACTACACATGATTGGGCCTTAGCACATATAAAGCCCGCATGTTCAAGATGATGGCGATCAAAGATGAACAAGATTCCTTTATATATGTGCTCCACAGGACCTTGTTTGCCCTGACCAAAAAAGAAAAAGTAAAAACTTGGAACAATATTAACTTCCAAGAAATAAATCTAACCAAAAGTTAATCTCACTTTGCAGGGACCCTCAACAATCCGCACAACGTCCTTTGATGATACTGTATTCTTAAACCTATCCTGCACACTCATTTTTCTATCTATCTTACACTTGATCTCTCTTAATCTAACAAGCACAACTTCAGGCCTGTCAGGAACCCCCTTAAGAACCTAAAAAAAAGGCAACAGAAGTCAACATATGAACATAATGACAAAGGTGTGAAAATTTTAATTATAAAATCTTAAAATTTCGATTCATTAAGATACTGACCTGAAATGCCTCACTGTCTACACGTATTATCACACCAAAGCTCAAATTACTGCACCATGTTAAATTAGAAGTGAGAAAGTTTGAAACCATAGTATTCAGAAGCAAGGTGCTATGCCTAATCTCAAGCACAGGAAAATGCTTACTCTAGCAATACAAGATCTCGTAGTTCATAATCCCCAATTCTTGTAACCCCGGTAGTCACTTCAGAACTCTCTACAACATCATCTGCAAACACACGGATCTAGAGAGAACATTTTTATGTCATTTCTGCACTATGTATAAATAGAAATTAACCGGTCTTTCAGTGAGTCCATAAAGGGATCATAAACTCACATGCTCTTTTGTAGTATCAGATATTAAAATCAGAACATGCTGCTCCACCTTCACAACCATGCCAGTAGCACCCTCTTGAGCACCAGAAACAACTTTAACATGGTTTCCAGGTTCAAAATATTTACAAAGTTCCCTTTCATTTACTGCAAGAGTTTTCTGAAAAAATGAAGATAAAAAAGATAATTAAATCATCATGAAAACAATTTTTTACTGAACATCAACATGCAAAACTGGCAGACTTTCCAGGGAAGGAAACCAGTCAATTATCAATTCATACTTACTGGAAGATCCTTAATTTCTGGTCTTATATGAACATTATCTTCATCAACTTTCTCCACCCATCCCTTCAAGTTCTTTAAATCACCCTTGATGACAATGACAGCATCACCTTTCATAAAATGCCCTTTCTTTCTGTTTGCAAACAATGTTGACAGACTAGCTACATCACCATCTCCACTCTCACCAGGTTTACGAAATTTTTCGAGTTCGTCGAAAGTAGGTTTGATGTTCTGAGTGCTAATGGATTTTATTGATACAGTTTTGTATAAGAATCCATCTTTGAACATCATGCCTCCAATGGCATCAAACCGTTCCCCATAGGCATCACGTCTATGCTCCACACGTATATGCAGTTCCCTGATAGAAAACATTAATTCTGTTAGACCAGGAACTGAAAAGTTTCCAGGAAACAGCTGTACCTAAAATCAGCAAAAGAAAGGATAGAACCAGCAATACCTAGCTTCATCAACATTCATAAAACGAGGAGGAGGAACAAATGCCTTCTTTTTCACAACTTCTCTACCTTCCTGCATGATAAATGTGTTTTGCACAAAAATAGGGACTCAAGTTAATTAAATTTTCAAGAATATTGAACATTCAACAAGTAGAAAGCATGAATATAACAAGATAATGGAACATTTTATACCAATTTGTTTGCAAGGGCCTGCAAGTCTATCCTCGGAATTAGTTTCACAGTAACCCTCTGCCGAACATTATCGACATCCACTACCTATAGAAGAGGTAATTGTTTATGGTAAATAAAGAAAACAAAAGGGATGGAATCACAAGTTTTCTATAATGGGGTGCATACTTTGGCAAGATCCCCCTTGTATGTCCCTATCTTCATGCGGACCCAAGTATCTCTGGCAAGATCAATAGATTTGCTTTCAACTGACAGCACATCAGTCATTTCTCTGATCGGAACAAGAGTTATCTTTTGGCCAAATATATTGCGTAAACCTTTGCAAGCCTAAAACATGTGCAAAATTAAAATTAAAAAAAAAAAAGTCACAACTTTATTCATTAATGTGTGTATGATAAACAACAGATAATTCACATGACAATACCTCTCTGACATGGGCTTCTTTATCTGCTTCCACATATATATAGTTTTTGAGATGGTCAAGAGCAACAGCTGATCTGATTTGCAATTCAGATCCCTTATCTATGTACTTTTGCATGAGGCAAACAGCTGTTTCTCGTTCACGACCAATCTAATGAACATAAACCAAAGAATATATGACATGCTTCTATAACCTTGGCAGAACAAGGAAATCATCACAATAAGGATAGGAACATACCGCACATTTAACCATCCACAGTTTTGGATCTCTCACAGAAGGCAAAAGGGCTTGCTGTTCTACTTCGGTAGTTTCTTCATCATACTCTGTCAGACGCCTTCCATATCTTTCCTGAATGCTTCTTGCCACAGCTTCAAGATCTTCATGATCTTCTTGGTGATGTGGCAGCATACGCCTACCACGCATCCCTCTACCATCATCTTCATCTGGCAGATCAGCTCCACCCTCAACAATGAAGTCTGCATGTTTCAGACAGCTGTTAATTTATCTACCTAGATAATTGACATGATTTATACAGCACAGCTGAGACAGAGATAATTTTACAAAAACTGACCAACCATGTGCAACACAGTATAAACACAGTCCAGCTTTCAGTACACATAAAAGTAAGCAAATCCAGCATCATAAGCATACATGATAAAAAAAGGTAGAGGTAGAGAGGACTTGGAAGCAATCCATATATTCTAAATTGGTTATCACAGAAAATAGAATTCTAGTCACTAGATAATGATTTCAGTAATCATAAAAAAAGGCATTCAGAGGAGACTATTATTATAATACTTACTATCAAACTCCTGATGGTTATAAACAATTCAGAAGACACTGTCTGTGAAAACTATAGTGTTTTAATATATCCCTCAATCTATCATAATTTAGGTTCATGACATAAAACAACTGAAATCTAAAGAAGGTGAGCGGAACAGAAAGTTTAACTATATTACAATATCAGATCCTATGAAAATGCATTGGTAAATGAAAACTTTCAAAATATCAGATACTACATTACATTATCCTAGGTGTGAAGTGAGGATTAAAAAACATTTCTAATTATGAGGAGTTCAGGATCAAAAAAGATGATCATCTTATACCACCAACAATGTACCCAGGATAAAAGATGCTGTCCGTCCAAATATCAAAATGACAGTCATATCAGGATTGGATCGCATATCCTAATCGAGGTGCTTCCTCAAGTTTCAAACAACCATGACCACCTAATAATTTATATGTCATCTAATTGAGGAAGAAGACAGAAACCTAAACTCCCAATTGCAACCCTAATTTCATTCCCTTCTAGACACCTAATCATCGGATTGATATCCCTCAAATCGAATCAAAAATGAAATTGAGGGGGAAAAAAGACGAAAGGGAGAGGGAAACTAAGATTGAGGGGGGAAATAAGAAGAAAGGGAAAGGAAAACGCACCATCTTCGCCTTCTTCCTCTTCCTCTTCTTCGTCGGAATCGACCACAGCCTCCTCATCAAAAAAATTGGAGGCAGAAACCTTCTTGTACTGGCGCCTCCGGCTACCTCGGCCGCCGAAATCATCGTCGTCCTCTTCCTCCTCGTCCTCGTCAACCTCCTCAGCATCGTCGTCGATGAAGCCAGATCGTCTCCGTTTCCTGCCGCCGCCGCCTCTCTCCTCCTCTTCCTCCTCAGCTTCCTCGTCGTCGAAATCGGCAACCTGCTCCTCCTCGTACTCCTCGTCGTCTTCGTCGTCGCGGTCCATTCCTCGGTGACTCATTCGTGGCAAACCCTAAGGTTCTTCTGATGTGAGTAGGGGTGCTCTTCGTGCCGCCTTACAAGAGCTTTATCTAACAGCAATACCAACAGAGGCTGTAAAAATAAATTTAATTAGCATAGCTAATTATCATTATTGTCTAGATTAAATGGTCTGAACAGTAAAAACGCAGGATGTGGCTTCTGTTTAATAGAAAGGAGACGATGACTTTGCACGAAGTAGTGTTATTTTCCCCCAATCAAATGAGCAATTTTTTTTTTTTTGATAAAAAATGAGCAATTTTTTGGTTGAGAATCAAATGAGCAATTTGCATGAAGTTTGAATATATATGTAAAAGAAAATCGAACCTAGGAATATAAAACCTGTTTGAATTCCAGTCAAAAGAAAATAAATAACATTTGTTTTTGTTTTGACAAAATTATTATATTTCTACACTAATTTTTAGAATTTAATATATATATATATTATCAGTATAAAAAATTTTATAATGTAATCTTATAGTGTGTTATTGTATTATTTATTTAATTTAATAATATATCATATGTTATATTTAGTAAATGGTCTGATAATACATATTATTTTTTATACAAGACCATGGATGGGATATCTATGGGCAGCAAAACATTTAATACAACTGCATATGCAGAACAATGATTACCAACTGATTCATGCTCAGTGGACATCATTTGAACAATAGTGTAAAAAAATCCTTGATATATTAATTTTATTATATTTATTGTTAGTTTATTAATTCATGTAATACATAAATAAATGTATATTTTTATGTAATTAAAATTAATTTTATAATAAATAATATTGTTTGAAATAAAAAATAAAATTATTTGAACAATTATTCAATTTTGAATTATAATAATAGATTATATTTTACTATTAAAATTATTATTTTATAATAAAATATAACTAAATAAATTAAAATTATAATAATTAGAATAAATATTTTTACTCAAAAATAAAAATTAAAATAAAAAATTATAGGATAAGATTTTGAATATTAATAAATTTTGAATTAAGAATTAATTAGCTTTAAAAAATTAAATAGGAAGTGAGAATATTAGTAAGAATTGTGAGGGAGAAACCCCTCTCATTTCACCATCAAACGAGAAAGAAAATAAAATTTTAAATAAATAAATTGTTTTTTGAAAGATTCATCAGAAAACTTCATATTTATATCATACGTTTAGGGTTTGTTTGGTTCCAATGAGGGGAAATGAAATGAGAGGAGGGAATAATTCAAGGAGGGGAGGGGAGGGGACTCAGGGTCTTTCTTATTTGGTTCACAAATGGAGGGAAAGGAAAATAAAACTAATTTATTTCGATACTCTTATACTCTTATAACATTCAACTTTATTAATATAAGTTTTGTAAAAAACAAACTTTTTTATTAATATAAGTAGAGAGATATTTAAATATTGTGGGTCTTCGTTTCCATGCTTCTGCAATTGCTAGACAATCAGTCTCTATCCAAATATTGAAAGAATGAAATATCAAAAGCCAAAGATAGAGCGCAATTAAGGGCGTAAGCTTCTGCCTACTTAACTTCGATATATGGAAAGTGTAACTGTAGTGTTTTGTGGTTGTTGTCAAGCAATGACCCTCGTGATCTCTAAGCTTCAACTCCCATTTGGAGTTGTAACATGTCACTGAAATCATTTGCATTTTTATAATTCTTTTTCTTTTTCTTTTAAAAGTTAAAACCGACTTCAAGTAATAGGAGAGTAGTGCATTTTTATAATCATTTGTTGATATTTATAGGTAGATCTATGTCTTTTTCCCTTTGCTTGCTAACATAGCAACATAATAAAGACTAACAAACAAAACTTCTCAACTTCACAAGAAAAGAAATAATATAATTAAAAGATTCTCTCAATTTACAAAACTTCTAATTCTCAAGAAAATACATTCTTCCAGTGTGCTTAATTGTACCCATAGGCGGTGGTGTCCACCTACAAGGATGTGACTGGGGAAAAAATTTTGTTAACCTAAGAGGATAAAGGTTGCTTCTTCATAGACATGACTACTTATCTTGTCTCCATTTTTTTTTGAAATAACACCAGTAGCTTTAAAATTTGTCATGTCAGCAAACAATGGTCTTTCCTGCACCAAAAAAAGCTTTTCATATGGAAACTCCTCTTGCACCTCAAATTCCTTCTTAGTCACTTCATTATTCAACAACTTGGATAAATGGTCAGCTACCAAATTCGCACTTCCTTTTTTATCCTTGATCTCTAAGTCAAATTCCTGCAATAATAAAACTCATCTAATTAGTCTTGGTTTGGAATCATACTTAGCTAACATGTATTTGATAGCTGCATGATCAATATATACAATAATTTTAAAGCCAATCAAATATGATCTGAACTTTTCCAATGCATAGACTATAGCAAGCAATTCTTTTTCAGTAGTTGCATAATTGATTTGAGCATCATTTAAAAACTGTGCTTGCATAAGGTATAGCATGAAAAGTTCTTTCCTTTCTTTGACCAAAAATTGCTTCTACTGCATAATCACTTGCATCAAACATGAGTTCAAAATCATACTGCCAATTAGGAGCAATAGAAACAAGTGTAGAAATCAAATTTTCCTTTAAAGAATTAAATGCAGATAAACATTTAGAATCAAATTTAAAAGGAGTATCCTTATTCAAGAGGCTGCTGAACAGCTTGTCAATTTTTGAGAAGTCTTTGATGAATCACCTATAGAATCCCGCATGGCCTAGGAAACTCCTGATTCCCTTTACATTTGTTTGTGGTGGTAGTTTCTCAATGATTTCCACTTTTGCTTTGTCTGCTTCAATACCTCTTGCAGAAATCTTGTGGCCCAAAACTATACCTTCCTCCACCATGAAGTGGCATTTCTCCCAGTTGAGAACTAAATTATTATCAGTACACCGCTTCAGTATGGTGTTTAAGTTATCCAAGCAGTTGTTAAAAGTACTCCCAAACAATGAAAAATCATCCATGAAGATCTCAATGCTTTTCTCTACAAGATCAGAAAAGATGGCAAACATACTGTCAGCACCCAATTTTGTCCGGCAATTTTATCTTATTTTCATGTTTATATTCCTGTCCTTAAGCGTTTTGTTCTCACATAAAAAAATCCAAAAAAATTAATTATTTTTAAAAAAAAAAACTAAAATGGATTAATTGATTTGTTGGTTAATTAATTATTGATTGTTAATTAATTAATGGATTGATTAAACATTTTGACAAAAAAAAGGGTGTTAAGTTTTCGGTAAAAAAATGCAATTGGGCCGGTTATGGCCCATTGTTTGTAAATCTAAAAAAAAAACTGTTTTGGGTCGATAAGCCCATTTACTTCACTTTCAAAAATGAGGAGGAATTGCATCAGATTTTTTTTTATCGGGCCATTTTGGGCCATTGATTGTGAAGTAAAAAAAACTGTCTGGGCTAACAGCCCATTTTCATTACTCAATTAAGAATAAAATAAGAAAAAGAAAATTGAAGAAATGATGAAACAGAGCAAGTTGCAAGTTGTGCAACTTGCCCTGTCCTGGGCGGCAGCAGCGCAGGCACAACATGGGCTAGGCTGAGAGTCATCATTTGGGCGGTGGGATTAACTTTTTTTACTATAAATAGATGTGTTCCAAAGATGATAAGGGGAGGGGGGGCTCTTTTCTTCTCACAATACACGCGCGGACATACTGCAAAGGAAGAAACAGAAATTTCACACACACAAAGTGGAGAAGGTTGACAGTTGCAAACTTGGGCCACAAAGCAAGCTGCAAGGACTGCAGAAACAAAGAAGGATATCTATTTGGTATCAAATGTTTTTGTTTACTCTGAACTATACTATTGACTTATCTGCCCATGCTTTGTGCCTATTCATTTACTGTGCATAATATGAGATTTTATTGTGTGTGATTGATAATAAAATCAAGCAAACAGAATATCACACCAATACTGGATACTGGTTCAAATCCAAATCAGAGTCTAAAATCATACAGTCCCAGTCCAATATACACAGTCCAATGTAAACAGTCCTTTTTATAAAACAAATAGACAAATCAGGTAAAAGAAAAATCAGAACCACTCCTTTGAGCTGCACCTGCGGCTGTTCCCCTCTCTGGCAGCCATGGCCTCCCTGTGAGACCTCCCCTCCACTGTCCCCTTTCCATTTCCCGTGAAAAAGTAAGATGAAAAATCAAAATCAGTAATAGATTATTCATCAGTAAGAGATTTTTGTTATCAATAAAAAAAAAATAAACAGTAGCAGAGCACCAAACCAGCAGAGGAAATAGAGAGACATAAAAACAGAGAAGGGAAACTAAAAAAGGGAGGGAAACTCACCCCTTGCATCACGGCCGCCGCACGCGGCCAGTCCCTCCTCGCCGCCGCCGTTACGCGCCGGCCATCGTCCTCTGCCAGCCACCGCCGCCGCATGTGCGCCCTCCTGCAGCCATCGCCGTCAGTAGTGGCGGCCGTTCCCGTGGCCATGCCAAGCCACCGCCGTCCCTGCGCGGTCCCTCTGGGGCCAGTCCCTCCTCGCCGCCGCCGTTACGCGCCGGCCATCGTCCTTTGGCAGCCACCGCCGCTGCATGTGCGTCCCCCTCTCCTCAGATCGCCGTCACCCCTTCGTCCTCCGCTGCTCCACCGTAGCTCAGCCACCGCTGCGCGCGATCACTGCTTCATCGCCGTTGGTTTCACTGCACCACCCCTTTGCGCGGCCGCCGCGTGCGGCCTTCGTCGCGCCGCGTCTCCTTCCCTGCGGGCGGCGGTGCCGCCGCTCCCCCTCACCTCCATGGTCGCACCATCATGCGGCTCCTTCTCTCCCTCCCATGGCTGCCTCCCTTTTCCCAAATGTTTAAACCCTAATGAGGAATGGGACAATTGGTAGGTTGTAGGCTGTGAGGATCAGACAGCTAGGGGGCTTTTTCTTCTTTTAGTGTTGCTTTTGGTTTTTTAAAAAAAAAACTGATCTGTTGGGTCAAGAGGCCCAACTCGTTTTTTGAAAAAAAAAAAGAAAAAAATTGTTTCATGTCCTTTTTCAAGAATGTCTCTTGTATGTGTTTTTGGAAGGGTTGGGCCAATGATGTGAACTGAGGCCCAATTTATTTTTCCCCTCTTTTATTTTGTGTTATTTGTTTCACTAAAAATTGTGTGTTATTTGTTTTAAATATGTGTTGTTCTTTATCACTAATAATCTCTTTTTTGTAAATTATTTTAGATCCACCATCTTGTATTTCTTTTAACTGTTTAGAATTATTTATTTAACATTTGTGGATGTAAATATTTGTTTATTTCTTTCTCTGTAAATAATTGATTATTTGTAATTTTAATTTTGTGTTCATGTAAATATTAATTGATTCAACTTATCCCCTCTTATCTTTGACGTTAATTGAATAACATTTCTATCAATAACGTGAAAAAGGAAATATTGAGTATAGTCATTTACTAGCTCAATAATGCGTGAAATTTCAAATTCATTTTAAAAAAAATGATTCTTTTCAAAAAAGTTACGTTAATTGAATAGCATTTCTATCAATAACGTAAAAAAGGAAAAATATTTAGTATAGCCATTTGCTAACTCAATAATGCGGAATTTTAAATCTTTTCTCAAAAATGTTTTCTTCTAAAAATAAATAACGTTTATTGAATAGCATTTCTATCAATAATGTCATCTAAACAATTTCAAGGGTTCGTCGTATAGCCATTTGCTAGCATCGACTCTACTAAAAAATAAATTCCTTTTTTTCTTTTTTTTAATTAAAAACACTTCCAAAATCAATTTCCTCATTTTTCTTTATTTTCAAAAATTAAAAATCATTTTCTTTTCAAAATTAAAACCAATCTCTTTTAAAACACACTTTTAGAACTACGTGGCTTTGATTTCTCCATTGCACTTGGAGATACGTAGGAGCGGGATTTCCCGTCGAGCCAAAATAAAATTTTCAACATTTTTGTCCCATTGATTTCAAATTAATTTTTTTCATCATTCTTTAATTTAAAGAATGTAAATAAATTTTGTTTCTTTTCTTTTAGAGGGTAAAATAAACATTTTAAAAGGTTAATGAATTTTGCACAATTAATTAAGGGTAACCGTTTTTAACGGATGTTGTAGGGTGCTAATACCTTCCCTACGCATAATCGACTCCCGAATTTGGATCTCTTGTTCGCAGACCGGTTTTTAATTTTAAATCATTTTCGGGTTTTCCAATTTTCCCAACCCAAATAAATTGGTGGCGACTCCCCAAAAAATTATCATTTTTCATTATTTTTCTCACGGGCTCGCCGACCCCGTCGTGGCCCCGGTCGCGACAGCTGGCGACTCCACTGGGGAATTTGAGAGTCAAGCCTATTAATTAATTGTGCAAAATTATTAACTTTTTATGTTTGTTATACCCTCTTTCGTTTTGTTGTATATATCCTATTGTAAGTACCTTTTCTTATGTCTTTGTGAATTCCATTGTACATATTTTGCTGTTGTAAATATTTTGCTTCAACCTTAGGTTAGAAGACTATTATTTGTGTACATATTTGTTATCGGTCTCTCTTGCAGGTGGGGTAGTTTTGTAGGTTTCTATGCTCTAAGCAGGCACTTCACTGTCAGTCTCCTCGCACAACTTTGGCTCTATACCCGAGCTCGTGCAAGCTAAGGCATAGGAGGTGTTTCAACAAATGTTTTGAGGGGCTTGATGCCCACGTGACATTAATTGATTCACCACTCAGATTGCTACCGGTATCCTGGATTTGTTATATTGAGAGGGATTATCCCTACGTATGACTAATTCACGAACTGGATCCTTGTCAATGTGATGAGGGCAATCTGGGAACCATGATTTCTAAAGGTCTAGATTTGTCCCTAAATCTGTGCACTGGTAGTTGACTATAGCTTCCAACCTAATTAGGGGTTTGTCTGACCTTGAAATTATCAAAGCCTAGGACCCGCCTTTTAGGAACAATAAGAGCATTCATCTCCTCATTCTTTAAATATTTTGTCCCCACTTTTCTTTGTACAAATTTTAACCATCCTTTCTCATTCTTTTGCATTAAAAAATGAAAAAAAATATTTCCATTTGTGATTTTCACTTCTTGTTTTTCTTTGTACAAAATTTTAACCATCTCTTCTCTTTCTTTGGATTAAAAAATAAAAAAAAAGATTTCCATTCGTGATTTTCATATCTTGCCTCTCATCAGCTTGGATTCCATGCATCCTCTTGTGCATCTTTTAAAATTGAAAAATGGAAATGACAAAGCAAAGTGGAAAGACTCAGGTTTTGAATTAACATTCCCCAAGTTCATTTGTTTGCAATGTTTAATTTTTCACTATTTTGTCACAACACTTGATTCTTGGCCTTCCACCAATTCTCAATAACCTGCCAGTGTCCAATTAATTATGACATCACACTTCTCAATGTCACCGTGAGCCTGTTGTACCCACTTGTCAAATTCACTTACCTCATAACCTCATTTGATGGATCTTTCCCTTAATCAAGCCCTTTCAAGTATCATTGTGAATACAAATCTTTTTTTGAAGATCCTTTCATAAAGATGATGGTTCGATAAGTGGATAAGAAGAACGAAAGAAAGTTTGACCATACTATTTTGGCTACATCTTGCTTACACGAAGAACTCAACTTGTCTCATTGTCTAATAAGTGACACTTTCCTTCAAAAAAAAAAGAGAAAAAAGAAAGAAAGAAAAAATGAAAAATAAAAAAACAAAGAAAAAATAAAAAAGAAAAAAAAGGAGTGAAAAATGAGTAAATACATCTTTCATGAAACTTTGTCTCTAAATTAAACT
The DNA here is from genome assembly GCA_026901365.1 of Sesbania bispinosa. Lineage (NCBI taxonomy): Eukaryota > Viridiplantae > Streptophyta > Magnoliopsida > Fabales > Fabaceae > Sesbania > Sesbania bispinosa. Next base: position 953,474 of record QLOH01000388.1, read on the forward strand.
TTTTGAAAGTAAGCAATCAAGATTTGAAATGAAGTTTGGCCTTGTTTCTTTATCCAACGGTTGAAAAATATCCCTTGCTACCCACTTTGAGCCTAAAAAGAATTTTTCTTCAATCAACCCTCGACAAGGATCACCTCCACACCGGAGGCTGTCACGATGTGTTTGTATAAATCTCTTGAATTGTTCGCGGAATCACTTATACAAGTCGTATTCCATTTTCACAAGTTAGTCATTCAAAAGAAAAGAAGAGTTGAAGATATGAAAAGAATGAAAATGAAAAAGGAAAGATGAAAGTGATTAAGAAATGAAAGAAAGAAATGAAAAATTGAAATCTTGAAGATGTGAAAATAGAGAGTATTGAGAACATCACTTTGATTGAATTACCTGCTTCAAAATGCATCATCGTGCAGCAGATCCTTTGTCCTAATAAACCCTTAAACACTCATTTTGGGCCTTAATATCCTTTTCTTTCATAACCATTTAACCCTTGGCCACGTTACAAGCCCAATAAAGTCCATCCTGATCAAAGATTGATTGCTTTTATTTTCTTAATCTTTAATTTTGAGACAAAGCGACCTGATTAAGCTGCATTTGCTTATAAATTTGGCTCCTAAAAAAAAAAGAAGAAAAAGAAAGAAAAAAGAAAAAATACAAAAGATGAAGGAAAAGCGCACTGGCAATGGAAGCAAATGTTAATTCTATTCACTGAGCATTTGAAGCAAGAATCATCGAAAGGATTTGAGTGCCATAGATGTCTTAAAGCTAAAATCTGGGGGCTCATCGCATCGGGAGTATTTGACTGTCATGGGTGTTCGAACCTTAAATTGGGGGCTCATTATTCCTCCTCGCCAGAATTGTGCAAGTTTCCATCTCCTTGAGAAATCATGCTTTTATGCCTAACTTGGGGGCTAGATCCATACTTCACTTATACTTCCATATCACAATGGAAAATTATCTGCCCTTCCCATACTCCTCCCCTTTGATCTCAAAAACCTTGAAAAGATTCTTTGCTTTTCCCTTACACCATAATACCACCCTTTGTCCATAAACAATTGAATGAGTGTTTTGACTCAATGGTGAAAAGAAAATTCATATCATTTTTGGGAATGTTGTTTCTCCCGGAATTTTTCATATTTGATTTGAAATTCATGTCAAGTTTCTATGGAAGAATCAAGTTTTGAAATCCAGATTGTTGTCAAAATTTCCAACTTCATTTTTTGCAAGCATTTTTCACCGACTGTTGGGCATTGTCCTAACCTTTGTTCTAGATGTTGAGTTGCCGATTTATCATTTTTAGGTAGTGTGATGCCCATGTTTTCATTCTAGGTTTTGTGACGCCTAGTTCTTTTCTTTAGGGTATTGTGAAGCCCGCTAGACATTGTGACATCTAATGTCTTCTATTTTCATCAAACTACCTGTGATCTTCCAGGTATTTTCCTTTCCTCCTGATGGTTTTCCAGGAGCTTATCAGTTTGACCTGATGGTTTTCCAGGTCTTTTCCTTTTCCTCCTGATGGTTTTCCAGGAGTTTATCAGTTTGACCTGATGGTTTTCCAGGTCTTTTCCTTTTCATCCTGATGGTTTTCCAGGAGTTTATCAGTTTGACCTGATGGTTTTCCAGGTCTTTTCCTTTTCATCCTGATGGTTTTCCAGGAGTTTATCAGTTTGACCTGATGGTTTTCCAGGTCTTTTCCTTTTCCTCCTGATGATTTTCCAGGAGTTTATCAGTTTGACCTGATGATTTTCCAGGTCTTTTCCTTTTCCTCCTGATGGTTTTCCAGGAGTCTTATCAGTTTGACCTGATGGTTTTCCAGGTCTTTTCCCTTTCCTCTTGATGGTTTTCCAGGAGTCTTATCAGTTTGACCTGATGGTTTTCCAGGTCTTTTCCTTTTCCTCCTGATGGTTTTCCAGGAGTCTTATCAGTTTGACCTGATGGTTTTCCAGGTCTTTTCCCTTTCCTCCTGATGGTTTTCCAGGAGTTTATCAGTTTGACCTGATGGTTTTCCAGGTCTTTTCCTTTTCCTCCTGATGGTTTTCCAGGAATTTATCAGTTTGACCTGATGCTTTTCCAGGTCTTTCCCTTTTCTCCTGATGTTCGTTCCGGGAGCCTTATCAGTTTGACCTGATGATTTTCCAGGTCTTTTCCTTTCCTCCTGATGTTGGTTCCGGGAGTTTTATCAGTTTGACCTGATGTTTTTCCAGGTCTTTCCCTTTTCTCCTGATGTTGGTTCCGGGGGTTTTATCAGTTTGACCTGATGCTTTTCCAGGTCTTTTCCCCTTTCTCCTGATGTTGGTTCCGGGAGTTTTATCAGTTTGACCTGATGCTTTTCCAGGTCTTTTCCCCTTTCTCCTGATGTTGGTTCCGGGAGTTTTATCAGTTTGACCTGATGATTTTCCAGGTCTTTCCCCTTTCTCCTGATGTTGGTTCCGGGAGTTTTATCAGTTTGACCTGATGCTTTTCCAGGTCTTTTCCTCTTCTCCTGATGTTAGTTCCGGGAGTTTTATCAGTGTGACCTGATGCTTTTCCAGGACTTTTTCTTTCCTCCTGATGTTGGTTCCGGGAGTTTTATCAATTTGACTCGATGCTCTTCTAAGTCCTTTCCCTTTCTTCTTCAAGCTTTTTTAACGTGTCTGTGATTTTCCAAGCCACGTTTTATAAACTTACCCTGTGATTTTCCAGGGTTTTCTTTTCTATATCCTGTGATTTACCGGGATTTTCATTCCGAATGTCCTGTGATTTGCCAGGGTTTTCATCCATTTGCCTGTGGTTTTCCAGGCTGTCTTTTAATTTGCCCTGTGATTTTCCAGGGTTTTCTTTTCGAATATCCTGTGATTTGCCAGGATTTTCATCTAATTGCCTGTGATTTTCCAGGCCTCTTTTAATCACCCTGTGATTTTCCGGTTTTTTTTTCTTTTCTACGTCCCGTGATTTACCAGGACTTTCATCAGGTTACCTATGATTTTCTAGGCCTCCTTTCACTTTTTCCCAAATCGTGTTTTATCCGAGACAAAATTGATTGCTTCTTTATTTTGCTTATTCTTTCGGTTTGAAAGAACAAGCAAAGGGGGCTGCTGTCAGCACCCAATTTTGTCCGGCAATTTTATCTTATTTTCATGTTTATATTCCTGTCCTTAAGCGTTTTGTTCTCACATAAAAAATCCAAAAAAATTAATTATTTTAAAAAAAAAAAACTAAAATGGATTAATTGATTTGTTGGTTAATTAATTATTGATTGTTAATTAATTAATGGATTGATTAAACATTTTGACAAAAAAAGGGTGTTAAGTTTTCGGTAAAAAATGCAATTGGGCCGGTTATGGCCCATTGTTTGTAAATCTAAAAAAAAAAAACTGTTTTGGGTCGATAAGCCCATTTACTTCACTTTCAAAAATGAGGAGGAATTGCATCAGATTTTTTTTTATCGGGCCATTTGGGCCATTGATTGTGAAGTAAAAAAAACTGTCTGGGCTAACAGCCCATTTTCATTACTCAATTAAGAATAAAATAAGAAAAAGAAAATTGAAGAAATGATGAAACAGAGCAAGTTGCAAGTTGTGCAACTTGCCCTGTCCTGGGCGGCAGCAGCGCAGGCACAACATGGGCTAGGCTGAGAGTCATCATTTGGGCGGTGGGATTAACTTTTTTTACTATAAATAGATGTGTTCCAAAGATGATAAGGGGAGGGGGGGGCTCTTTTCTTCTCACAATACACGCGCGGACATACTGCAAAGGAAGAAACAGAAATTTCACACACACAAAGTGGAGAAGGTTGACAGTTGCAAACTTGGGCCACAAAGCAAGCTACAAGGACTGCAGAAACAAAGAAGGATATCTATTTGGTATCAAATGTTTTTTGTTTACTCTGAACTATACTATTGACTTATCTGCCCATGCTTTGTGCCTATTCATTTACTGTGCATAATATGAGATTTTATTGTGTGTGATTGATAATAAAATCAAGCAAACAGAATATCACACCAATACTGGATACTGGTTCAAATCCAAATCAGAGTCTAAAATCATACAGTCCCAGTCCAATATACACAGTCCAATGTAAACAGTCCTTTTTATAAAACAAATAGACAAATCAGGTAAAAGAAAAATCAGAACCACTCCTTTGAGCTGCACCCGCGGCTGTTCCCCTCTCTGGCAGCCATGGCCTCCCTGTGAGACCTCCCCTCCACTGTCCCCTTTCCATTTCCCGTGAAAAAGTAAGATGAAAAATCAAAATCAGTAATAGATTATTCATCAGTAAGAGATTTTTGTTATCAATAAAAAAAAAATAAACAGTAGCAGAGCACCAAACCAGCAGAGGAAATAGAGAGACATAAAAACAGAGAAGGGAAACTAAAAAAGGGAGGGAAACTCACCCCTTGCATCACGGCCGCCGCACGCGGCCAGTCCCTCCTCGCCGCCGCCGTTACGCGCCGGCCATCGTCCTCTGCCAGCCACCGCCGCCGCATGTGCGCCCTCCTGCAGCCATCGCCGTCAGTAGTGGCGGCCGTTCCCGTGGCCATGCCAAGCCACCGCCGTCCCTGCGCGGTCCCTCTGGGGCCAGTCCCTCCTCGCCGCCGCCGTTACGCGCCGGCCATCGTCCTTTGGCAGCCACCGCCGCTGCATGTGCGTCCCCTCTCCTCAGATCGCCGTCACCCCTTCGTCCTCCGCTGCTCCACCGTAGCTCAGCCACCGCTGCGCGCGATCACTGCTTCATCGCCGTTGGTTTCACTGCACCACCCCCTTTGCGCGGCCGCCGCGTGCGGCCTTCGTCGCGCCGCGTCTCCTTCCCTGCGGGCGGCGGTGCCGCCGCTCCCCCTCACCTCCATGGTCGCACCATCATGCGGCTCCTTCTCTCCCTCCCATGGCTGCCTCCCTTTTCCCAAATGTTTAAACCCTAATGAGGAATGGGACAATTGGTAGGTTGTAGGCTGTGAGGATCAGACAGCTAGGGGGCTTTTTCTTCTTTTAGTGTTGCTTTTGGTTTTTAAAAAAAAAAACTGATCTGTTGGGTCAAGAGGCCCAACTCGTTTTTTGAAAAAAAAAAGAAAAAAATTGTTTCATGTCCTTTTTCAAGAATGTCTCTTGTATGTGTTTTTGGAAGGGTTGGGCCAATGATGTGAACTGAGGCCCAATTTATTTTTCCCCTCTTTTATTTTGTGTTATTTGTTTCACTAAAAATTGTGTGTTATTTGTTTTAAATATGTGTTGTTCTTTATCACTAATAATCTCTTTTTTGTAAATTATTTTAGATCCACCATCTTGTATTTCTTTTAACTGTTTAGAATTATTTATTTAACATTTGTGGATGTAAATATTTGTTTATTTCTTTCTCTGTAAATAATTGATTATTTGTAATTTTAATTTTGTGTTCATGTAAATATTAATTGATTCAACTTATCCCCTCTTATCTTTGACGTTAATTGAATAACATTTCTATCAATAACGTGAAAAAGGAAATATTGAGTATAGTCATTTACTAGCTCAATAATGCGTGAAATTTCAAATTCATTTTAAAAAAAATGATTCTTTTCAAAAAAGTTACGTTAATTGAATAGCATTTCTATCAATAACGTAAAAAAGGAAAAATATTTAGTATAGCCATTTGCTAACTCAATAATGCGGAATTTTAAATCTTTTCTCAAAAATGTTTTCTTCTAAAAATAAATGACGTTTATTGAATAGCATTTCTATCAATAATGTCATCTAAACAATTTCAAGGGTTCGTCGTATAGCCATTTGCTAGCATCGACTCTACTAAAAAATAAATTCCTTTTTTTCTTTTTTTTTAATTAAAAACACTTCCAAAACCAATTTCCTCATTTTTCTTTATTTTCAAAAATTAAAAATCATTTTCTTTTCAAAATTAAAACCAATCTCTTTTAAAACACACTTTTAGAACTACGTGGCTTTGATTTCTCCATTGCACTTGGAGATACGTAGGAGCGGGATTTCCCGTCGAGCCAAAATAAAATTTTCAACATTTTTGTCCCATTGATTTCAAATTAATTTTTTTTCATCATTCTTTAATTTAAAGAATGTAAATAAATTTTGTTTCTTTTCTTTTAGAGGGTAAAATAAACATTTTAAAAGGTTAATGAATTTTGCACAATTAATTAAGGGTAACCGTTTTTAACGGATGTTGTAGGGTGCTAATACCTTCCCTACGCATAATCGACTCCCGAATTTGGATCTCTTGTTCGCAGACCGGTTTTTAATTTTAAATCATTTTCGGGTTTTCCAATTTTCCCAACCCAAATAAATTGGTGGCGACTCCCCAAAAAAATTATCATTTTTCATTATTTTTCTCACGGGCTCGCCGACCCCGTCGTGGCCCCGGTCGCGACACATACACCATTGAAATGTGGTAGGTGCATTAAACAGCCCAAATGGCACTCTCCTGTAAGCAAAAACTCTAAATGAACAAATGAATGATGTCTTTTCTTGATCTTCTAGGTCTACAACTATCTAATTTTTATATCCAAAATATCCGTCCAAGAAACAATAGAAAGCATGTCCTGCCAATCTTTCTAACATATGATCCATAAAAGGTAATGGAAGATGATCTTTCTTGGTTGCTTGATTCAGCTTCCTGTAATCAATGCACATCCGCCAACCAGTTACTGTTCTTGTGGGAATTAATTCATTTTTCTCATTACAAACCACTATTATTCCACCCTTTTTTGGAACTACTTGAACCAGACTGACCCGTGCATTGTCAGAAATAGGGTAGATCATACCAGCATTTAGTAACTTCATCACTTCCTTCTTTACCACACCTCTTTCTTAGTTGGATTGAGGCGTCTTTGTGGTTGGGCAACAAATTTGTAGTCCTTTTCCATCAAAATTTATGCATACAATAAGAAGGACGGATTCCTTTCAAGTCAGACAATGTCCACCCAATTGCACTTTTATTCTTCCTCATCACATCTATCAATTTTTTTTTTTCTTCAGAAAGAGACAATGTACTGCTGAAGATGACCGACTTATTTCCCCCCATTTTTCAAGAAATACATATTTCAAATGAGATGACAACACTTTTAATTCCACTTTCTATTCTTCAAGCTTTTGTTCTTTCTTTCAATTCTTCAAATTTGTTTTCTATTGGTGGAATCTCTTTGGAAGAATCCAACTCTTTTAAGCATGACTCAATTTTTGTTTCTTCTTCTTCAGATAATGCTGCAAAGGCTTCAGTTAATGATTTCTGCAAAGGACTTGGTATGTGTACCTATTTCCTAGCAGAAATATACAGATCGTCCAAAGAATTTATACTAAAACATTCATTTTTGTCAGTAGGATGCTGAAGAGCCTCAAATACATTAAAATTAACTTCATCTTGCACCCTTACCTTTAACTTACCATCATCCACATCAATTATTACATTTGTTGTCTTCATAAATGGTCGACCAAGGATCAACGGAACATCAACATCTTCCTCAATGTCCATCACTACAAAATCCACTGGGAACGTGAATTTGTCAACCTTTACCACTACATCTTCAGCTATGCCATGTGGATATTTAATAGATATGTCTGCTAACTGTAGTGTCATCCTTGTAGGCTGAATATCAAGATCTCTAATTCTTTTTAACATTGACAAATGCATCAAATTGATACTGGCTCCAAGATCCAACAAGGTCTTTCCAACAGGTAATGTGCCAATAGTAACCGGAATAGTGAAGCTGCTCGAATCCTTGGATTTTTTAGGTAATGGCTTCTGAATAATTGCACTGCATCCTGCCTCTAACTCAACAGTTTCTTCTTCTGTAAACCTTATCTTCTTGGTCAAGAGATCATTCATGAACTTTGCATAAGTTGGCATTTGCTCCAAAACTTCCATTAATGGAATATTGATCCGTAGTCTCTAGGCCTGACAATTTAATCCAACAGTCCACTAACCATCCAATCCATCCAAATAAAAAATAGTCCAATCCATCCAACTAAATAAAAAAAAAGTAATGGATTGGATTTTATCCATCTATCAGATTTCATGGATGGATTGTCATCCATTTCATTTGACTAAAAATCCAATGGACACCTAATAAAAAATAAAAAAACCTAATGGATATTAAAAAAAACAAAAAAAGTAATGGATTTGATGAAATACTTTCATTAACGTTATACACTCACTTCATCATTCATCATAGAACCAGTAGAACCCTAATTCCCAGATCAGGAACCCTAATCCAAATTACAATTTTCAATTTCCACGTCCGGGAACCTAATTCCAGCTGCCGCCAACGATGCTGATAGCTCCACGGCCTTTACCAGCTTCACGCAGAGGTCCAAGAAGACCCTCACCGCAGCTGATTCTGATAGCTCCAAGAGACCCTCGTCGCGCAGAGCTTTCGTAAGTTCTCAAATCTCATCGACTTCTTTTCGTTTCCTCTGCTTTTGCGATTTTCGTTTTGTTTTTTCTGAAACGTTTCTGCGATTTGTTTACCATTTTTGGTCTTTGTTTACCATGGTTTTTTTAGAAGCTCATGCCTTGAAATTTTGATGTATTATTCTGTGATTTCTTTTCTTATGGGCACAGAGCCACATATTAATTTACCGGGATTATATGAGGTTGTCTATTATGCTGTGTTATGAGTGTTTTGGTGTGTTGTTCGCTATATTAAATTATTTGATATTAGTCTATGTGGTGAAGTGATGAAACTCGTTTTGAGTGGCTTTTATTGTGAGTATATACTATATAAATATCATTCTAGTTCTAGAGAAAGCAAGAGTATATGAAACCTATATCTCTGAAAAGAAACTTACAAGTTGTGCTTTCTTATTTAGTTGTTGTTTTTGTATTTTGGAGATGAAGATGGCTGATTTGGTTAATTTGAATGTGATGGTATAATGACTCTCATGTTTGGTTGTTTCTGGTGAAAATCAGAAGAAACACTAGTGTGTTTTCCTTGAAACTTTTATCATGTTCATTAGGTTGGTTGTCCTTTCTCAATAGTTGGAAACTTGCATCTACTTTCAACTGACTTTCATTAAAATGTTATATGGAACTCTGGAACATGAAAATGTTATATGGAACTATGCATGTGGTGCTATTACACATTTTTCATAAAAACTTTTAGAAGACAATAAGAGAATGTAACAACCATTTATTATCATGGGAATAAGATTTGCCTATAGTGATGCATAGGGACTATGAAGTGCATAGGAGTGCTTTGATCGTACTAATCTACTGTCATCCATTATGGATAGAGCTTGCACTTAAATTTCCAAATTGGTTTGAGATAATATGTTTGTTGGAAGAAGCATCTTAGTTATCTATCAATGGAGCAAAGCATTCCTTTTTGGCTTCCATGTTGCTTCTCTTAGCCATGTTAAAAATAGAAAAAGCTTGATCTGTTGGTGTTAGTGTAGGGTTCCGAAGACTGTTTTAGTTCCCCTGTTTGTTTTTTATTCTTAAAAGTAACATTGTCCTCAAGTGAAAGGCAGAAACTCAACCCATTGTTATTTAGTTGTTAGTCTGTTAAGAAACTACCTTGTATTGGAACAGTAATGAAGCATTTTTAAACAGTATGTAAAACAATCATTTATTATTATTGTTAGTGTTATAATATGGTTAGATTAATGAAAAGCTATATATATATCTACTGATTAAAACTTCAAGAAATTCAAAAGTACCATGTAACAAACAGGGCGATGTATAAAAGTGATAGTTTGGTAGCACCATATCATAGTTACCTTAAATAATAAGAAATGGATGCTTTTTATATGAAAGAATTATTGAAGGCTGATGTGCTTCTTTGAATGGGAAAATCATTGCATCAAACTAACAAAACTTGATTAAATTGTAATTTGCTAAATTATTTTATGCCCTTATCTTCTTTCAATGTTCATTTGAATATCATTTGAAATGGATAGCAATGATATAGAGTGAAGAAGTTGTATAAAGTTGAAAATCAAAAGGCTTTTTAGTTACCACATGATTTTCTTCTATTTAATTTGTAGAGGCAACCCAGGCTAGCTCAATATCCTTCACCCTAATAGTTTATTGTGAAAATGAAAACTAATTATTTTACTTCACAAATGTAATTAAGAACTACTTTTAATTATGCACTTTGTTATTTCACCCGAAAGAGAAATTGTATTGGATTTACTTCTGGACGCAAGATTCGATCTAATTATATATTAATTTTTTGTGTTTAAAGAAATGTATATTTTTATTATCTTTAAAAAGTGATATATGAATAGTTTCCATGCTATATATTGGATAGTTGTTACTTATGGATGCAAGATTCGATCTAATTCGATCTAGTTTTACATGCTATATATAATTAGTTTTACATATTATTTCTTTAACTAAACGATATATTAGAATGTCCCTGCTCCCCTTTTGTTTAAGCAAAGATATTATGTACAAAGATTATTGTATTGATATGCTGTTATTGTTTTTTTTCCCTTTTTTTTTGCAATGAGTAATATTATTATTATATATTATCATTTTTTTATTATATATTATTATTATTATATAATAATCAGTTTTTTAAATATTGTGTTTGATTAGTTTTTAATAATATCAGTCCAATATCCTCGAATTCATACATTTCTTTATAAGTGTACCTCTAAGGCATGGGATGGCTTTTCTTTTTGTCCTTTAAGGTTCATGAATCTGTAAAATACTATTTTTGTTCATTAAAGTGGCAACTAGTAGTCTTATGCATATCTCTTGTTTGTAGGCAATATGTCTAATGAAGAATTTCATATTGAGGATGAGATTGAAGAAAGTTCAGCTCCAAGTTCAAAAAGAGTTAAAACTTCTATGGCTTGGGATTTTTTTGAGAAGTTTGTGGATGATAAGGGCTTCCAAAAGCGAGATGTAAAAATTGTGGAAAAGTCTACATGGCGAGAGATGGTGGTGGACTTCAAATATGATACGTCATGTGAACAAATGTGCTTCGGAAGGGGAGGTTTCTTCATATCCGCCTCTTGATCAAGAAAAATTCCGAGAAAAGATATCAGAGGTGATCATTAAGAATAGTTACCCTTTTTCTTTGTAGAACATGATGGAATATCAGACTTGCATTATTTCTTAATCCACATGCAAAATAAATATCTAGAAACACTACTAAGTCTGATGTCTTAAAGTTGTATAAGAGAGAAAAAGAAAACCTCAAATGCTATTTAAGGTCTATTCCTGGAAAAATATGTCTAACTTCTTATCTTTGGTCATCCATCACCACCAATCAATATATGGTGCTAACTACGCACCATATTACTAAGAATTGGGAGTTACAAAAGAAGTGTTGGCTTTCTTTTGTTTCCACCACCTCACGCTGGGGCTAATTTAGCTGAGAAATTATTGAGTTTGTTAAAGAAGTGGGGTATTGATAGAAAAATTTTCACTATCACTTTAGACAACGTGTCTTACAATGACACAATGGGTGAGTATATTGAAAGACACCCCTCATTTGGATCAGGATTAGTTGCAAATGGAGAATATTTTCACATTAGATGTGGGGCACATGTCTTAAATTTGATTGTTCAAGAAGGGTTGAAGGTGATAGATGGTTCATTAGTTAAAATCAGAGAGAGTGTGAAGTATATTAGGGGTTTCAGATGCACGAAAATTGAAGTTCGCATCATGTTTAGAGCAAATCTCTAATTTGACAACTAAACAAGTTCGTCAAGATGTGCCCACACGATGAAATTCCACGTATCTCATGCTTGAGGGTGCAATAGGTTTTCGAGAAGCCTTTGCCCTCCTTAAAGATGTTGACCATCATTTAGATAGTTGTTTATCTGAAGAGGAGTGGGTTGAGGTAGAAAAATAACAGAGTTCTTGAAAACCGTTTTATGATATCACCACCCTTTTCTCAGGCAGCACTTATCCAACTGCCAACCTCTATTTTTATGTGTATGGAAGATTCAATCTAAGATTAAGGAAACTGCCTGTTTTTTTCATGATGAGTTTGAGCATGAAGACCAAATTTGTTGCATGGCTAGAAGAATGAAGAGGAAATTTGAAAAATATTGGGACTCCTATAGTGTTATTCTATCATTTGCAATCATTGTAGATCCTAGATATAAATTGCAATTTGTTGAATATTGTTATGTGAAATTGTATGGGGATGATGATGGTGTAAGATTGGCAATGGAGATTCATGATAAGCTAAAAGTTTTTTATGAAGAATACCTCAAATCCTCTTTATCTGATGTGAATCCTTTAAGCTCACAGAGATCCGTTAAGGGTAGTCCAATTATTTCCTCTACAATTGATTTAAAGGATTTTGGAAGGTATAAAAGTAATTTGTGTGGATCATCAAAAAAGGATTCTGATTTGGAATCTTATTTACGTGAGGAAAGACTTGATCATGAACAACATGCTGACTTAGATGTTTTGGCGTTTTGGAAATTAAATGAAAGGTAAATTTCCTGAACTTTCTTTAATGGCACGAGATGTGTTGAGTATACCAATCACAACAGTTGCATCAGAGGCAGCATTTAGCATTGGGGGGATGTATACTTGACAAAATATCAGAGTTCTCTTTTGCCCGAAAATGTTGAAGCACTGTTATGTACAAAATGATTGGCTTTGCGGAACTCCAAGTTAGTATCTATCAACTTACTATTTTTACTTCTTGATTTATGTTCTTTAATTTTTTTTATCTAATTATTTGTTAATCTTGTTATCTCTTATAGCTTCATTGGATCTTGATGATGAAGAACTTGTTGAAGACCTTGCTGCTTTATCTATATCCAGAAACTAATGATGGTAAGTTTTTCCATTTATAGCATATGATCTTTGTTTTTTTATTTGGAGAAGTTACTGTTTGTTAATATGGGTGTGTGTTTTTTATTACATTAAATATTAATATCACTATCTCAGGTGTTATTTTAGCTGGATTTTTCTGATTTTTCTGATTCTCTTTGTTCTAACTTCTTACAATGTCTTTATGCCAAGAAATTATAAGGCCGGTTTCAAGTTGTTGTTTTTAAAGTTGAAGATAGAGAGACAATTGGAATTGACAACGAAGCTGAATTTTAATTTTTGTGATATTGTTTGTAATGACCCTAAGTTTTATGCATTATATTGTAGTTTTCATTCAAATAGAGATTATTGTAATTTTAAATGTTGAAGGAAGAGAGTTTTATGCACTGCAGGGAAAAATCTCAAAATAAGTAGTTTCAGTGGTTGAGACTTTCCTTAGGTACTTTAGCCTAAGATGGACTAGAAAGCTTTGTTAATTAGTATATGTATGTTTCCTCTGGTTAGTATTTGCACTAATATTATGACTTGTCCAAATACGTTAAATGTTCCCATGTTATTACTAAGAAATGATCATTGGCTCTTTATCATTGGCTCTTTATTTTATACGTTCCCATGTTTACCTTTGTTTATTATAATTTATGAATATATCAAAATTTAATAATTGATAATATTTTATCAATTTAATACTTTTAAGTCCTGTTCGGCCAATCTAGTGCACTCTGTTTCAGTTTAGTGCTATGCCTATTAAAAGAACATATTATAGAGAGAAACAAGGAGAGAGAGAGAGAGAAAAAGAGGGGAGAGGGGAGAGAGAAACAAAGAGGAGATAGAAACAAAGATGGGAGAGAGGAGAGAGAGGGAGAGAAAACAGAGAGAAACAAAGGAGAGAGAGGGGAGAGAGAAACAGAGAGATGACATAGAGAAACAGAGGAGAGAGAGAGAAACAGAGGAGAGAGAGAAGGGAGGGAGAGAGAGAGGAGAAAAAATTTTAGAAGAGAGAAAATTATAGAGAGAAAAATTTTAGTTAAAATTTTTAAATTTTTTTAGTTAATAAAAAAATATTTTAAAAAAATATAAAAGTATTTTTAAAAAAAAGTATGGATGGATTGGATATCCATCCATAAAATAATTGTTGATGGATGGATTGGATGGTTTTTATTAATGGGTCATGGATGGATTGGATTTTTATAATATATTTTTAATGGATCATAAATGGATTAATGGATGTTTCAATCCCCATTATAATCCTGATCCAAATCTACCCAATTCATCCATTTGCCACCCCTAATAGTCTCTTAAATGCCCATGAAATGAGCAACTGCATTTCTTTATCTTTTCTGGAAGAAGCGTGAGGGTATGGTAGTTCTTTACAGGTGGTGCTCTCACCTCACCATTCCCCCTCTTTTTTCTCACTCTTTTTTTCTCTCCTCCTTTTCTTTTTCACATCTCTCAAATTTTCACTATTTACACTTTCTTCTTTATTCTTTTTTGCCTCCCCCTCACATTCACTCTTCTCTTTTTCTTGTTTTCTCTCTCCAAAACTTCTTCCTCAACTTCCAGGTTATCACCAATACCCTTTACTTATAGTTTTACCACTTCGATTCGTAAGGACTTGCAGTGTTCCTTGGGACTGGTTTCTGTATTGGCTGAAAAATAGCCTGCATGTTGATATGATAGTTGCTTGGCCAACTGCCCATCCTGAGTCTTTAGATTTCTGATAGAGGCTTCTGTATTTTTCTGATTAGATAAGGAAGCCTACATGAATTCTCTAGAGTATCCTCCAATTTAGATGTTCTTTCTTGTACTGAAGGATAATGATGTTGCTATACTTGATATGGAGGTTGTTTGTTTGAAGGACCAACATATTGTTTCCAGCCATAATTCTGATTCTGGTTATTTCTCCAACCCTACGAAAATTTGTTAGAATAAGCATTGTCAAAGAAATTACCTGGTCTTTGATTACCTATATAGTTTATCTCTTCTTCTTGTGGTTTTCCTTGATAAGAACAATGACCATTTGGATGATCACCTCCACAGAAATCAAATCTCATATTTTGCTGTTGTTGACCAGGATTAGAATTTACGGCATGGAGCCGTTGAGGAAACTTAGCCATTTGTTTAGGGGTCGTTCGGGGTGGTTGCGAGTTTTCAGTTTTTTTTTTTTAAAAATTTCAATCAAGTTTTTACAACTCAAAACCAAAAATTGAAAACCACTTTTTGTGGTTTTCAAGATGCTTGTTTTGAAAACCACAAAAACAAGTTTTCAGTTTTTAGCTTTTAGTTGTAAAAACTTGATTGAAATTTTTTAAAAACTGAAAACTCGCAACCACCCCAAACGGCCCCTTAGTAAGTGCTTCAGTTTGCTGAGTCGGGATCTATTCATAGCTAGAATTGCATCAGTAGTGTTGAGATCTGGCACTCCTTTTTTGGATTGTATGCCTATTGTGTTGAGCCTGATGTAGAGGCTAATGCATCAATAATTTTTGTAGCATGTTCAACATCCACAGACATCATAGTTCCTCCAGCTGCTGCATCCAGAATCATTTTTGTATCCGGCCTCAGACCATTACAAAAATATGTTAAGCTGGGCAATATCTTCAAATCTGTGATTTGGACATCTTCTCAAAAGGGATTTGAATCTCTCCCAGGCTTCACAAAAAGGCTCATTAGGTCCTTGCCTAAATGTGGAAATATCTGATTTAGCACTGATATATCGAGATGATGGAAAAAATCTGTTAAGAAATTTCTTTTCTACATCACTCCAATTGGCCAAGCTTTGGTTGGGTTGGGATTTCAGCCATTCCTTTGTCTTACCTGCCAATGAAAAAGGAAATAGTCGTATGTATACCGCTTCTATATCTCCTTCATCAAAACCCACAGTTCCAATCAATTCATAAAAAGTAGAAAGGTGAGTGTATGGATCTTCATGATCCATTGCAGTGAATTGATGAGAACTAATCAAGCTTAAGAAAGCAGGTTTCATTTCCAAAGCTCTTGTAGTAGCTGGTACTGCTATGCTAGAAAAATGTCTTTGTCCCTGCTGCATAGCATAGTCACCAAGTGTCCTTCTAGGAGGATTTGGTCTTTCTCCAGCCATATCTTCTGATTTTTTATTTGTTTGAATGGATGTGAGTTGAGAATTAGAAGGTTCTCCTTGTTTCTGTCCTTACTTCTTCTTTTTGGTTTTACTCATGTCTTCTTAGCCGTCTTCTTTATTTCCGGGTCAAATAACAATTGATCTTCAGAACCTTAACCTTGTAAAAGCATAAATCAAAGACAACTCAAGCAAGGATTAGTACAAGGCAAAAATTGAATAAAATTAACTAAACAAAGAAAACTATTCATAAGCACTTAATGAGCAAAATTTAAAAAACACAATGTTCCCTGGCAACGGCGCCAAAAATACTTGTTGAATCTCTGGCAAGCGGACCAAAATCAACTGTAGTATAATAGGGTGAAAGGGTTGTCGTACCCACAAGGAACTTTGTTTTCTGTTAAATTTCTTAATTTATAACCCACTAAGTGTATTTACAAGAAAATAGAATTTGTTCATGATTGTTGATAGTGAAAAGGTTCAATAAAATTAAAATAAGTATAAAAAGTACAGTAAAAGGATTGAGAAAAATCCAATTAACGAGGCTGTGATTGAATTTCATCTATCTCACTCTTTGTATTCTGATTCTTCAGATATATATAACAATCGAAATTATCAATATTGATGCAACACATTAAATTCATTTATACTGATTCCTCAAATATAAACTTCATAAGAAAAATCTCCTAAATACTGATTTCTCGGTTATTTAACAGATTATCCAACATTACGATCAGATATTATAAAGCAATCGATACATTGGAATCTATTCCTAGTATTACAACATATCGAGTATTTCCATTTAGATCAGATTTCAAGAAGTACTTTCCAGTTAAATCTTAAAATCAAAATTAGGATATTATTGATAAGATAGAATCAAGCAATAAGAGTAGAATGAAAATACCAATATCGAATAGAAATGAAATTACTAGCTATATATAAATCACCAGAATACATCTGATTTCGCATCGACTACATTCAGTCCCAAGGGAAAGTTTAGCCGCTCATGGTAGTCATTACAACCATAAGATTCAGAGAAGAATGAAGAAAATCTGCTTCCAGAGTTTTTTGTTCTTTCCGTCCTCTGTCCCAAGCTTTCTTTTTTTGGAAAAGTGAAGTTACGATCCCTTTTGTTCTGTTTCTGCCCTGCTTTTAATATGAGTAAGTGGTTTCTCGCTTGAGCGAGCAAAATCTCGCTCAAGCAAGAGATGCTCGCTTGAGTGAGAATAAAACAGAGACAAACTCCAATTTTCTGGCAATTGCGCTCAAGCGAGCATCTCTCGCTGAGCGCAATTGCCAAAAAATTGGAGCTTGCCTTTGTTTTGTTCTCACTCGCTTGAGCGCCAAGCTGAAGACTTGGATTTTCTTCTATTTTGCTCCATTCTTCTTGTTCCCATTAACCTTCTTCCTTCTCCAATCTTTAATCACTCTGGAAAACAACAAATTGGGATCAAATAAGCTTCAATTACAATCATATCTTGGAAGAAACAATTGGATTCTATAATTCTAAAGTTAGGAGAATTCAATAAAAATAAACGCATTTCAAATAATAAGTGCTAAAATTCATTATGGAATTTCACTTAAAATGAGCACTTATGAAAAGACAAACTACGCACCGGGACTAAAGCCTTGGATCAAATAAGCTTCAATTACAATCATATCTTGGAAGAAACAATTGGATTCTATAGTTCTAAAGTTAGGAGAATTCAATAAAAAATAAACGCATTTCAAATAATAAGTGCTCAAATTCATTATGGAATTTCACTTAAAATGAGCACTTATGAAAAGACAAACTACGCACAGGGACTAAAGCCTTGGATCAAATAAGCTTCAATTACAATCATATCTTGGAAGAAACAATTGGATTCTATAGTTCTAAAGTTAGGAGAATTCAATAAAAAATAAACGCATTTCAAATAATAAGTGCTCAAATTCATTATGGAATTTCACTTAAAATGAGCACTTATGAAAAGACAAACTACGCACAGGGACTAAAGCCTAGGAGACAAACTACCACACACATCAGCCAAAAGAAAAGGTAAGATGTTGATGGGTGGTTCATCTAATTCAACGAGACTACTTCCATCAGTAGTTCCAAGCTTCACTAAGTGATCCGCACACTGGTTACCTTCCCTTAGAATATGCTAAAATGAGACCTTCCATGCTGCAGATTTCCAGATCCTGATCTCTGGGATATGAGTTGCATTCTTGTGCATTAGTTGCGCTCCCTTGTCAATCAGAGAAATAGCTAGCAAGGAATAAGAGAAACAACAAACGACGTCCCTATGCTCAAGCCTCCACGCAACCTTAAGGCCACTAGAAATAGCCATAAGTTTGGCCAAGAGGATTTCAGCCATTCAAACTCTGCCCATGAAGCCAGCTATCCACGTATCAGTGTGATCATGTAATAACCCACCATGTGCTATAATTCCTGGATTGTATAAAGAGCTTCCATCTACATTAATCGCCACTGCCCCTTTAGGAGGACTAATCCATCTAACCATACGCATCTGAGAAAGGATGAATTTCCCAGAAGCCTAAAGGGCCTGTCTATATCCCGCACAAAAGAAGCACTCGAGGAAGAAGATTCTGAGTATGTTGTTGAATTGTAATTAGATTTTACTGTTTAAATTTTAAAACATATCAATTTAGAAGCACAATAATCATTCTCATATGATAGTCCTTCTATTCTTTATTTATTTTTGTTTAAATTTTAAAATATAATTCCTTTATTTCTATCTTATGCATCCACATAACTTTTTATTTTAAATTTTAAAAAAGAAACTAAAGAAAATAAGTTAAAAAATTTCTTACTATTATAAAAATTTGATTTTTTTTCTTTTGATTTTGTATTTAGGTTTTTTAAATTATCTTAAAGAATTTATTTTGTCCGATATGCATTTTGTGTTTATTATAGACACGTAGGTTTTTATCATAAAAGATTTACATAAATTTTGTTACATAAATAGAAAAAAATATAAATTTTAAATCATTATTAACACAAATCTTTTGATGATTAACTAAATTATAAATATCACTTCTCTTCTCAGATTAAGAATATATATTATATATAGAGGGTGGGGATCAACTTATTCCAGGAGTAACTTGGTAAGTTACTCCGCTTAATAACTTCTTATAAATATTGAATTTTATCAATCCAATCGTCATATTAATAGTTTTCATTAAGTAGATCAAGCCTACAAAATTTTACAAAATTTAAAAATCATTTGATATTTCATCAAATCACTTCAATTTAACGTGCAATATACTTTTTAAAATATAAGTAAATGCTCATTCTAAAATTACATAACTATGACTGTCCAACTAATCAAAATTTGGTATGCATAATCATATATTAATATCAAATTAATCAACGGTTAGATTTTTCAAATACACATTTTATAAGAAGTTTTTAAGCAGAGTAATTTTATCAGAGTTACTCTTGGAGTAAGTTATCCCCACCCATATATATATATATATATATATATATATATATTCTAGTTGCAGGAATTGACACGTGTTAGGCCAGAAATTGCAACTTTTTATCAGAAGTATAGTAGAACAAAATATTCGAGCTTCACAAACACAATAGCACCGAGACCACAAAAATCTGAAGCATTGGTGGTAACCTTAACCTTAGCCTTAAGACCTGAACTTCTACGTTAATCTTTCCACCGCTCCACATTATTATTTTCTGCATTTTGCATTCTGAGCTGAGCAAATTATCTTTTCCCTTTCTCTGGCATCGTACACCAATAACCACATTAATCTTCGTGGACATGGCAACAGCCTTGTCCACAACCAGTGTGCTTTCCTGGAGGAATCCACAGCACATGCATATTCCACCCTCTTCACAAACACTTTGTCACTCTTCTGTCCAAAATGGGATTCTAAAAACTGTAGCTGCTTCAGTTTCAAAAGACAGTTCTTTGATTAACGGAGAAAGCGAGAAAGGTTCCTCTTTGTTGGTTAACAGAAGAGCAGTCTTAGCTTCTTCAGCGGTTTCCTTATTGGGTTTTTCAGGAGAGAGTTTGGCTGTGGTGAAACAAGGTCTTCTAGCAGGGAGAATTCCTGGCCTGTCTGAGCCAGATGAACAAGGTTCGTTTATTTTGGATCATCAAAGATTATATTTTTTTGTTTAGAGTAGAGACAAACCATTACAATTCTGTTATTTCTATTCTCTAGTTTTGTAGACCGTACTATTACTTGCTTGCAAATTAATTTATAACATGATGAAGGATGCTGTCATCTGTCGACTTGGAGGGTCAAAATTTGTTGTAAAAAACCTATGGTTGTTTAGTTATTTTTTTTTTAAAAAAAAAAAAACTTTATGAACCTTTCAATTTGCCAAATGGTCATTCTAGGGAAAAAGATAATTCTCTTCTATTTGTAGAGTTAAGCCATGTGATGCTCAATTCTGATTTCTGTGTTTTTACATGTTTTCAAGTTCGAATTCCAATTATCTCTTTTGTTATTGATTTTAAGTGAAAGTGGCATAATGTAGGCAAGTATTTGATCAGACAGGTTGGAGGACTTATCGCAGGAGATGAGAAATCAGGAGGACATGGTGTTGGATGGAGTCCTATTATCCCATACACTTTCTCAGTCCCTCAAGAATGGGAAGAGGTGATGATTAATGATCCCTTCTATTTGAAATTGGAAAAGAAATCAAGATTTCTGTTCTGTCTTAACTGGTCCCAAGCATTAAAAAGTTTTTAGCATACAGTAGAAATTCCTTAGAATAGAAGAGCTCATGAAATAACTTCTCTCTCTTTCTCTCTGGGTGAGCAATTTACTTCTCTTTCAATGTGGAGCATGCTTTTAAATTGTGGATGTGGCCGCTACGATTGAGGGCATTGTGATTGTGGCTGTCGTGATGTGCATTCCAGCGGTTGCGGTGTGAAATTATTTTATTCTTGTACTAAATGTGACATATTATGAATCATGTTTATAATCCCACATCTCTATTCCCCCTCACAAATTTCATCTTTCATTTACCATCACTTTACTATCATGCTTAAATCCCTCTAACCCTTCAAAATCCCTCTAAATATACTAAATCAAGAAAGAAAAATAATAAAAGAAAAATTATAAGGGTTCAAGCTTGATGCGGCCGTTACTGCCATTGCATTGCGGCTGTTGTGGTGTTGTGTTGCGGATTTGGCTGTTCAATCACACCGCAATTGTGATCTGATGTGGTTGCGGATATTACGGCAACCGCAATTTGAATCCATGATCTGGAGGATATGTTCTCATTTGATCATCTAGAGGACATTACATCTGTCTTTTATTATTCTGCTTGCTTACATTCCGTAAACTTCAGCATGCATCTGCTTAACAGGTACCGGTATCAATAGCAGATCTTGGTGGCACAGAGATAGATTTGAGATTTGCCAGCACTAAGGAAGGACGGCTGTTTGTTATTGTCGCTCCTGTTCTTAGATTCTCTGATAGTGAGTTTGCCTGATTTTCTTTATCCATTTCATTTTTCTGGAGACATGGAGAATAAAATTGAAATTTGAATAGAAGAGCATGGAAACTTCTTGCTAGAATTTCCATTTATTGCTTGTTTTAGATGATAACATTTTTACTATACAGATCTTGGTGATGATGCTACAATAGAAAAAATCGGACCTCTAGACAAAGTGATCAATGCGTTTGGTCCAGAAGTGATTGGGGAAAATGTAGAAGGGAAGGTTCTTAGTGCAGGTGTAGCAGAACATGAAGGAAGAGCTTACTACCAGTATGAGCTAGAGCCCCCTCATATTTTATTACTGCCACTGCAGCTGGCAATCGCCTATACTTGTTTGCTGTAACCGGCAGTGGTATAGTAACTTATTCTCTTCTAATTAATTTTGCCACATCAAGTTTGAACAGCCATAAAGAAAGTATATAAAAATCTACAAGAATTAACAGATAGAATCTAATCTTGTTTTAATTGCAGGCCTTCAATGGAAGAGACACTACAGTGATTTGAAGAAGATAGCTGAATCTTTTCGAGTTGTATAATTGGAATCTTCTGTGAATTGAGAGATCATATGTATGCAGATTTCTGTATCTTTAGTGCAGTATCACAAAGAAGTTGTTTCCCACTACTTTGTCTGATTGGGATTTCTGTGAAATGAGAGATCATATACGTAAAGTCTTTGTATCTTCAGTACACCAAAACAGTTTTGTTACAATTTTATTCATATTCTGGGTGGAAGGTAAATAGTCTGTTTCGAAGTTGACATTGCTTGGGAGTTGCTGTTCTGCCTTCTTAGTACAACACAGCAAATGCTATTGTTTCAGGCTTGATCATGAAAATATACTGTGATAATTATAAGAAGCTTGGTTGCATAATTTAAGGGAAGGGGAATGTGTTCTGTTCCTAAGTCAGGGCATTGTCACAGGTCTCAGCAAAGGCTTATCATGGTACTTGTAAATGATCTATCAATGAAGGACCACCAACAGAAATTGAACTGAGATTCTTTGTTTTGTTGTAGTTATTACATCCTGCCAATTGAGTCAACCTTCATTGGCTTTCAACACTCTGTATGTGGCTTCAAACCACAGTTCCATGCCTTTAACTCAGACAACACCGTGATCAGAGAACCACAAATCAAATATCTTCAGTAATTAAAAACTGTTGGAATATTAGCCCATAACGGAGGCAGCAAGTACGGATTGGTCTTGGCGTGGGGCTCAGGGTTATTACAGATATGGCAAAGATAAAAGCTTTTGCATCTTTCTCCTCTATAGATTGTTTTGTCTATAGAGCAGTGTTTATTTTGGTATTTCTCCTATTTAGATTGCACATAGCCCATTATTCACTTGGATGTGAAACTGAAACCTCTTCGCTCATGCTTAAATCCACGGCAGAGTCACTAAAGATAATTGAACTACACCCGGGTATCTTTACAGACCCTGCATCTACCATGATCCCCCTAGTCCTTTCAGCTTTCTCCCATTTTTCAGCAGCTGCATAGATATTTGACAGAAGCACATTGTGAGAATTATCATTGTAACAGAGTTTGCACCGATCAACCTAATTACTTGTTCTGCCACTTTCATATCTGAATGAATCCGGCATGCACCAAGCATTGCCCCCAAAACTGTTTCATTAGGTTTCACTGGCATTCTTTTTATTAAGACATAAGCCTCCTTTAATCTCCCTGCTCTGCCCAATAGGTCAACCATACATCCGTAATGCCTGATACCTATTTCAATTCCATATGCCTCCATTTTAGAAATTACTTCAAAGCTTCACTCACCAAACCCCCATGAGCACAAGCCCAGAGTACAGTAAGAAAGGTGATACCATCAGGCCTTATATTTGAATCCTCCATCCTGCCAAAAACTCAAGAACCTCCCTGCATGTTCCATTGATGGCAAAACCTGAAATCATAGCATTCCAGCAGAAGATGTTCCTCTCAGTGAACCCTTCAAATACCAACCTTGCACTGACCAAGTCCCCACATTTTGCATACATGTCAACCAATCCACACAAAACAAACTGGTTGACGTTACCCTTTATCTTCTATCATGTGATGGATTTGCCTCCCAGCATCCAGGAGCCCCAGCTGAGCACAAGCAGATAAAACACTAACAACAGTGAACTCATCTGGCTCAAACCCTTCTGCTCCCATTTCCTCAAAAGCTTGCAGTGCTTTCTCACCAAATCCATTCTGGACATAGCCAGAAATCATGGAATTCCAAATCTCCAAATTCCGGTCCGGAATCTGGTTAAAAATGGCCTCAGCCTCTGTGATACTACCATTCTTGCAGTACCCATAAACCATAGATGACCACACAAAGCAATTCCTTTCAGGCATCAATTCAAATACCTCCCTGGCAGCTTCCATCTCCCCTTTCCTAGCATGCCCATCAACCATCACAGTCCATGTAACCACATCCTTCAGCTCATGGGGAACCTTATCAAACAACCTCCTAGCAGTGGCAGTGTCCCCATTTCTAGCAAACCCACCAATCATCTGACTCCAAGTTACCCTTGTTTTCCCTGGCATATCCTCAAACACAAGGGAAGCAGATTCTGTGTCTCCATTTCTCAAATACCCACTGATCATGGCATTCCAAGTCACTACATTTCTCCAGGCATTACATCAAACAGCTTGCGGGCATCCCGAACAACGCCGCATTTGGCGTAAGTCGCAACCAATGCAGTTCCAATGAACACGTCACTGTCTGAACCAGCCTTGATTGACTCTGTTGTATGCAAGGCCTTAACGTAATGAAGGAAGGAAAGAGAAGAGCAAGCTTTGAGTAACAGAGGGACCAGTCTGGGATCGTATGCTCCTTCGTGCCGAGTTTGTTTATACACACAAAAGCACTTATCAATGATCCTTGCTCAATGTGATCCCTTATTGAACGAAACCAATGTGATGGGTTGAAACTCTCTTTCATTCCATGCAAGACATGCATGTTCAACTAGAAATTTTGATTCACATGGAGTCATACGTTGAAGTCACAACGCATCTTTATTCTCCGTTTTTTTTTTATAATTATTTTTTCTTTGGGTCAATTTTTTTGAATGATTTGAATATGTTGTTAAAGGCCATGAAACACGATGTGGTGGAGAATGTAGAAGGAATAAGGATCCTCTTTAAGAGATTGCTAAATGGTCAAAGTAATAGATGAAAATAGGCCAGGCCGAATTGAGTCCGACTGTTCACCTGATATTTGAGTTTGACTTGTTGACAAAAAAAAAAAAAAGGCCTAAACCCGTATTTATTTTAAGTCCAACATGACCTGAAAGTCTGTTTAAAAACTTGTTTTATAGTTAGGTATTTGAATATGTTAAGCATATATTTTAATAGACTTTGTTTTATCCTAGAATTTAGTTTAAACAAATATATCTCATGAGCAATCTGGGACGAGATATAAATCCTCTTATTGGGCTTCTTTAGTGTTGTTTTAAGGATTATCAACCATGTATTCGCGATTAAAAAGGAAGAAGATAATGCAGGAAGAAAGTATATATTTAAACGCTTAGAATAATCATGAGCAAAAAGAACACTACAAAGTAGTTTCAGAAACAAAGAAGAAATAGAGTGCATTAAGTAAAAAGTACAAGAATTTAAATGGCAGTCTGTCGTCCCTACTTGCTCGTTGCAACTTGGTGCCCTGATCTTAGGATGGATGCTCTGGCTTCAGGGTGCTAGAGTCTTCAGTTTGCGGGCCTTGTACTCCCATCCTATTTATAGGCTTCCAGAGGTAACTGCTTCGCACAACTGCTGATAACCGCATGTGGACCTTCACTTTCTGGTGTCTTTCCACGTTCCACGTCTTTCAGGTGAAGTGAAAAACCACCCATAACTGCCTCCTGATGTCGATGAGTGATGAGAAGGCAGTTACCTTCGAACTTGACTCCCTTCGACCTGATCACTTCAAACTCTACTTGATGCTTCGAGATAGCCATCCCTTCGACCTCTTAATTGCTCCTTGCTTTAACATTTCCTTCGAAAGCAAACCTGTCAGCTAGAGTTTCTTAAGGCTTCGAATTCTTTACCAAATGGGTCCAACAGACTTATAGACCCAAATCTTTTATGTAAGAAAGCATATACCTAATATATTTATATAAGCTAATAAGTACATAATTATAAGACAAGATGTAATAAAAATCTTTATAATAATAAAACAATATAAAAAGATTAATATTGTTTATAATTAATTAAATAGACCGCCCTAATAGGTTTAAAAGGATTTTTCAATTGCTTGAAGCCTGACCTGGGCATGATGTAGGCTAGGTCATAGGCACCTGACGAGTGACCTACCTATTCTCACCCCGAGATCCAAGCCCGTGGAGATCAATGGAGAAAACCTCTTTCATTTAGGTCTTTTTTTTTTCATTTTAGAAACTCTAAATAATATTATTTTAATTTTTGAATTATATAATAGCTCAGATGTAATTTAAATCAATTATAAATAATTAGCAATTTTACAGTAATGGAAAGATCTATTATAACAATTTTAAGTGTTAAAAATTAATTAAAGTAAAATAAAAATAATTAAGGTATCTATTTGTAGAAGTTTAAAAATTTAAGGATCGTTATATCATCTTTTTACTTTCATTAATAATAAAATACTATTTTTTTTTTTTATATTTTTAAAGATTTGTATAAAAAAGTAAGAGTTTAATATATGTACAATATTAGTGTAAAGAAATTTACACAGATATCCAATGATGTGTTGTCAACGTCATTTATTAAATTTAATAACACTGAGGTGTCATATTCTTATATGATGTGGTGGCACACCATTGGATATCTGTGTAAAAAAATTACATTGACGGTGTATACTAATTAAATCCAAAAAGTAAAAAAAAACATAAAATTGTTTCATTCCATATTTTTAACAAATAAAGCCTAATTAAAAAAACCAATATTTTATTATTAAAAAATATGAAATCAAAACATAAAATGTCCTTTTTTTCATATATCCCTACGTTACAAACACACAATTCTCAAAACCAGATCCTTTGTAGTCGAAAATCATCTTATGGCCCTCACAATCATTCGCGCGCACTTAATTTTTTTAACTATACATGATCGAGATGGCAACTTTTCATCAAAAATGACTAGGTTTCTAGATCACATCAGGAATTAATGTAATAGAAGTGATATTTGTATGCAAGAAGAAAAACGAGAGAGTGTGAAATATAATAAATGATGTAATTCAGAGAAAAAATGTGTTGGATAAAATGGTTGTATATGAATATAATTTCTTGGAATATACACTTTGTTTGGTTGAAGATAGAAATAGAGAAATAAAGAATAGAGAAATAAGAAGGAGAGATAATAGTGAGGAGATAAAAATTATTTATAGTTTGTCTATGTGAGAGAAATGAGTAAAAAATGAAAAAAAAACAAGAAATTTAGTTTTTTTAGTTGATAGAGGTGATAGGAGAGAAATTGTGTTTTTTTTATTGATTTATGATTTAGAGTAATTACCCCCATTAAGTCCATTAAGATAAACACGTTATTAGTTAGATACTTAAAAAATGTTTGTCATCAGTTAGGTCCCTAAAGATTAAAATGGTCATCAGTTAGTCCCTAAGTCGGTCACCGTTAGAGAGACGATGTTAACAAAAGTTGAGTGGAACATTTTTGTATGACTTGGCCTATTAAGTGCCAAATAAGAATCCAATTTAACAATCCTACATTGCAAATGGCTTAAAAGTAGGGTTTCTATTAGGTCCCTCTTCTTGGGTGAGTTTTCTTCCATAATTAAAACTCCAAACATCAAACCCTAAAGTTGTAGTCCATAAATTTACAGCAATTAAGTCTCGTGAAGACAAAGTTGGCTTTGCTTGATTCATGACTTGTGGGCTCATCCACCCATTCAAGTACCCACGTGTCAAGCTTTTGTTTATGTATAGTGGGCACATCTTAGAAACATTTGTTAGGATTTTCTTCAATATGAGAAGTAAACAATTTGACTTCCCTTCCACAATAGCAAATCCCCAACGAAATCCTCCTCCTTTCACGATTTCTAAATGAAGTTGAAGAGCAGAAATAGGAACCGCATGAATTCACAGACATTATCTTCTTGGGGATGAAATAATAGTCAATCGCAACTTGCAGTTTTTCTTCACGATGCTTAACTGTTGTAAATTTCTGGGAATGCAACTTTAGGACTTGAT
The DNA here is from genome assembly GCA_026901365.1 of Sesbania bispinosa. Taxonomy (NCBI): domain Eukaryota; kingdom Viridiplantae; phylum Streptophyta; class Magnoliopsida; order Fabales; family Fabaceae; genus Sesbania; species Sesbania bispinosa. The sequence goes on from QLOH01000388.1 coordinate 980,924, forward strand.
GTTTGGGATTTTAATTGTCCAAGAAGCCCACCTAAGAAGAGGGACCTAATAGAAACCCTACTTTTAAGCCTTTGCCTTGTAGGATTGCTGAATTGGATGCTTATTTTGGCATTAATATGGCCAAGTCATAAAAAAAACGTTCCATGTCAGCTTCTGTTAACATTTCTAATGGTGACTAACTGAGGAACTAACATTTCAATCTTTGGGGGACCTAATTGGTGATAAACATCTTTGAGGGACCTAACTGACAAAACGCACACACATATCTTTTAGTGACCTACTTGGGGGTTTACTTTATCAATTATTCAACCACATAAATCGATTTAAATATTTATGAAAATCGATTTTTTACACCTTAGAAGTTGACCTTTTAATATCAAGTAAACCACCACTTTAGTCCCTGAAAGTGTTGACACCCGTCAGTTAGTCCCTGAAAGTGTTCAACGTCGGTCATATTTTGTCCTTCTATTAGTGGGGGTTACTTAACAGTAATAGAGACGCTGACGTGTACTGTTAAGTGCCAGGCTGACCCGCTGATGTGGATCTCTAGCTGATACAAACACTTTCAGGGACGATAATGAAATAGTTTTCCAGCCCAAATTTTCCCTCCACGTTCATGACCCATCACCCTTCCTTTCTTTACAAGTCTCCAACCTAGAATCCCTGTCCAGAAGCCCTAGAGAAATCTGAGAGCGTTCAAGAATGCAAGTAAAGAATTCTCCAAGGTTGTGTCGTACCATCACTGCGACTGGGACGTTGTTGGAGCTGGACATTTGCCCTATTTTCATCTTCGAAGGTACGTTGTTGAAGGTGTGGGTTTTTTTTTATGCTCTGTTTGGCTGTTAGAGGAAAATATGATTTTTTGTGTTTCTATAATCTTAGTTATTTGTTAAATATGCTATTCTGTTTTGCTGTTGGGTATTTATTTGGGGAAATTTACACATTTGATTTTTTTGCTAAATGTAGAATGGATTTCATAACACTAATATTGCACCATGGAGGGAAGTTGCTGAGAACTGAGCAAAGGGTGCTAGAATATGTAGGGGGTGAGGAAGATGTGTAGGAGGAAATAGATTGTGATTTATTGAATAGGTTTCTAATCATTGATCTTTGCAAGTTACACAAGTACCATGACATTCAACATTGTTATTGGTTGTATCCTGAACGTGATTTGGATGTTGGTTTAAGGGAGATAAAGAAAGATTGTGATGCAGATATAGTAGACCTGTGCCTAGCTTCTAAACATAATAATGGGGAAATTGAAGTGTTTTTTTAGCACCCAGTAATTCCAGATGAGTGTGTTGTATTTTCTAAAGTGGTTGTGGATGAAAATACTGGTGAAAGGGCTATAGACAGTAGTGTGGGAGGTTGTAAGTGAAGAACCTGGTGAAGGGGATACAGACACTAGTGTTGAAGGTTGTAGGTGAAGAACATGTTGAAAGGGATGAGGAGAGTCCTGTCGAGGTTGTAGTTGAAGAAGCTGCTGAAAGGGAATAAGTGAGTCCTGTTGAGGTTGTTGTTGAAGAAGCTGCGAAAAGGGAAGAGGAGAATCATGATGATGTTGTAGTTGAAGAAGCTGTAGAAAAGGGTACATTATCTGACATACATAGCAATAGCTATGAGAGTGCAGAGGATAGCTTATATAGACCAACTCCAATAGTGGGTGAGGATGATGAAGAAGATTCTCCTATAGTTGCTGAGATCAGGAGTAAGAAGAAAAATGATTGTGTTGCAAGAAACACTGATAAAGGGAAGAATGTGGTGGGTAATAGTTATGGCAGAAAAGGGAAGAATGTGCAGGGTAGTAGTTATGGCAGAAAAGGGAAGAAGAATGTTGCTGAAAGTTCAAAGAAGAGAAGAGCTGTGACAGAGAAGAAAAGAAGTGAAGATGATGGTGAAGGCAATCCTCCTCCACCAAGTTCAGGTGGTGTGGGTCATAGGCAATCATATGCACCAAATTTGAATGTTGGGGTAGTTGGAGTGGGGGAGGTTGACAGTGATGTTGGGAATAATAGTTACCATTCTGAGGAGGTTAAGATCACCTATCATCAGTGGAGATGAGAATGGTGGTGGTCAAAGGCCTTTGCATCCTCAGTTGATGATGGTGCATCTTTTGGCCAAGTGAAGCTTGAAGTTGGCATGGAGTTTAACACTATTCAACTCCTTAAGACAGTTGTAAAGGACTACACGATCTTCTATGGTAGAGAATTGAAATGGGTAAAAAATGACAAAGAAAGGGCAAGGGCTAAGTGTAAAAACAAGCAGTGTGGATGGGAGATATTCTGTAGCAAAAGCTCACTCAATGGAAGTTTCCAAATTAAAACATTTGTTGAAGAACATAGTTATTGCAGAGGCTTCAGAAATTCTCAAGCAAGTTGTAAGTGGGTGTCTGCCAAGTTAGTGCAGAAGCTCAGAACCCAACCTGCTCTTACTGATAGTGAGGCTTTTGATCATATGAGGAGGGAGTTTAGGGTTTATTTAGATGACACAAAGATATTCAGGGCACTTAGGGATGCCAGAAAAATGGTTGAAGGTAGTGAGAAAGAACAATATGGCAAGTTATGGGACTATTCACATGAACTTCTTAGAAGCAACCCTGGGAGTACTATAAAGATGGATGTGATTCCTATCCCCAATTCTCAACCACAGTTTGAGAGACTGTATGTTTGCCTTGAAGGGTGCAAGAAGGGATTTTTGGCAGGATGCAGACCATTTATTGGTCTTGATGGATGCTTCTTGAAGGGTTATTTTGGAGGATAGCTACTTTCTGTTGTAGGACAAGATGCAAATAATCATATCTTTGTCATAGCATATGCCATAGTGGATGTCGAGAACAAGGAAAACTGGAAGTGGTTCTTGACTTTTGCTCCAACAAGATTTGGGTGATTACACACAACACAAATGGAACTTTATGTCTGATATGCAGAAGGTATGTGAGATTTAATTTAGTTTTGATTCAGTTGTTGTTACATGAACTTTAATTTAGTTTTAATTTAGTTTTACAGTGTCAAAGGGATCTACAGGGACCAATTTGACAGTAAGTGAGTACCTACAAGGACTAAAGTGAATTGTTATTTTACATGTGCAGGGCCTAATACCTGTTATGCAAGAGGTTATGACAGGCGTGGACCACATATTCTGTGCAATGCACATGTGGAGGAACTTTACCAAACAGTTTAAAGACAAGGAGTTGAGAACAATTGTATGGGAGTGTTCTAGATCAACAACACCAGCCCAATTTAATGCCACTATAGAGAGGGTGAAGAGAATCAATGAAAAGGCTTGGGCCTATCTGGACAAATGGCCTAAGGAGGCATGGACAAAGGCACATTTCAGTGAATGGCCCAAGGTGGACAACATAACCAACAACAACTGTGAGGTTTTAACTCCAAAATTCTGAAATATAGGGGGAAGCCTATTCTCACCATGGCAGAGGAGGAAAGATGCTATGTATGAAAACCATGGCTGCAAACAAGCTTAAATTGGCTGGGGCACATAGGTACATTAACCCATATGCAACAAAGCAGACTTGATAAAGAGAAAAGGGCGAGTAATGGCTGGACACCAGTTGGTCAGGAGATGGAGATGGGAATAGGTAAAAAGTGCAATCTTTTTATGCCAAGGTGGATGTCAACCTCTCCACCCATACATGCACTTGTAGATTTTGGCAATTGACAGGTAATTTCAAAACACCTAATTCTAATTTTTGAACAGTTCATAATATTTTATTTGCAAACAGTGTTTTAATCATCATTTGCAATTAGGTATGCCATGTGGTCGTGCCATTGCAGCCATTGCTTGTAAGAATGAAAAGCCTGAAGACTATTGTCATGGTTGGCTAACCATGGGGTCCTACAATGCGACTTATCAGTACTTTGTGCAACCCATACAAGGGGAAATTTTCTGGGAGAAGACAAATTATGATATGCCTGCACCGCTACCCATCAAGAGAGCTGGTAGCAGGCCCAAAAAAGCCAGGAGAAAGGATGGAAATGAGGCTCAGTCCAGAACAATAGATTGAAAAGATCATACTCATAGTGTATTGTTCAAGATGTGGACATCCAAATCACAACACTAGAAACCGCATGAATTATGGGGTACCACCAAAGCCAAGGGGCTGGAAACCAGTGGAGGCAACTGAAATCCCTGTTGGTGAAGGTGATGGAACTACAACACCTGTCAAACCCCACAACAGCAACAGAAAATGTCAATGAACCTCATATGAGATTGATTTAACCCAATCTCAACCAATAAGTCAACCATCTCAACCCCAACCTGTGCACACCCAATCAGGTTATGATAAGCTAACACTCATTTGATTTCAAATCTGACTTGGTTTTAAGCTAACACAAGGTGAGGTTAGTTTTAATCTTGCAAGGGATTGCCACCTACATCGAACCAACATTAGTCTCTGCTGCACCAACTAGACAACTAGGCCGGTAATAGCTTGTCTTTTGTCATCACATTCCTGATATAAACTGCACCAAAATCCTTCATAAATGTAATCACATTTCTTTTCTCATTTAGGCACCAATGGGACAAGGCGGCCTAACAATAACTTCAACAACACTCCTTATAAACAACCTGTGTTTGATTGCTACTACTATTGCTAGGCCTTACTTACAGGGGTACTACACACAGAAAGTGCCAACAAAAAGAGGATTATCAATTAGGCCACATGATGGGGGAGCTGGACAAAATGCCTCATCAAGCCCAACTACTGCTACCAATCAAACTTCTGCTGCAGGGCCCTTTCTGGAGCAAGTTCATCATCAAGGCCAACTACTGTCAGTACAACTTCTGCTGCAGGCCCATTCTCGGATCAAGTTCATCATCAAGGCCAAGTACTATCAGCCCAACTTCTGTTGTAGGCCCATCTAGGGAGCAAGTGCATCAAGCCCAAGTAATTTCAGGCCAAGAGGAACAACTGGTTCATCTTCTTCTGCTGGACCATTTCAAGGAGCAAGTGCATCAACTTATAACAGATTCATGGCAGTTCATGCCCACACCAGGATTTCATCCTCCTCCACCAAAAAAGCCTTGAAGAATATTTTAGGCCTTCTGTTAGTAAATTTAGTTAGGCATTTTGGGATTTAAATTAGTTAGGCATTTTAGGATTTAAATTTTGTTAGACATTTTGTAATGACTTCAGTCATAATCAGTTCTCTTTTGATGAATGTGTTATGCACAACAACATTCAGTTTTCAGCCTTTTTAGGCCTTAGTTACATGCTATATTTTGTAATGGTTTAAGTGCTATATATGACAAATCAAAGTGCATTATGCACCCTTTATCTTACATTCTTAATTTCATATTTTACATTATGTTGAGCCAATGTTCAGTTTAATTTTTATGTTCATCTATACAAACATAAAAAATGAATTTAAGTTTAAAACAAAAATTTAATATTGTAGACCAAATGTGCATTGATAATGTCATTCTATAAAAGGTCAATACAATACCCAAAATCACATCAATGTTCACCAATTACAAAATATCCCCAAAGGCACTAAGTGCCTAATTTAATCCAAAATACTGCCCACAATCACTAACATCAGCAAACATATACACATTAAGGTCACTACATATTTTAAGCCCCTAATTTCACTTTGCATCCCTTCAATCTGTGAGCTTAGGCGCATCCTCCACAATTCTTCCATATCCTTTCCATCATCAGCCACATCATCACACTCTTGATCTACCCATGCAAAAAACTTGTAGTTTAAAATCATCATCCTGACAAAAAAAAAACCATGTCTCTTAGTTTAAAGACAATGTTGAACATCACTGGAATTTTGCAAACAATCGCAAATGAAAGGGATGTTCATTTACCTTCGGTAAAGAGCAAGAGTAGAACGGTCTCCCTGGGTTGCGATATGTCTTTGACACACAGATAATGGCTCTTCTACCACAATGACAATGGAGCGTCTTCAAACCCTTAATCTCCATCGTATTTCCCATTGAAGACGCAGACGAGCTCCATGTAGGGGTGATGGATCTTCGTTGATGAAATTGACAATTTGATGAGCACTACCCTTCATTTGCACCTTACTGTGATTAGGGTTCTAAAAAATCCCCAAATCTGAAAAACCTAATCTGTGAGGAAGAAGCTCAATACAGGGAACACGGTTTTTAATTTTGTCCCTGAAAGTGTCCGTGTCAGGTAGAGATCCACATCAGCAGGCCAGCTTGGCAGTTAACAGTACACGTCAGCGTCTCTGTTACTGTTAAGTGACGCCCACTAACAGAAGGACCAAAATGACCGACGTTGAACACTTTCAGGGACTTTTTTTGGAGTTTTTTTCCATCCAGGGACTAAATTGACGGGTGTCAACACTTTCAGGGACTAAAGTGGTGGTTTACTCTTTCAATATCAGGTGCATTTTAATCAATTTATATGACCACCCTTTGTCTGTATTTTGAATAATAGATTTGTCCACTCCAATCCACTTTAAAATCCCACCCTTTAAAACATTGATTAATTACGACATGATCCAATGGTGGTTTGGTTACTTTCCGGCAAAAGTTGGTCATTATACCTTCTATAAAACATGGGCACACAAAAGTCAGACAAATTGGGGGAGGATTGCAAATTCACCAGAAGTGTGAGTTTGAGAGCTTCAATCAAGTTTTAGTGGCAGAAGATGAGAGAGAAAGATGCCCTGTTGTCTTACCGGAGTCGTCCCTGGTCGGTCGTCAGCAAACTTCAATGTTAAAAAACATTGGCCTCCACCTCGAAGCGCTCCCTAGGCTGCTTGTCCTCCTCATCGAAGCGAGCTCACACGCAGGAAAAGTAGGGATGGCAAAACGGGCTGGCCCGTCCCGGCCCTCGATCAGCCCTTCAAAAAATGGGACGGGCTGGGCTGGCCCTAAATAAAAAATAGACGAAAAATGTCAGCCCGACCCATATTTGAGAGGGCTAACAGGGCCAAAGGGCTAGCCCTTATAACGAACTAACGAAGTGAATTTTTTTTGGTCGAATTGGGATGGGATAAACGGGTTAGCCTACGAAAAAAATTATAAAAATTAGAATAAAATAGTAAACGTGACAAAAAAAAGTAAATTGAAGCTGCTAGTCCATCCATCCATAAATATTAAGAACATAAATACACCATCCATCCATAACCAGTCTAGAAAATTAACAAAACACAATTCAAAGTTAATTTAACAAACACCAATGAAACTTCTAATCCACAAACACAAAGTACAAAAAGCCAAAGAAAATATAAAGTTGTTATGGAGGAGGTTGTTGTGCTCAGAAACTACTTGATGAAGGAGGGATACAGATATATATATATATATATATATATATATATACAGAACCTCAGGTAAGTGGTAGCAGTATATACAGAAACCACTATCCCCTTTTAAAAAAAAATTAGCCCGAAGGGCTGGCTCGACCCGAATACTCCTCCAGCCCGTTTTTTAAAGGGCCAGAACGGGTTGGTTAAAAGGGCCAGTGGGTTGAAAGTCTCAACTCAACCCTATAAATTTGACGGGTAGGGATGGGCTGGCCCGTTGGGCCAGACCCGTTTTGCCATCCCTAAGGAAAAGTGAGCTTACCACCTCATGTATTCCACCTTTTCTCTAGGGTAAAAGTTCAATACTCCCCTTTCATAGTAGGGCTTCGGCGCAAAAATTGTTCACAAGTGAGGGCAACATTCATCAGATTTCTTTGCCATTTCTCGTCAAATGAGCAAAGAAATTTGATATGTATGGGGATAACTAAGTTTTCCAACTTCTATAACATTTATATGCGTCACCAAACAATGGAAGTAGTGTAATTCTCCCCCACTTCTCTCTTTCCTCTCCTAACTCTGTAGATGGTAATAGGTTAGATGACTCTGTTCATGGCCCACAACCTAATTCGCATTAGGTCTAGTTTAATTTAGATCTATAAACTAAATAAGTTAATTAAGACTTGTTTAAAAAAAGCTATTCATCTAAAAACATCAAAACCATAAAAAACCTTATAAAGTGGATTATTTAAATAAATATACATTATATGATAATATTTTTTATTGTTATTATTATTAAAATAAATTTTTATTGGCTTAAATATGTTTTTAGTCCCTCGAAAATTAGCGAATTTTGTGTTTAGTCCCTATAAAAATTTTCATTTAAGTTTAGTCTCTTATTAATTTTCCGTTTCCAAGTTTAATCATTGCCGTTAATTTGCACTGTTAAGTGATGACCTGACACTACTACAGTACGCTGACGTGTCTATTTAGGCTGACGTGGCTGCCATGGTGGATTTTTCTAAAATTATTTTCCCCCAAATTTTTTTAATTCTTAATTCCAATATTAATTACTTAATTTATTGTAACAGTGTCAGGTCATCACTTAACAGTGTAAATTAAGGGCAAGCTGGAAACAAAAAATTAGTGAGAGACTAAACTTAGGTGAAAAATTTTATAGGGACTAAACACAAAATTCGCTAATTTTTTGGGACTAAAAACATATTTAAGCCATTTTTATTGCACTATCTTTAAGTTATATATCTATATTAGTGTATTTAAAAATTTAGGCTTGTTATCCTAGATAATGACTTTTACCAATTGTCGAAACCAGGGTAACGACGGGTCGGCGAAACATATTGAAAAAATTGAGTTTCAATGGAGTCGCCACCAAAGTTTATTTTAAGGGAAAACATTTGAAAAAACCCTTTAAAAAGAAAAATGGTCTTCAAAACCAAATTTGGGTTCGGGAGTCATTTATGTGTAGGGAAGGTATTAGCACCCTACGACATCCGTTTAAAAAATGGTTACCTCTAATTAATTGTGCAAAACTTGTTAACTTTGAAAATATTCATTTTACCCCCTTTTTTATGAAAATGAAAATTATTTTTGTTATTTTTGTATTTTTTTGAATAAATACAAAGAGAGAAAAAAGGAAATTAAATTAGGATTGAAGATGGAAAAAATGGTTTTTATTTATTTTGGCTCGACGAGACTGGTTCCCCGCTCCTACGTATCCCCAGGTGCAACGGAGAAATCAAAGCCACGTAGTTCTGAAAAACGTTTTGGAAAAAAGATTGATTTTGTTTTTGAAAGAAGTTGATTTTTATTTTTTGAAAATAAAGGAAAATGAGGAAATTGATTTTGGAAGCGTTTTTAATTCAAAGAAAAAAAGAATTATTTTTAGCAGAGTTGATGCTAGCAAATGGCTATACAACGAACCCTTGAAATTGTTTCAGACGACATTATTGATAGAAATGCTATTCAATAAACGTCATTTATTTTGAGAAGAAAACATTTTGAGAAAAGATTTGAAATTCCGTATTATTGAGTTAGCAAATGGCTATACTCAATATTTTTCCTTTTTTACGTTATTGATAGAAATGCTATTCAATTAACGTATTTTTTGAAAAGAATCATTTTTTGAAAAGGAATTTGAAATTTCACGCATTATTGAGCTAGTAAGTGACTATACTCAATATTTCCTTTTTCACGTTATTGATAGAAATGCTATTCAATTAACGTAATTTTTGAGATAATTATTTTTTGGAAGAGATTTGAGATTAAGCGCATTATTGAGCTAGTAAATGACTATACTCAACATTTTCCTTTTTTCCGTTATTGATAGAAATGCTATTCAATTAACGTAAATTTTTTTAAAAGAAATTATTTTTGAAGAGGGATTATTTTAGGAAAACACATAATTGAGCTAGTAAATGACTATACTCAATTACCTCCCTTTTTCTTAAAAAAATACGTTAAAGGATAGAAATGTTATTCCATTAACGTGATCGATTTTTTTTAGAAATAATTATTATTTTATTTTTATTTTTTTGAAAGAGTAACTAACCGTATTTACACGTGTCCTAAGCTATAAACGAGTACTATTTATAACGGCAACTAAAATGCACGCTAGACAAAATATTCACAATTATTTAAAGCAGACCAAATAAAAGAAACAAATATTTACAAATAATACAAGATGGTGGGTCAAAAAAGAAATTATAAAAAATGTGAGATAAACAATAACACAAAATGAAAATTAAAAGAATCGTACACACTGAAATAAAGTTGGACCTCTGATTGCATCATTGGCCCTTCACAAAAACTGAAACACATTAAAATAAGTAGGCTAAACATAAACAAAATGACAAACAATCAAAACGGGCTTCAGATTTCAACCTTAGCCCAACAGAGAGGAAAAAACTGGACAGGACAAAAAGAAGAAAGAAAAAAAAAAGAAAGAGAAACCTAATGGGCCAGCAAACGAGCTGGCCCAATTAGCTAACAGGGTCCAAAAGAAGGGGTGTAACCCTGGCATAGAGACAGTCATATTCAGAAACAATCTTAATCAAAGCCCTTCATTTTTCTCTGCTAGGTTTCAAAAGGGGTTGAGGGATTGTGAGAGGCAAAGATGAGGGTGGCTATGGTGGAAGGCGGCTGACCATTGTCGAACCTGCACAAAATTATACTTATAATTCTCCGATCTACAAACTACTTGTAGTAGAATGGTATAAACCCGGGTCGAACCCTGAAGATCCACTCAAATTAATCCTTCTTTGGGGGTGTGTGTTTGATTGATTGGAATAAACTGAAGAAAATAAAAGATCAAGTTAAAAACAAAGGTTGAATAAATTCAAGACAATATCAATCCAAGGAATTCAGAGGCTATTTCATGGTAAATCATTGGTTATTAATAACATGAATTCAAGAGATTAAATCTATCAACTTAGAATCATGTGGAACCCCTACAATGATCCCGGATTCACTGCTGAATAATTCCCAGAATTCAATTGATTAAGATTAACAAGATCAAATAACCATAAAATCTTATGTTTGATCCAAATCGATTTTATAAACGGAACTCAATTGAAGTAAATAATTAAATGAACACCTTCAATTAATTGCTTACTATATGCTTTTCAATCATTGTATGATGATTAACCAATCAAGAGTACAACATACATCAATAACAATTTTCATAACCAAAACATGTTAACCAATCAAGCTTTGATAAAAGAAATATGGAATTGAAGCAAGTGGAGTAGAAAAGCATGGTAGATGTAATTCAATCAGCATGTAAATGAAGATCAAACCTCAAAACCAAGATGAAAATAAGCTTGACTCCTTGAATTGAATAAAAACTTAGCCTTCCATGAAGACTTTACAAAAAGATGAACAAAAGTAAATGAAACTCTTAGTAATTTCTACTACAACTTGGATGCTCTTCTCCCCAGCAAGCCCTCCTATTTATAGGAGGGGAAAAGATGTCATTCCAAACATGATCACTCAGCAATGACTAAGCATGTTTTGTCCACAAATGGACTTATTGATCAATTACCTAATGCATTTGTCCATTACTTTGAATTATTCACCTACTCTAGCTATCATTCACCTACTTGTCTCCCACTTGCACCGATCATATCATCCTCAATCTGGCAGAATTCAAGAGAGTTGTCTTCATATGAAATCAAGCTCTGAATCTTAGCTTTCAAATGCCGCTGGGTTGAGCCCAAAAGGGGTTTTCTAGCCCAAGTTATGGCCCAATCATTGAGTGTTGGTCAGGTTTTCATATGATGCTGACTATTCGGTCTTCCAAGCCCATTTCGACTCACTAGCCTCCGATTTAGCTTTTGGGTTCTTCATCAACGTTGTAGGGGCTCTCTTTTATCTTTCCTAGAAATGTAAAGAACATAATTTTTAGATGTCTAGAACTCAAGTTATGCTTGAAATACAAAAATATTTTAATGCTGAAAAAATGTAATTGAGCCCAATATGAACCTGAATTGGCATAATATGCTTATGACTTGTTAATTAAGCAGAAAAAAATGCATTAAAAGGTTAAATTTGAGGGTTGATTAATGTGTATAATTTGTATTTATCAGGCGGCCGCAGCTGGGCGCGAGGAAGGGGGCCGCCATCGACGGCGGCGCTGCAGCAGGGGGAGAGGGGTTTGGCGCGCGGCGGTCAGCCGTGCGGTGCTGCAAGCGGAGGCCGCGCGCTGTAGCGGCAGCGCTGGTGGTTGCGCGCGGAGGAAGACGGAGCCACGGAAGCTCCACATGACGGAGACGACGCGAAACAGTGGACAGCCAGGGACAGCTTCACGGCTAGGGGTCGAAATAGGCCGAGCCGAGCTAGGCTTTCCAAGGCCTGAGCCTGGCCTGCACCTTAAATCCATGGCCTGAGCCTGGCCTGTTTACCTAACATGGGCTTTATTTTATGGCCTGAGCCTGGCCTATTTAAAGCCTGACATGGCCTGAAAGCCTGTTTAAAAGCCTGTTTTATAGTAAGGTACTTGAATATATCATAAGCATATGTATGAATAGACTTATAGGCTCAAGTTTTTAACATACTTAAATGTTTATAGAAACTAATAAGTATATAATTATAAGGAAAGTAATAAAAAATCTTTATAATAATAATAGCAATATAAAAAATATTAGTAATTTTTATATTTAGTTAAATAGACCGGCCTGATAGGCTTAAAAGGCTTTTTCAATGGCCTGAAGCCTGGCTTGTTTTGCTATATAGGCTTTTGAAAAAACTTTGGCCTGATCTATTTAAAAAATTGGCCTGGCCTGGGCCTGATATAGGTCGGGTAGTAGGCCCCTGACTAGCGGCCTGGCCTGTTCCCACCCCTATTCACGGCGCGCGCAGTCGCTGCCGGAGACGGACGGGGACGGTGGCGCGCCGACGAGACCAATGGGTTCGCCGGCGGCTTCTCCTTTGCCACTGCTTCTTGTTTTTTGTTTTGCTTTATTTCCTCCTTAACTTCCTCTACTTGATCTATGGTTTTTTGGCTGTAAATCTTTGTGGTTTTGGTTTCGTGACAGGGATGGATGAGGAAAGGAAAGGAGGCATGGTGGTGGAAGCTAACAATGGCCCTACGGGACGCGGCACCGCCGGTGGCAGCTGCTGTGAAGGCCGTATTGGCCTCTTTACTACATCCTGATTGGATTTCTGTTGGTTCCCTTGCTTTCTTATTCTTTTACATATCCCGTATTTTCTAGTTGGGATTTCTATGATTTTAGGGATTATGATCAAAACTATAATTTCAGCTAGCCAATGTATGTAAATGAGACTATAATTTTCTGCATTATGCATCCTTCTTTTCTTCTCTTTTTTTTTTTTGCAATTTTCGATATAGTGGGACTGTATATTTTACTGATTCACAACCTATTGCTTGTTTTTTTTCATTCAACAACACAAAATTTATGCACATAGTTAAACATAGGGGATTATTCAAAATGAATGGTGTGTTTAAAGGAATGTACCTGGCACAACAACTACACGTGAAATCTATTGTGTGACCCCTCTTCCCTGTGATCTCTTCCTGCACTTCCTCCTCTAAATCGCCTCTTTGCCAAATTCCTTTTCACTCTGTGATTTCAAATTTACTACTTTGTATACTGTTTGTTTTGAATTGGTTTTCGGATGATGAAAACCAACTCTGTTTTCTGAAAAAATTTTAGCCCCCTTTCTTCTCATACAATCTTGGTTTTTATAGGCAATGGATCCACCCTACCTTTCTAAAATGCTCCAATCTTTTCACCCAATAATCCGCTGAACTCCTTTAACATAAGGTATGACTGGCTCCAATCCATCAACTCAAATTCACACGCTACCTCCATCCCCTTTTTTATTATTTTGTATTTTTTTTCTTCTTTCCTTATATGTTTTTACAACAATTAAAATTAAAAAAAAGTTTTGCTATGTGGATGATTCAGCCCAAAGGAAATGGGCTCCATGATTTAGCCTGAGAAAAAAAGTGTATGTTGAGCCCATAAAAAGGGAAGAGGAAAAAATGATAAAAAATCAATTAATTAATTATTATAAAGAAAAGGGTGAAGTCAGAAGGAAAACTATTAGTTTTTCTATTTTTTTTTATCAAATGTGTTAGGAAATTTGATTTAACTTTGGGATTAAAAAAACTTATAAATGTGGATGATGAGAGTGGATTAAAAGTATTCCGGACAAAATTGGGGTGCTCACAGCTGCCCCTCTTTACTTATATTTTTACTAGAGAATATGAATAAACATGTTTTTCATATTCTAAAGTAAAAATTAAGTAAAGACAAGAGCTCCTATTTTGTCCGGAAGTGGATTGGAACAAAAAGGGATGGACTTTTGAACAGAAATTACAACATGATGGCTTAAACTGAAATTTAAATGATGCTGGATTGGGACCAGGATTGCGAAAACGTAAAGAGTGTTAAGGAGGGTGATGAATTTTAACTGTAATTCAAACGTGCGCTGGACCGGGACCAGACTTACATAAACATAAACGATGCTAGGCTGGTAATGAACTTAAATTGGAATCCAAATGGTGCTGGATCGGGACCAGACTTGTGAGAACGTAAACAGTGTTTGACAAGTATTGCTCTGAACTGGAATTTAAATGCGGCTGGATAGGGACCAGACTTGTGGAAACGTAAAGGATGCTAGGTAGGTATTGGGCTTCAATTGGGAATTTAAATGCGGCTGGATAGGGACCAGACTTGCGGAAACGTAAAGGATGCTAGGTAGGTATTGGGCTGAACTGGAATTTAAATGCGGCTGGATAGGGACCAGACTTGCGGGAACATAAAGGGTGTTAAGAGAGTAGAGAATTTAAACGGCTGCTGGATCAGGACCAGACTTGTGGGAACGTAAAGAGTGTGTGATATTGGACTTGAATTGGAATTCAACTGGTCTGCTATGGGCATAAGGGCCCAAGATGAAGATGAAATGGGTATATGGACCCAACATAAGAATGCAATGGGTGCATGGGCCTAAGAATGAGGGTGATGGACATGGTGAATCAAGATGAGACTATGATGGGCGTGGGGAACCCAAGAAGTTGAATGTGAGAACCTGAAATGAAGATTCGATAGGTAGAAAAACCCTTGAAGAGTATGTAACGAGCATGTGAGCTTGAGATAGAGAATGTGTATGTTGACCTAAAATAAAGTTACATTGGGTATGAGGATTCTGAAAATGAAATACGGTGGGGTTGGGGCCTGAGGAAAGTGATGAGTACACTGTCTAAGAAACTGAGATGTGCGGGTACAAGGACCCATGAAATCCCAAGATATAGTAACAAGAGCAATGAAAGAGTAAGTAGAGTATGATGCATAGGTGATCTATGATGTAAAGAATTGGAGAAACAAACAATGTCAATTCCAAAGATTATGCCTATCATGAAGAATGAAATTGATTGGTGAAGCATGATGCAAATGTGATGTATGATGAAGTGAGGGCAGATGATAGAGATATGTGATGAGATGGGCACTTGATGACAATCAGAATGACTATTGATGCATGGATGAGCAATGCTACATGATTTTTCCTTGAAACATGGGCACAAATCTAACATTCTTTTTTGTTTCCCTCATTTGATCATTTTCACTCATTGTCTTTAATCCTCGGTCCTTTTAAGTGCCCCACAAGATTCATAGATGAACAAGGACACGTCTCTGCCCCAAGTTTGGGTCTTTTGTTCATTTTATGCTTACATGCCTGGTCGAGCACATTCTGAAATGAGCAAGTGCTGCAACTTTATCATCTGATCTTGAGACTTGGTTACTTTGTGTCCCATCAAGAGTTCATCAAATTCCCCATGACTTTGAAACCATACAAATTATTGTAATATTTTTCAAGAGTTGACACAGGTTTCCTTTCAATATATATGTATCAGAAAATGCAATTTGAATTTATCAAATGGGTAAAAGCAAAAATACGGTTTCATATTCACAAAAAAATGGGCCATATTTGCTAGGTGAGGGTCAAGAATTTACAAAAGGTAGAAAGAATGGTAAAGGCTTTTTCTTTGCTTTTTTTTCTTTTCTTTTTTTTTTGTGCTTGATTGATTTCCTCAACAGTGATAATCCCTCATCTTTATAATTTTGAGAACCCATCAATCGGCTTCTAAGGATTGTGAACTGCCCCGGTTTCACATACGTCAAACTTTGTGTTTGCCCTAGTGCATTTTAGAATGACCTGGATCCCTCGTACTTTGAACATTTTGTTTGCCCAGTTTTCAATATTTCAACATCTTATTTGCCCCAGTATCATTTCTCCTGCATATCTTGCTCGCCGCAATGTATAGCATGGATGATTCACCTACTTGCCCTAATTTTTGCTTAGGTTGCCCTCTCAGGTTTTCAACCTAACGGGCCCTTATATCTCCTTTTCTGGTTCTTCTTTTTATTTTTCGGCTATCTAGATCATCCTTTTTTCTCAAAATTAAAGTTATAAAAATGATGTCAATCATTTCATTGATCAGAATGGACTCTGTAAGGCTTGTAACGTGGTCTGGGATAATGGCAATGAAAGGAAGGATATAGCGGGCCCAAACAAGTGTTTAAGGGGTTAAGGGATCAAGGATCAAGAACTCCTTTCTTTTTCTTTGAGAGTTTTTGAAGTCAATGATTCTTTTGCTCTTAGTCACTTTTCATTTATGTTTTTGTGTTTTTTTTGTACTTTTCAATGATTTCCTTTTCTTCTCTTCTTTGTGACATTTAAAAAAAATAGTGACACAACATTAGTGAAAGTTGACTTCCATTTTGCTAACCCCAATTTGGGGATGATCCTTGTCCAGGGTTATTCAAAAGAAAAAAATTGGGCTCAACGGGGACAACTAGGGATAATGATGATATTTTGGGATAGAGAAAGAAGGCCAATCATCATCTCAAGCCATGATTGCTCATCTTCATACTTTAATTTTAAGATACAAGAACCACAAATCCATCATCTAGCCCTCCAAACAACTTCTTCCTCTTGTCCTCCAGATCCAGAGGTAATCTGTATCTGAACACACCGGTTCCTCTGCTTACAGCTTCAAGTGCTTTGATCTCACCGGCCTCTTAGTCAACTGGTCTCATCAATCATATGGGATTTTCAATTATTTCAGCATCTTTGTTAGCACGATTGATGGGATTATCACAATTATAAGATGAGGCACTAACACTGTTGTTTTCAAGAGAATCACCTTTAGAGATGCATTATTTGTATGGGACAAAAAAAAATGAGAAGGGAAATGAAAAGTGAAAGTAATGGGTAAAGAACAAAAGGTTTCTGAAAAATTCAAAATGCATTTCATTGATAAGATATATTGAAAGGAAAGTGTGAGTCTAACATAAAAACATTACAACTGAAGGTAACAAAACACCAAAAATCACAGGAAGGTTGACGATTTCTCAATTGTTGAACTCAAATTTTGGATAGCAAGAGTAAACCAAGTTGACAACTTCTGCTTGATCCTCCCAACACGAACGTCTAGTACTTTCATGAACTTCGCATTGACCAAACTTTAGACCTCGTGCTTTTAACTTGATCATGGGCTAGGTGTAGAGCTCGTGGTTGAGTGGGAAACTGGACTTCCTTCTTCTTCTTGCCCCTCATTCATGAAGGGTTTCATTGTGTCGAGTTCTTCCACTGGATTGTAAGCAATCTTTCATCTTCTCATTCCACATTCCATTCTTTCTCCTATGATGACAAGGTTTGAAAAGCTAGATGATACACTTCCAATCATCTTATCATAGAAGGGTGATCGAAGTGTGTTAATGAACATACCGACCATTTCTTTTTCAGAAAGTGGAGGCACCACTTGTGCAGCTACTTCGCTCCATCGTTGAGCAAACTCCTTAAAAGTTTCGACCTCCTTTTGTGACATATCTTGCAGTTGTAGTCGATTAGGAGCCATATCCATGTTGTATTTGTATTGCTGTAAGAAAGCATAAGCCATATCTTGCCAACATCGGATACGATTACGCTCCAGATGCATGTACCAACTCAAAGCTGCCCTAGTCAAACTGTCTTGAAAAAAGTGAATCAACATTTTTTTCATCCTGAGAAAGTGAGGCCATATTTCTACAGTACATGGTCAAATGGCTCTTTGGGCAAGTGGTCCCATTGTACTTTTCAAAATCCGGCACCCTGAACTTTGGGGGAATCATCACACTAGGGACAAGACACAATTCACATGCCTCACCAAGGCTATAGTGATCTGCTCTTTCTATTGCCCGCAGTCTCTCCCCTAGGATTTGCAGTTCATTTTAGATTGAAAATGTTTTGGTGAGGAATCTTGAGGTTTCCATGTAGTCATGAGTGCATGATATGGTGCAGACGGGCCTTCACGAGCATCCAGGTGGAGTGTTTGTGGTTGGTGGGAATTTAGTGGATTGGAGTTTGGGATCACAAATGATTGGTCATCATTTCGAGAGTTGATGTTGTGGGGTGGCATGTAACTGGGTGAAAAAGGATATGACAGGAAGATAGGAAATGGTGGTTGTGTTTGTGGGGTTCCATTCCTAGCCTGGTCGGGCTTTGGTGGGTTGATTGGATCTTGGGGGTTGGAAGTTGACATTGGTGGGTTATGGCTGGGAGGGTTGGTGGTTTGTGATGGTGTGTAACCAGATGGAAGACTATATGGTGGCCATTGGATTCTCTGTGGATCAGTGATGAGTAATTGTGGTGGATAGGTTGGACACACCGTTAATGGCACTATTGTCCCTTGAGGACTCAAAGCATATGACTGTGTTGGCACAGAAGAAGAGCCTGATGGGTCAAGTGTGACAGATCTTTCATGGTTTACCCCTGATGAATTCCCATTGGTGTCTCTCTTTTCTAGTAGTTCCAAAACCTTGGCCACTTGCTCCTTCAACTGGTTAATGTCATCCCTGAGCTTCTGCTGATTGTATTCTAGTTCATCCATGGTCCTTGATTGGGCACGGGTTCTGTAAGGATGCCGAGGATACGACTTTTTATGCTTGAAAAGTTGTGTTTCAATTAAAGCATAACAATCAGTCAACACGATGCAACACAAAATGTCACTCAATTCCTATTGCCCCAATTTTGATTTTATGAATGAATATGCAAAAGGGATGCAACCTAATTATTTTTGTCTTTTTTGTTATTTACACTTTTCTATATTTACATTTATCATGTTCCTATGCTATATGAAAAACCTAATCTACATGTACAATCACTTATGAGCCTACAAAGAATAAGAATTCCTAGTGCAAAGTTGCTTTTATCATATGATGAAAATGGCAGATACATGCATGATACAAGTACATACTACGTGTAAATTGCAAAGTGCAGACCTAATGCATGGAAATTAAGAAGATTATATGACATATTGTATGCAAATGATTTATGATGCAACAACCTAAATTCATGGTAAATTGTATACAAGTGCTACATTGAATGAATGCTAAGATGACAGAAATGATGGTGCAAGATGTCAATATAATGTTGAGTGATGCAAAATGGATGATATCAGATTAGATACATGCTGCAATTGTATATAATGACATATATATGGGATGGATGAAATGATATGTATGTAAGATGTATGGGGTGCATGCAATGTTAATGAAGAAATTGCAATTTTCATTTTCTTTATGCTTTTTATCTTTATTTTAAGAAAAACAAAGGACTTCCTCTACAAATTTATTTTCCCAAAAAGTTGAATGTTATGTTTATGAATAAACGCTACTGCTAAGAGTAAAAATGTACAATAAAGAATGAAACAAATAGGAAGAAGCACGCTCCTTATGTGTCCTAACTTAGGTAAATCCTAGGGCATTAGGGATACCTAAGGTCAAGGTCCTAGATTTGGGGGTTGCTAGGGCAACTTATTGTGCACGGTTTTTAAGGTTGGGACTAAACTCTCATGGATGATGGTTCCCAGATTGCCCTTTATAAAATAGACAAGGACTCAGTCTCATAAATTCACCACAAGGAGCCATGAGACCCTCTCGATTGTGATTAATTCACAAAACTGGTAACAATCTGAGTGGCGAATCAACAAAAGCCATGTGAGCATTAAGCCCCTTAATGGCAATTTGTTGAAATACCTTATACTCCTCGGCGCGCACAGGCTCCGGTATAGAGCCAAAAAGTGTGTGAGATTGGTGATGGTGTGGTGCGTATGGGGAGCGTACAAACTTACAACCCTAACCACTACCCCATCTGCAAAACAAACCAGACAAACACAATTATATACAGAGATAAAGTCTTCTACCCTAAAGTTGAAGAAAAAATATTTACAGTATGAGAAATATACAACGAATAATGCACAAGACAAAAGAGAAGAGGAATATTTACAGTAACAAGGACAAAATATTTACAATGATATATACACGAGGAAAAATAAACAAAACCAGAAAAGGGGTAAAACAAATACAAAATTTAAATAATTTTGCACAATTAATTATGACAGGCTTGACTCTCAAGTGTCTCCAATGGAGTCGCCAGCTATCGAAACCGGGGTCACGACGGGTCGGCGAAACATATTGGAAAAATTGAGTTTCAATGGAGTCGCCACCAGAGTTTATTTTAAGGGAAAACATTTGGAAAAACCCTTTAAAAAGAAAAATGGTCTTCAAAACCAGATTTGGGTTCGGGAGTCATTTATGTGTAGGGAAGGTATTAGCACCCTACGACATCCGTTTAAAAAACGATTACCTCTAATTAATTGTGCAAAACTTGTTAACTTTGTAAATATTCATTTTACCCCTTTTTTATGAAAATGAAAATTATTTTTGTTATTTTTGTATTTTTTTGAATAAATACAAAGAGAGAAAAAAGGAAATTAAATTAGGATTGAAGATGGAAAAAATGTTTTTTATTTATTTTGGCTCGACGGGACTGGTTCCCGCTCCTACGTATCCCCAGGTGCAATGGAGAAATCAAAGTCACGTAGTTCTGAAAACTTGTTGGAAAAAAAGATTGATTTTGTTTTTGAAAGAAGTTGATTTTTATTTTATGAAAATAAAGGAAAATGAGGAAATTGATTTTGGAAGTGTTTTTAATTCAAAGAAAAAAGGAATTATTTTTTAGCAGAGTTGATGCTAGCAAATGACTATACAACGAACCCTTGAAATTGTTCAGACGACATTATTGATAGAAATGCTATTCAATAAACGTCATTTATTTTGAGAAGAAAACATTTTTGAGAAAAGATTTGAAATTCCGTATTATTGAGTTAGCAAATGGCTATTCTCAATATTTTTCCTTTTTTACGTTATTGATAGAAATGCTATTCAATTAACGTATTTTTTTTAAAAGAATCATTTTTTGAAAAGGAATTTGAAATTTCACGCATTATTGAGCTAGTAAGTGACTATACTCAATATTTCTTTTTTCACGTTATTGATAGAAACGCTATTCAATTAACGTAATTTTCGAGAAAATTATTTTTTGGAAGAGATTTGAGATTAAGCGCATTATTGAGCTAGTAAATGACTATACTCAACATTTTTCCTTTTTTACGTTATTGATAGAAAGGTTATTCAATTAACGTAAATTTTTTTAAAAGAAATTATTTTTGAAGAGGGATTATTTTTAGGAAAACACATAATTGAGCTAGTAAATGACTATACTCAATTACCTCCTTTTTTCTTAAAAAAATACGTTAAAGGATAGAAATGCTATTCCATTAACGTGATCGATTATTTTTTAGAAAAAATTATTATTTTATTTTTATTTTTTTGAAAAGAGTAAATTAAACTAACTGTATTTACACGTGTCCTAAGCTATAAACGAGTACTATTTACAACGGCAGCTAAAATGCACGCTAGACAAATATTCACAATTATTTAAAGCAGGCCAAATAAAAGAAACAAATATTTACAAATAATACAAGATGGTGGGTCAAAAAAGAAATTATAAAAAATGTGAGATAAGCAATAACACAAAAAATGAAAATTAAAAGAACTTGCACACACTGAAATAAAGTTGGGCCTCAGATTGCATCATTAACCCTTCACAAAAACTGAAACACATTAAAATAAGTGGGCTAAACATAAACAGAATGGCAAACAATCAAAACGGGCTTCAGATTTCAACCTTAGCCCAACAGAGAGGAAAAAACTGGACATGACAAAAAGAAGAAAGAAAAAAAAGAAAGAGAAACCTAATGGGCCAGCAAACGAGCTGGCCCAATTAGCTAACAGGGTCCAAAAGAAGGGGTGTAACCCTGGCATAGAGACAGCCACATTCAGAAACAATCTTAATCAAACCCCTTCGTTTTTCTCTGCTAGGTTTCAAAAGAGGGTGAGGGATTGTGAGAGGCAAAGATGGGGGTGGCTATGGAGGAAGGCGGCCGCAGCTGGGCGCGAGGAAGGGGGCCGCCATCGACGGCGGCGCTGCCGCGCGGTGCTGCAGGCGGAGGCCGTGCGCTGTAATGGCGGCGCTGGTGGTTGCGCGCGGAGGACGACGGAGCCACGGAAGCTCCACATGACGGAGACGACGCGAAACAGTGGACAACCAGGGACAACTTCACGGCGCACGTAGTCGCTGCCGGAGACGGACGGGGACGGTGGCGCGCCGACGAGACCAATGGGTTCGCCGGCGGCTTCTCCTTTCCCACTGCTTCTTGTTTTTTGTTTTTGCTTTATTTCCTCCTCAACTTCCTCTACTTGATCTATGGTTTTTTGGCTGTAAATCTTTTCTGGTTTTGGTTTCGTGACATGGATGGATGAGGAAAGGAAAGGAGGCATGGTGGTGGAAGCTAACAATGGCCCTACGCGACGCGGCACCGCCGGTGGCAGCTGCTGTGAAGGCTGTATTGGCCTCTTTACTACATCCTGATTGGATTTATGTTGGTTCCCTTGCTTTCTTATTCTTTTTACATATCCCATATTTTCTGGTTAGGATTTCTATGATTTTAGGGATTATGATGAAAACTATAATTTCAGCTAGCCAATGTATGTAAATGAGACTATAATTTTCTGCATTATGCATCCTTCTTTTCTTCTTCTTTTTTTTTTGCAATTTTCGGTATAGTGGGACTGTATATTTTACTGATTCACAACCTATTGCTTGTTTTTTTTTCATTCAACAACACAAAATTTATGCACATAGTTAAACATAGGGGATTATTCAAAATGAATGGTGTGTTTAAAGGAATGTACCTGACACAGCAACTACACGTGAAATCTATTATGTGACCCCTCTTCCCTGTGATCTCTTCCTGCACTTCCTCCTCTAAATCGCCTCTTTGCCAAATTCCTTTTCACTCTGTGATTTCAAATTTACTACTTTGTATACTGTTTGTTTTGAATTGGTTTTCGGATGATGAAAACCAACTCTGTTTTCTGAAAAAATTTTAGCCCCCTTTCTTCTCATACAATCTTGGTTTTTATAGGCAATGGATCCACCATACCTTTCTAAACTGCTCCAATCTTTTCACCCAATAATCCACTGAACTCCTTCAACATAGGGTATGACTGCTCCAATCCATCAACTCAAATTCACACGCTACCTCCATCCCCTTTTTTATTATTTTGTATTTTTTTTCTTCTTTCCTTATATGTTTTTACAACAATTAAAATTAAAAAAAAGTTTGCTATGTGGATGATTCAGCCCAAAGGAAATGGGCTCCACGGATTTAGCCTGAAAGAAAAAAGAATGGAGAGAAAAAAAAGTCTATGTTAAGCCCATAAAAAGGGAAGAGGAAAAAATGATAAAAATTCAATTAATTAATTATTATAAAAGAAAAATGTGAAGTCAGAAGGAAAACTATTAGTTTTTCTATTTTTTTTATCAAAATGTGTTAGCAAATTTGATTTTAACTTTGGGATTAAAAAAAACTTATAAATGTGGATGATGAGAGTGAATTAAAAGTATTCCGGATAAAATTGGGTGCTCACACCAATTAGTTATTGAAGTCTAAACTTTTTACTGATTTGAAGACCTTATTATTAAATACGACTTTAAATTAATTTTGATCACGTGCATGTTAGTTTTTTTGAAAAAAAAAAATTAAGTTAAACCTTAAAAAGTTATCTAACAAACAAATCATTCTTATATTGTAGATCTGAAAAATATGAAAAGTATTAAAAAAAAGACTCCACGTGACAAAAAATGGAAATTATTTATTTAAAAAAGTATTAATTTTACATAAAAAAATATAAATGAATCATACATTTTTTTCCGTAAAACATTTTCATTTTTTATAGTTTTATCTTTAAAATCCCATTAGTCGATGATTAAAATAAAAAATAAAATTTATTGAAAATAAGATTCCACCCCTCATTTAACCAATTTCTACATTCAAAAGCAAAAAAATTAAATTATTAGATATTTATTTAATATGTGGCCTACATATATCATTAATTATGCATCATAAATTATCTAAAAAATAATTCTTATTAAAGTGATCTTATAAGGATAACTTTATTGGGATTGATAACATCTCAATTGGTGGGCTATATAATGTGCCATAAGTCTTATTTTTATTTTATAATGAGCTAAAATAGAAATAAGAAAAATTTAACGGTCATCATTAATTATGAATGGGTATAAGGTTCTAAAGACTATTTAAAAAAGAATGTTTTGACTATTATATAAAGATTATGATCCCCAAATCATATATAGACAATTTTAGTCTTCTAACATCTCATCATCAGAGAAAATAAGGAATGATTGTGCATAAAGACTTGAAAGATCAATCCACCAATATTACAATCATTCACACTTGTCATGGATCCGGACACGCTTCTACAATCTATTAATCTTTGGCTAGCTACTCTTTTGATGATTATTTAACATAAAAAGTTATCTATAAAATGGTAGTATTTACTTTTAAGTTTCTCCCTCATATTTCTGTTACTAGAAATGTGATGTCTTCTAGCAGGGGGAAATAGGTCAGGTCAGGCTTTGGTAGGCATGAGTCTGACCTGACTCCTAATGCTTCAGCCTAAACTTGGACCTATTACTTGTTACAGACATTTTTTTAAGGTTTGGTTTGGCTTGTGTAAAAGTATGGCTAGCTTGTTTAAAGCCCATTAAAAGTCTGTTTTCGTAACAAGACCTACAAACAAGCCAACGAGCCTATAAGCTTATGCAAACCCAACAAACCTATAATCAAGCTTTTTATATAATTAATATAATATAATATATTTTATTTTTTTATTATATTTTAGTTTTTAATTATATATTATATATTATTATATTAAACAAGTCGATATATCACGCCTAGCGGATTTTTTTTTATAGATCTGAAACCTGACCTCTTTAACTTAACATACCTTTTAAAAAAGTCTTAGTCTGACATATTTTTAATAAAATAGTCCGGCTAAGTCAGGTCATAAACAGGTCAAGCTGCAGATCCCTAACGACTGGCTTATTCCCTGTTCCCACCCCTATCTTCTAGAAAGCCATACCCTTTACACTTTCTCCTTTGGATAATGCATAACCAAATATTTGTAAATAATCCTTTGACACTAATAAATGAGATGTGAAACAAAATGAAGAAGAGAAAAATTTAAAGAAATTAAAAAAGAAAAGTAAAAATAAAAATTAAAAATATAATAGTTAATATAATAAAAATGAAAGAAAAAGATAACAAAAATAAATGAAATGTGAAACAAAATATATGAATGTTAGGAAAAAGAAAAAAAGAAACATCCCTACCAAATATTTTAGGTCTTGAGTTTGACTATGGCATCAAATCCAATTAACATTGTCGGGAAGGCATCGTGGCAACCCAAAATTCTTTTCAATTAATCAAATCAACAATGAACAACTGCTATCCATATAATTGCCACCATAATTCTTTTTAAAGCAGAATCTTGACAAAGCAAATTATGAGTACGAAGTTGCCTCAAATATTCATTTAGCAGGTAAAGTGTTCTTATCCTACCTACATATACCCTTATTCTTCATAAGTCATCGCTTTTATGTCTCAAACAAATATTCTGGTTCTTTATCTACTTATTTTACATTTTAGTTTAAATTATTATCAATACCTGAAGAGTTGGAATTTTGGAGACTAAAGAAATTCTTTACGAGTAAATAATGAACAACCGTCCTTAATGTGGATTGGAAATTGACAAGAACTGTTGGTAATGGGCACTGGGTAAACGGTAAAGTCATTTTAAAAGATCAACTAATGTTAGAAGAGCACGTATAACCCAATAACATGGGTTGTGTTTTATATTCTCAATTCTAGCTTAAGGCAATGATTCTCAATTTTGCGGGCTATATGCCTCATAAAGTGCAGATTGCTTTCAATAGAGCTGAGAGCAGATACATTAACCAGTCATTAATAGATACGTGAAGAGGGCACTTAAAAGGAAAAAAAAGTCTTCCCTCTACAATTTCCAAAAATATAACACCCTAATTAAAGTGGAGACGCTAATGGGTATGATAGGATGGTTTTCCACATGGCAACTTCCGTTGACCCTTCCCCACACATTGTCTTATGCTTTGTTTGGTAGTATAAGAGAAATATGAAAGAGAGAAATAAGAAAGAGATAGAGATAATTTATAGGTTGTTTGGTGGAAGAGAAATATATGAGAAATAGAAGATGTTAGTTGTTTGGTTGTATAAAAAAGATAGGAGACAAATGAGTGATTTTTTTTTCTTTGAAGTTATTTTGAATAATTGAATGATTATTTTACGTAATCGATTATCATGAGTGAGAGTTAATTTTTTTCACTGTACATCTTCTTCAAGTGAAAGTGCCCCAACCAGAACAGACACTGTAGATCTTCCCCTCTATCACTAGAACCTGGAATTGTCACGTACTGTACATCTTCTTCCACCACTTCTTTGTAGTCCCTACTCACCTCCTTGGCCTCGACACGTAAGCCTCTCCACGTGCGGCGAGGGTGACCTGCAGCGACGATGACCGCTCCACCAGCTGCAACAATGAACCAACCGGAGGGGGAAAGAGGAAGACTAGCACCTCCTTCACGGATGGTGCGATGCGTGCGATGTAACATCCCAAAAATTAGGGCATAGAAAGTATAACGAAAGCCATAGGCTGTGAATCCGGCCAAGAGAGGAAGGTTAGAGGTATGAGGAGAAATTGGGGACTGGAATGTGAATTTAGACAAGAATTAGGTAAATAAATTAAGCGCCTCGAGTTTTAAGAGATTTTAGAAGAAATCATACCCTGAGACGGAGAGACTTACAAAGGTATAAGAATGAGAAAAGGAAATTAGATGAAAATGAACTAAGTTGGGAAGTTATGTTATCGGGAAGGGTTAGGGAGAAATGTATCATCCCGTGCCTTAATCATTAGGTATGTTAAAATAGTAATGAAATAAGTTTTAGGAACAAAGGAATTGATGTGGAAAAAATTAGTGTGAAGGAGTTTTGGGTTGAGAAGAACTAAGCTAGGAGAAGGTTATAGTGAAAGGAACTATGAGTGAGCGGGAGGGAATTGAGTTAGGATCAAGAGGAGTTAAAATCAAGAAATTGAGTCTTGGGATTCTTGCTCAAGCGAGATATGGACTCGCTTGAGCGAGCTTAGCAACAAAACTTAAGAAATGGATTTCTGCATAATTCGCTTGGGCGAGAATGGTCTCGCCCAAGCAAGAAACATGGGAATTTTTAGTGCTCTTTGGATGTTTTTAGCTTAGGCGAGAAGGGGCTCGCCTAAGCGAGAATCTTCCAGAGAGGGGAATACTCTCTGGAGTATTCTCGCTCAAGCGAGAACACTAAATTAGGATTTTTCTAGCATTTTCGCCCAAGCGAGAAGGATTCGCCTGAGCGAGACCACGCGTCCCAGTCTTTAAAACACAGATTAGGGAACAATTTCCTCATTCTTTCTTCTTCCTTTTCCGTATAGAGAGGGAGAGAGAGGGTTTCTAATGCTCTCTGGAGTATTCTCGCTCAAGCGAGAAGCCTCTCGCTTGAGAGAGAGTGCGAATTTAGAATTTTCTCAGCATTCTCGCCCAAGCGAGAAGGGCTTGCTTGAGCGAGAATGCGCGTGCCAGTTTTAAAAACACAAGTTAGGGTTCCTCCTTCCTCATTTTCTCCTCCGCTCCCTTTTTCATTTTAGAGTGAGAGAGAGGAAATTAGAGAGAGAAAGAGAGAAAAGGAAGAAGATCCGGATTGAAGGTCCCTCATCACCTCCTAGGCTTGTGCTCAACCTCCTTCTCCTCCATTGTTCCTACATTTAAGGTGAGTAAAGCTCACACACTCTCACTTCATCATGTGAATTCTCCTCCTATGACCCCTATTCTCCTCTTTCCTCTTTCTTTTGGTTGTGGATGTTGATTTATTGTTGGATTAGATGACATGTATGATATGAGTTGTGTATGAGCTTGTATGTGGAACCCTAAGTTAGAGTATTTTGGGGGGTTTTGGGATTTTGTGGGAACAACTGTTATTAGGTAATTTTACCGATGATTCTTGAAGTTTTATGATGTTTTAGCAAGTTGTTGAGTATACATGATGTATGGTTGATTGAGAATATTATCTGTTGGTTGTTCTTGGTTTTCCAAGTTTCAGCTTAAATCATGCAAAAGTATTTTTCAACTAGAAAATGAATTTGGCTTCGGCCCAAAATGACTAAGCCGGCTTCGGCCGTGAGTTAATATAAGTCGGCTACGGTCGTGAGTTAAAATAAGCCTTTGTTTGAAAACTTGACTTCGGTCCAGTAATGGGTGGGATTCGTCCCCGGGGAAGATGTTCCTCGTAGTCTGAGCTCAGTTTTAACTCCAGTTAAAGTGAGAAGATCATTCCTGTTGGGCACAGCAGTGAGTTGCATCATGAGATTGTTGTGCATTTAAAATTGTACTATATAATGTATGTTGCTACATAGTTATCCTGAGTGTATTTACATATATTCTTTTATTGAGCTAAGAGGAGTTTTCACTATGTAAAGGAATCAGAATGATTTATGAACTTCATGTTGACTTGTAATCTGTGTTGCATCTCATATGATTGCCTCCCCACACTTCTTGTTGCATGCTTTGCTCGCTGAGACTGTAGTCTCACCCCACGTTTCGGGGATATATTCTAGTTGTGCAGGGTGTTCCAGCTTCATGTGTAGGAGAGGAAGGGAGCTTTGGAGTGGAACCACACTCCCAGTGGTCAGATATGGATAGTAGAAGTAGAATTAGTTGTAGTTGATACTTACTGATGTAGTCTGTAAAACTTAGATTGGCCATGGAGGCTTGGTTATAGCTGAGATCTTGTTGTGTTATTATAAATTGTATTGGTGGTTTTGCTAGTTTTCAGGAAACAGAGAGAAATGGATTAACGTCTGGTTTTAGGGGAAACTCTGCCGGATTTCCGACATGGGTTTTGTGGACCATGACACTCCAATTGTAGGTTCATTCCCTAAGTTTTGGTTAAAGTTTTGTAATGAGAATAATGATGTATGAACTGTGTGAAGGCTTAAGAAAACGTTGGATTGCCTAAGCAATTGTATGAATGGTGTGATGCAATCGGAAATGGCGCGGAATAATTTCAGTAATTCAGGAATGGTGTTTCCAACGAACACTATTCTAGAATTGAGAAATTAGGACGTTATAGTGTATGTCACCCTGCTAACCTGTATCCAGAAAGTTTTTAACTTGGTTTTGTGGTCATCTACCGGTTGCACAACCACAATGCTTGCACAATGATAAGTGCTAAATTAA
This sequence comes from Sesbania bispinosa, assembly GCA_026901365.1. Classification (NCBI taxonomy): domain Eukaryota; kingdom Viridiplantae; phylum Streptophyta; class Magnoliopsida; order Fabales; family Fabaceae; genus Sesbania; species Sesbania bispinosa. Next base: position 1,010,251 of record QLOH01000388.1, read on the forward strand.
TGATAATTGTCTATATAATTACAACACATATGAAGGGCAAAATGTTAGATTTATACCCCAATTTATCTCTTTTTAGTTTAAAATGTTGATCTTGTAATTATTTGATTCAAATTTTAATTTGATGATATTTTGATAAGAAATCTGTTGATTTTGCAGATAAAAATGAAAGTTTTAATGGAGTAACAAGATAGCAGCAAATAAAGATAAGATCAACAAGAGATCAAGCTAAAAAAGAGGGAAATCAGGAAAGCGCAGCAAATAAGGATAAGATCAGCAAGAGATCAAGCTAAAAAGGAGGAAATCAGGAAAACAGAAAATGGAGATTTGCGCTCCACCTGCGCTGAGCGCAAGTGGAGCGCAGGAATAAAAATCCACTTTGTTTCCTGTGCTTCATCTACGCTGAGCGCAGGTTGGAGCGCAGGAACACGGAACCCTAATTTCCAATGGGCCAAAGCAAGGTTTCAACGGGCTTTCCAATGTTCTATTTAAAGGACCTTTTGCAAAGATCGAGAGGAGGAGATGGCGGAGTAGATCTGGAGCTAGAGAAAAGTGTGACAGTTTCTCTATTGGTTTGTAATGGCTACCATGAGTAGCTAAACTCTTCAATAGGATTGAATATAGTCAATTCAATCCCCAATTGTATTTGAATTCTCTTTGTTATTTATGAATCCTTGTTTTTATAATATTGGTGTTTTTAATCTGTTTCTAATGCTTAGCTTCCGCCTTTGTGCCGGAGGTATGAATTGATTTTATGAGGCACACTGACAAGTGATTTTATGAAATCATGTGCGAATTCCTGGGAGCCTAGACATAGGGATCTTGAATTCTGATTTGGTAAAAACACCCAATTCACGACTGTGGACACCGTAGTGAATTGATAGCTTTAACAAATAAATCTTTAATCCGGGGCAATTTATGACTGTGGACACCAGGGTAAATTGTTTCTGGGTATTTCATATTTGTAGAAACCTTTGTGAAATAACTTTAATTTGTGCTTCAATTTTATGATTATATATTCATAAATATCATTGGGTTTCAAATACGAAAGGGGTGCGATAGACGAAGTTCAATCCTAGTTCTAGTAATTTGCTCAACCTCATCCCAATTTATCATTCTTTCTTTTATTATTGCAATCTACACAACAACATCTTCTCTCAATTGATACGTGTGACCACTAGGATTTACATTGAACTATTCCCTGTGGATACGACAACCCCTTTTACTTACTATTATACTGCTGTGATTTTGGTACGCTTGCCAGAATTTCAACACACAAGCGATACTATGAACATTTTTTCAATTTTGATGTTGGGTCAGAAAGCGGTTTCTCTGAATGGACCTTTTCTTCAATTCTCGGTGTGTTTAGTGAGTTACAAGGGTGATCACAAAGTGTTTGATTTTAGTCTTATGAGAATAGTTTCAATCTTGTTCAAGATTGATTTGTAGCTTCTGTCCATGGTGGATGGTTAAGTATTAAAATTCTTTTTTGCTTCTTTCTTGAGTAGTTAAGCATTGTGGTTAGCTTCTGCTCTTGATGGCTAAGCTTGTGGCTTTTGCCTTATGGTGCATGGAAGATTTGAGCTTCTGCCTTATGGTGGTTAAACGTTGATCATTGTCTTTGGATTACAGTTTATGTCGAGTGGTTAAACAAGAATAGTAGTTTCTGCTTGAGTGGTTAAGCTCTTGCCTAAAATTGGCATTAGTTTTTTTTAGAGACCTATAGAGCCTATTTCATGGTATTTATTGTACCATTTTCATTGTAATTGTTCTTTTGAATTTGATATCGTGTTGTTCATCCCAAGCTTGAAGTGCTAGCACCTCCAGCTCGCGGGGGTCTATTAGAGATATAAATTAGTTAGAGATTAGTTGGATTGGTTAGAAAATTAGTTAGAAGTTAGTTGACATTGACAATATAAGCCTATACTCCTATTATAAATTCACCTTTTCATTCTATTATCAATACAATTTTACATTTTTCTATTTACTCTATTTTTCTCTCTCTCTAAATCATGAATTTTAACAGGGAATAAAATAAAAAGATAATTTTTGATTGAAAGAATAATGGTTGAAATTATAATAATTAAGATATGCATATATACACATATATAACAAAGCATAAAATTTCTAAAATTTTATCCATTCAATCAATGATTATTATTCCGCACTTGTTTTTTGTTACATGATAAAAATAAAGAACTACAGTCTGACAAAAAAACACTTATTCTATCAACTACAAGTCAATTATTAAGAGCACGATGATGATATCTAAGAATATAAAATTTATCTAAAGATGCTGCCCCTTGCCTAGTTAATTAATTAATGTGCATTAACACAAAAATTTCCCTCCCCGGGAGTTTGATTTAAGGTAATACTCCAATTTATAGACCGTGTCAGCACCCAATTTTGTCCGGATTTTTCACTTACTTTCCCTTCTATTTTTGTATGTATATATATTGTGGTATTTATCCTTTCCTTCTTACCTTAAGAAAAAAATCCAAAAAAAAGAAAAAAAGAAAAATTAAATGAATTAATTAATTAGTTGGTTAATTAACTATTAATAGTTAATTAATTAATTGGTTAATTAAACCATTTTACCAAAAAAGATGTGTTTTTCATATTCTTTCAAATTTCCACTTGGGCCAAGGCAGAGTAGCAGGGCAAGTTGCATTTGCACCAGGACTTGCCCATAACCTGCTGCTGCTGCTATGAAACTCAGATTTTGGGCGGTGGGAGAAAAAATGATGCTGCAGTGAGCAACTTGCGCTTTGAAAAAGGCAAAAAATCTGCCTATAAAGGGGGAAGAAAAAGAAGAGGGTTTTGAGAACAAAAAATCAAACAGAGGGATGCTGAGAGATACACATTCATAACCAAAAGATCAGAAAAGGGGAGAATTTACAATACAAAATTGAAAGGCAAAGGGAAGGGAAACAGAAAAACCACACAGCTTCATCAGGTAAGTAATATCGCATGACTGTTGGTGTCAAGTTGGACTTAAAGCATTATTTGTTTGCATAATACCCAATAGTTCTTTGATCCTAGCATTTCTAAATGATAAGGGCATATGCTATATCTCCTTTCCAGCTTCTAGTTTATGTACAGAGGGATGAGAAAAGAAATTGTGCATATAATCCTCATATCTACAAACTCAGAATCTCATCTTAATAGAGACAATGGGAGAAAAATAAACAGGAAATAATTTTAGTCTCTTTAAACTTCAATTCTAGCTATACCACTTAGCTCCATCTTTGACCTTCAAGCCACCCCCTATAGCACCACCGTGAGCCTACCGTTCGGGTCACCACCATTCAGCCATAACCTCACCTGCAGCTAAATCACCGAACAGAGAAAATCAGCAATGAGAGGAGGAGTAAGAGAGAGAGAGAGAAAAAGAGAACCACCACCACCTCCTAGCCGCAGCCAAGACGGCTGCCGCCCGTACTACGACGGCCACCGTGCGCAGCCGCGCGTTCCCACTGCAAAAACCATTCACTGCCGCCGCGCTTCCTAGTGGCGTTGCCGTGTTCGTCCCCCCTCCCCTGCGATCGAACCCCTCCGCTCTCGCAAACACCACCGCGCGCGGCCTTGCACCGTCGCCTAGCCACCACTGCGCGGCAACGTGGCCGCTCCGTTCCCGTGCGCGCTTCATGCCTCACTGGTGGCCATGGCCACCACTCCTTGCTCCCATAGCCCCCATGGCTGCCTCTCTTCTTTTCTCCAAATTGTAAACCCTAGCAGAGGGGTTTCTGTTGGTCATATTTGGTTTTTGATCAAATGCTTGTGATGTTGGCTTTGGTTTGAAATTGGGCCAGCAAGTCCGCTGGCCATTGTTGTGTTTACAACTCAATTTTGTTCTTTGTTTCAATTTTCATTTTGTTACCTGGTATAGGGTTGGGCCAATGATGTGAACTGAGGCCCAATTTATTTTTCTCCTCTTTTATTTTGTGTTATTTGTTTCACCAAAAAATTGTGTGTTATTTGTTTTAAACATGTGTTGTTTCTTTATCACTAATAATCTCTTTTTGTAAATTATTTTAGATCCACCATCTTGTATTTCTTTTAAGTGTTTAGAATTATTTATTTAACATTTGTGGATGTAAATATTTGTTTATTTCTTTCTCTGTAAATAATTGATTATTTGTAATTTTAATTTTGTGTTCATGTAAATATTAATTGATTCAATTTATCCCCTTTTATCTTTGACGTTAATAGAATAACATTTCTATCTTTTAACGTCATTCAAATAAAAAATAACTGAGCATAGTCATTTACTAGCTCAATAATTTGCCCGTTTATAAATAAAAAAACATTTTTTAAATTGGTTTATCAAATCGATTACGTTGATGGAATAACATTTCTATCCTTTAACGTATATTTTAAGAGAAAAGGAAATATTGAGTATAGTCATTTACTAGCTCAATAATGCGCTTAATCTCAAATCTCTTCTAAAAATAATTTTCTCAAAATTACGTTAATTGAATAGCATTTCTATCAATAACGTGAAAAAGGAAATATTGAGTATAGTCATTTACTAACTCAATAATGCGTGAAATTTCAAATTCATTTTCAAAAAATAATTCTTTTCGAAAAATACGTTAATTGAATAGCATTTCTATCAATAACGTAAAAGAGGAAAATATTGAGTATAGCCATTTGCTAACTCAATAATGCGAAATTTCAAATTTTTTCTAAAAAAATGTTTTCTTCTCAAAATAAATGACGTTTATTGAATAACATTTCTATCAATAATGTTGTCTAAACAATTTCAAGGGTTCGTTGTATAGCCATTTGCTAGCATCAACTCTGTTAAAAAATAAATTCCTTTTTTCTTTGAATTAAAAAACACTTCCAAAATCAATTTCCTCATTTTCCTTTATTTTCAAAAATTAAAAATCAATTTCTTTCAAAATCAAAACCAATATTTTCAAACACATTTTAGAACTACGTGACTTTGATTTCTCCATTGCACCTGGGGATACGTAGGAGCGGGATTTCCTCGTCGAGCCAAAATAAAACTTTCAAATTTTTGTCCGATTGATTTCAAATTATTTTTTTCATCATTCTTTAATTTAAAGAATGTAAATAAATTTTGTTTTTTTCTTTTAGAGGGTAAAATAAACATTTTAAAAGTTAATGAATTTTGCACAATTAATTAAGGGTAACCGTTTTTAACGGATGTTGTAGGGTGTTAATACCTTCCCTACACATAATTGACTCCCGAATTTGGATCTCTTGTTCGCAGACCAAGTTTTCATTTTAAAATCATTTTTGGATTTTCCAATTTTCCCGAACAAAATAAATTGGTGGTGACTCCCCAAAAATTCAATCATTTTTGAATTATTTTTCTCACGGGCTCGCCGACCCCGTCGTGGCCCCGGTCGCGACAGACCGAAAATCTTGAATTCTAATAATAATAGATCCATATTGATGAAGATTCAGTTGAGAATTAGAAAGTAAGTGAGTAATTTATAAGGTCTCGTCCGGGGTGGCTGTGAGTTTTCAGTTTTTGGTTTTTAAAAATTTTGAATTAAGTTTTTACAACTCAAAACCAAAAACTGAAAACCACTTTTTGTGATTTTCAAAATGTTTGTTTTGAATGGGGATGGTAATTAGACTCGGACCCAGTGGGTACCCCCAAAAATTACTGCAATGGGTAGGGTAATTACCCACTAAATGTGTATGGGTCTGGGTAATTACCCGCACTTTTTAATGGGTATGGGTGCAGGTACGGGTACTATGGTACCCTACCCATACATGCACTTATATAATATATAATTAATATAATTTATATACATATAATTAATTATATATATATATGTGTGTGTGTGTGTGTGTGTGTGTTTATGTTATTAATTAATATTTTTCCCAAAATATTAATTAATGTTAATATATATTATAGTAACCAAAAAACATTAGTATATATTAATAATTTAATTAATTTAAATGTTATAATTTTAAAAATGTTATAATTTTGTATCCTTAGACACTAAAATAGAAAAACTTGAACTAATTTCTATTTCTCCTCCCACTGTTCTCATGTCTCATCCATTTCCATATTATCAGAGTTGTTTTATAGTTAAATTTGGATGATCTATGTATTATTTTTCATTTGTGCTAGAGTGTTTTTTTAATTAATTTTCATTTTAAAGTCAATTTATTATTTTTATAGTTAACAAAAGTGCGGGTAATGAGTACGGGTACGGATACTTAAGTACCCAGGGGTAAGGGTACGAGTATTAGAATCACTACCCACACGGGTATGGGTCCGGGTATTTTTTTTTTTTAAAATGCGGGTACCCATTGCCATCCCTAGTTTTGAAAACCACAAAAACAAGTTTTCAGTTTTTGGTTTTGAGTTGTAAAAACTTGATTGAAAATTTTTAAAAAATAAAAACTGAAAACTCGCAACCACCCCAAATGGCCCTAAACAATCGATCTAATAATAAATTCAATCCATATTAATTATTCCACATTTTACCCTTTCATAAGTGCTTTTTAGAGGAGCCAAATCTTTAGTTGTAGTTTAGTTGTTTGTTTACTAAACATTATCCATCTGTTTATTAATTCATTGCCCTCTACAATAGGCTAACTGTGCAATACGTAATAATAATTAGGGAAAAATATGTTTTTCATTCTTATAGTTTGGGTCAACTTTGGTCTTCGTCCCTATAGTTTAAAACCTTGGTATTTTGTCCCTCTAGTTTTAAAACCCCCTAACACTCGTCCGTGACGTTAGTCTTCTCTGTTAACTTCCTTAGCTGTGTAACGGAAGTGCCAACTCAGCCTTAGATTGGGTTCCACTCATGCTGACTCATGTAAATGTAATTTCCCTAATTTCATTTTCATTTTTAATTTTTTCCCTAATTTCCCTAATTTCAATTTTATTTTTTTCTGGTAAAATCCCTAAAATGTAAAAACGCTAACTAGGTTAAAGTTGTACATTCTCGTCTTCTCTCTTCCTCTATCTCTTACCCAAAGTCCTCCGTTCTCTCTACTGCTGTTTGAAGGGCGACGCGTGTTTGAAGTGGTCCCATTTTTTAGACGTTGGAACGGTGTGTTGCTCACGTGGAGGTTAGCTTTCGAACGGTGTCGGTAAGATTCTTTTGGGACCACCATTCTTTTTGCTTCTTTATTTTATTCAGAAAGTAACATAGGTCTATTTTGTGTCTTTTTTGTCTATGTTTGTGTGTGGGGACATGTGGGTTTTAATTTTTCTAATACAATATTGTTTTGTAATGTATTATAGGGATGGGTTTTTCTGCTGCATTTTACCATACGGGTAAATTCGTGCACAAGCCGTCACTGTGTTATAAGGGGGTGAGATTCATGTTTTTCATGGGTTAGATGTTGATAAATGGTCTTATTTCGAAGCTCTGGGCTTAGCTAAGGACTTGGGGTATGCTGATAAACCTAGTATGTGGTGGAAGCAGAAAGGGGTTTCATTTAAGAGAGGACTTAACGAGTTAAAAATTGATAAGGATGCTTTGGAGCTTGCTTCTGTTGCTGAAAGTAAGAAATGTGAGATGGAAATATATTTAGAGCATGGTATCAGTAGTGAGAAAAATGTACTGAGTGTTAGTGTTCCCCTGTTAACCAATAATGCACAAACTGAAAATGTAGAGGTTAATCAGGATATAATGGCCAGTGAGGGGTTGAATGATGGTGTCGCTGATAATGTTAATGAGGAGGTTCCTATTGATGTAGTGGGCAGTGAGGGGTTGCATGATTGTGAGGCTGTTAATGTTAATGAGGAGGTTCTTGTTGATGTAATGGGCAGTGATGGGTTGAATGATGGTGAGGATGTTAATGTTAATGAGGAGGTTCCTATTGATGTTGATCATGGTCAAGTAGAGGTTGAGGCTGAGGATGACAGTGATGGTAGTGTAGACTCAATGAGAGGTGTGCATTTTGATGATTCTGAGGAGGAAAGGGCACTGGGTGTTGATGATGGGTTCAACCATGCTGATGTGGGTTGATGGGTTTCTGGAAAGCGAACCAAAAATCCAGTAGTATAATAGTAAGAAAGATATCGTATCCACAGGGAACGGTCAATTCACGTATACTCATGATCTAATTATCAAGGGAAATAACGGTTTTGAGAGTATTGTTGCGTAAATTGTAAATAACAAATAAATAATCAATTGAATTAGAAAGGAAGAGTTAGAGAAACTTTACTTGGATTATGATTGGACTTCATATCATCACACACTCAAAGGTAATCCATGCGGGCTCTCCCAGGCGACAGACTTACCCTCAGATTATTTTGCTTTCTTTTATTCCGTTTGTAAAAGAACTAATTGATAAATGAGGCCTACTACTCTAGACACACCTTCGCTAGAGTACTGTCACTATAATAATATAGAGTTTACATACACTTGGGGATAGAATCAATTACATCCAATCCTAATGGAGAGTTAACTACACAAGGTATCCATACAAACCACCGAAGATGCTGTCACCGTCTTCAATCCTTGTGAAGCGTTCCTTCTCTCCTACTCTAAAATTAGCTTTGGTGCATTATCACTAAAATATGATTGAATTACAATAACCGTGCACACTTTGATCCGGTGCAATGAGGAATCTATCTAAAAATGGCAACTTGGCAAGTAATCACGCGTTCTCGCTTCACCTGCGCTACAGCGCAGGTTGCAGCGCAGAAGTCAGAATGGCTGCGCTTCACCTGCGCTGCAGCGCAGGGTGAAGCACGCGACACGAGTTGCACAACTTTAATCTTTCTCTTTTTAACTTGATTTCTCCCCGAGATTGGTTTTAGTTGATTGTCTTTCCTTGTTTCCCTTTTCCTTGCTGAGATCTTGCATTTATTGAGCATCTTGGATTTATTTGGGAAGGTTTTCTGCAGAATCCTTGTTTGATTGGTTGAGATATCTTCATTAATGGTTCTCAGATATTCTTCAAATCTTCATTATTGCTCACAAATAATCTTCCAATCTTCATTAATTTCCTTCAATCAAACTTCAAATCTTGCAGATATCTCCCTTATTTAATGATATCTTTCCTTCAAATCAAATCTTTGCAATGTCCTGCAAAAATCAGTAATATTTCTATCAAAATAGCATCAAATTCAAATCTCAGATTAATAAATACAATTTATCTAATATTTAATAAAAAGGGATTAAACTAGGGCAAAAATACCATTTTATCCTTGATAAGTGAACTAAAAAGTGCTCTAATTTATCAACTAATTTTCACTTATCAAAATACCCCCCCAACTTAACTTCTTGCTTGTCCTCAAGCAAGAGACCACTTTGCAATCAAAACATAAATTCTATTCTCTATGTAATAAAAAACAATTCAAAAACAAATTCAAGGAACTCTTCATCATCTCCTTGTTAAGCAGCAGTCACTTTCCAAACATAAGAAAAAAATCAGGATTAAGAGATGTTACCAATCCTCATTCAGAATAGAACACAAACATCAGTCAAACTTCTCAAAAATAGCAATTAAAGCAGTAAGTGATAAATCAAGGAAATCTCTCATTCTCACGGGTAAGTGTTTCCCTCAATCTTTTTCACCACCGTTGAACAACTAGAATTGATAGTCGTTTCCAACATCTGAACCTGCAAGTAGTTAATATGGATCAAAAGGTCTTTCCTTTGGTTGTAATGAGGTTGGGCTATCAAGAAATCATGGTTTTTCTGGATATGCAAAGAACACTTTGAATAGAGAACATCTTGTGATTGTGCTTGGGACTTCTCTCAATTCACCTGGTCATTCTTGAATGGTCACCCTTTTTTCAGCTTGGCCTCATTGTTTGAAGAAATACTCCCCCCAACTTATTCAATTCCACACTTTTGTGCAGATTTTTTTTCACTAAACAATAACATAGAGAATTTATTTGTGGGGGAGTATCCTTCTTTGTGATTTCGTGTGCTTGCTCTTTGAATCTCTTTGACCTTTCACTTTACCACCCTCTTGTCCCATGTTGTTGTGGTGCACCTTGCTCTCTATCCCAAGTGTTGAGGGACAGGATATAATCATTGAGTATGGCTAGGGTGCATCAAAAGAAACATTAAAGGCTCAAAATGGGCAATCAATAAATGGAAACATTTAATCAAGGTTGGCTGTTTGACACTGAGCACAATATTATAATAAAAAAATATGCCTTTGTCACTTCCATATCTTCTATTAGCAAGACAAAATTCAGAAACTCAAGCAATAACAGTTGACAAGCAGCGGTGAAAAGCTCTCAATTTCAGTGTTTGGGCTCACAACTCACCGGTTATTGGCTAAAATTACTTGATAAAGCACTTACTGGTTTTAATTAATTATCCTGATAGGTTCTCTTGAGAAGCATCCTGATCCTAACTGATTATGGAATTAATCACAAAACCTTATCATCTTTCCAAGTCGGGTTAGTTAAACTACTTAGTTACAGAGAATTTTGAAAAATTTGCCTTAAATCCTAATTTCCTAAGGTCCTAAAAAATCCTAAAAATTTAAAGATTTAGCAAAAAAAAAAAACAAAAAATAACAGAATAAGTACTGCATAATATAGATAATGTATCAATGGCAATAATATACAGTACAAAGGAAAATAAAAGAAAAATAAGAAAAATAATAAGAAAAAGAAGGAAAAGCACCAAATAGGAAAGAAAAAATCAATCATCCTGGTCCATGTGAGCAGTTCCATTTTCAGCTCCGGCATCAGCTGCTCCATCCCCCATGGGAAAATAAGCCTGTCCCCAGGCAACTGTAAATAATCATGGAATTGCGCAGGGGTCATGGGGTCCACACAAGCCTGATAATGTCTACTCTGAAAATGAACAGTTGCTCGGTGAATAGTGGACATCTGAGCCATCAAATGAGTGTGTTGGGCCCAGACAAGAGCGTCCATGTCTGCTGGTGGTGGTGGTGGTGCCTGCTGCTGTTGCTGCTCCTCAACCTGTAACTCCTCAGCCGGGATAAAGTTGGTTTCAATGTATGCTCTGGTCATGGGAAGTAAGATGCGAACCCTAGGGTGTACATCCACACCCCTAGATTTGCAGAGTGCTGTGATAAGAGAGAGGAAGCCAAGCTTGATCTTAGAGTTAGGGGTCCTATACCCCACAACAGATGCAAAGTCTGATATCTTCTGGGTGATGACTCGTGAGACATCGATAACGACGTCGGTGAGGATAGTGTAGATGAGGTGGGCCATGGGCATAACTACATCAGAAACATGCCCGGTAGGATGAATGTTGGCCATTATCAACACTGTCCACATCTGAGCTATGCTCCTCATATCGTTCCTGTAGATCCTAGCAGCCTCCTGATATGCATTCCTTTCAAAGGAATGCCTTGGTAAACAAAGCAGCTGAGCAGTCTCGAGATCAAGGGGATCATTGCCATGAAGCCCCACAGCCTGCATCCTCTCGTGGTATTGGCACTCCACGAGGTCTCTGTCCTCCTCTATGGGATATCCTAGAAGTGCATTGATTGCATCGCAATCAAATCTGATAATCTGTCCTCGAATATAGGACTCCCTTCTGCAGTTAACGTCGTGTTCCCCGATGGCGTTGGCATAGAATTCTCTGACAATGTCTGGATCAAAATAGTTGTCAGAGCGACTGAGGCGGTCCCATCGCCTCCTGTGAATCTCAGCAGAGAACTCCTCATATTCCCCCTCCTGGAGGATGACTGGTCGCTCTAGGATGAACTTGCAATCAACAATGTCAGTGTATGCCAATTAATTTCAATAATTAAAGCAATTAATTAACCAAACAATTGTGGATAAAAATTTTGATTTTAAATATTACCAAATAAATGCCAATTAATTAATTAAGACATGCTAAAGTGATCAGTTAAAACAAGTCCTAAACAATTCTAAACAGGCAAAGTGAGAACCAAACTCATACTCAAAAATCATGTCATTAGTAACATGCAATATTGCACAATCATTTATGTATGGGCATGCAAAAATATTAGAGCAATTAATTAAGCATACATGCACCAACAAAATAATTTGCAAAAATCATTGAGCGCTCAAGAACTATCACCTAAGCAAACATGAATAACTCACAAAAAATCCTAACCACATGCAATCTAATTTAAAGCACTATGAACAATTATTTCTTTCCTAAAGGTTCCTAGAATCCTAAGATTCCTATCCTAAGGTTATGCTCAAATAAAATAAAAAATCAAAATTTCAATCAGTTAAAAAGAAAGAAAACTATAAAAACATACCTGGTATAAGCTCAGAAATTGAAAATGAAGGCTATATGAGTGAGAAAAGGCAAAGCAAAGGTTAGGAATATCATAGAAAAGGCAAGGGAGAGAACGAAAGGAAGTTCGAAATGAACTCCTACATTCAAAATGGGGATATAAATATCCCGCTTCCTGCGCTACAACGCAGAGTGGAGCGCGTACCATCTCAGAAGTTGAAGCGTTCCGCTGCACTTCACCCTGCGCTACAGTGCAGAGTGAGGCGCAAAAGTCAGAGAGTCACTTTATTTTATTTTAATTTTGCGCTACAGCGCAGGTTGAAGCGCAAATCTGCAGTATTTTTATGCTTCTGCTTCTGCTATTCCTAACTGGTTCCTTGCATTCCCTTAAAATTTAAATCCTTCATTTTAACAATCTCCTATTTAAACAGGTAGATCCTAAAACTAAAAATTACCAAAATGAAAATTAATACTTACAAAGACTGGGTTGCCTCCCAGGAAGCGCTTGTTTAACGTCTTTTAGCTCAACGCCTGGTTACTCAACCCTTTTATGGTGGCCTCAAGTGGAGGATGATGTTTGACTCCATACCAGTTCTTCCTTTGAGCTCCCATCCTCCATGCCAATTTTTGACTCTTCCATCACTGTTACTGTCTTCCTCAGTATCAGATGTTGATTTCCTTCTCCTCTTAAATTTGAACTCCCATATTGACTCTGGATGCTTTGCTCTCATTCTAGGCTTCCTCAGAAATTCGGAGCCTGGAAGCTTTGTTTTATTTTTTAAAATAGCATCAGTTTGTTGTAATTTGGGAATACCTCTGTCAATATGAAAAACAATACTTTAATCTTTTGAGCTCAATTCATATTTTTCTCGATCAACATCAATGATCATCTTAGCAGCTTTCATAAAGGGTCTTCCTAAAATTAGGGGGACTTCAGTATCCTCCTCCTCTGTATCTGCAATGTAGAAATCTACAACATATGCAAATTTATCCACTTTGATTTGAATATCCTCTACTATCCCATGAAGGCATTGAGCGGATTTATTTGCAAGTAGTAACCTCACATTTGCAGGCTTGACCTTCACATTACTCAACTTGTTAAAATACGATAGCGACATCAAATTGATGCTCGCTCCAAGATCTAATAAAGCATGAGTAGGAGGTAGATTACCAATAGAGATGGGTATAGTAAACCTACCTAGGTCAAGTGACTTACTTGTGACTAAGACCTTCTCTTCATGATGTTCCTTTTGTGTTGCTTCTTCATCTTGTTGAGCAACTTCCTCTTGAAGCAATTGTTTTTCAAAGATGATTTCTTCCTCATCAAGTTCCTCCTCCTCTGACTTGTTGCCATCATTAGCAATCAAATTGCATTGTTCCTTTGGATTGGTTTGGGTCACAGCTGAGAAGTGTTGTTGCCTGTGCTCTGCCATCTCAGTTGCTAACTGACCCACTTGACTCTCTAGAGTCTTGATTGATGCCTCAGTAGTTTTCTTGAATCCATTAAAGCCTTGCACAGGGTCATCAATCTTACCTTCCAAAGTGGTCAGTTTATCATATGTTGAGGGCTGCTGTTGGTAAGGTGGTTGTCTTGTTCCTCCATTCTGACTCCAACCTGAGTTGGTTTGGTTATTTCTCCAACCTTGTGAATATTGATTGTTGTTATTGTTGGAGTAATTCCCTTACCTTCCTTGGTTACCCATGAAGTTGACTTGTTCTGGTTGTGTTCCTTGGTTAGCACATTGACCATTTAGATGGTCACCTCCACAGAAATCACAAATCAATGGTTGGGCTTGGATGGGTTGTGAGTGGACAGCTTTGAGTTGTTGAGGGAGTGCCTTTAACGTCTCAGTGAGTGCTTCTAGTTGACGTTTAATGAGCTTGTTCTCAGCTAACAGAGCATCACTTTGATTGAGTTCCAGCATCCCTTTCTTTGGTAATTGCGTGGGCTGTCTTCCACTTTGAACTTGTTGATCATTCTGTGCAAAATGGTTGATGATTTCTAGCGCTCGATCAACTTCTGTGGATAAGATAGTTCCACCTGCTGCCACATCTATGAAATACCTTGAATCTGAACGGAGTCCCTTGCAGAATATGTTGAGTTGGGCTATATCCTCATAGCCATGGTTGGGACAGTTGCGCAGCATAGACTTGTATCTTTCCCAAGCTTCACATAGTGGCTCGTCAATCCCTTGTCTTAAGGTAGAGATATCTGCTTTGGCTTCTATCTGCTTCCCTGGTGGGAAGAATCTTGTCAAGAATTTCTCCTCAACCACACCCCAATTAGTTAGGCTTTGATTTGGGTGTGAGTGCAGCCATTCCTTAGCTTTACCTATCAAAGAGAAAGGAAACAAGCGTAAGTAAACAGATTCTAAATTACCTTCCTCGAAACCCATAGTACCAATCAATTCATAAAAATTAGAGAGATGAGCATTTGGATTTTCATGATCCAATCCAGCGAATTGATGTGCACTAATGAGGTTGAGGTGTGCAGTCTTCAACTCTCAGAAGTATAAACAAGAAGCTTTGAAAAAGGTAAGTGTGGAAGAAAATAATAATAGAAAAATAATAAATTTCCTAAGATAATAATAGATCCTAAAAATAATAAGAGTAATAAATAGAAGAATTCCTAAGAGAACAAATAAAAAAATCCTAAAATAAAAACCTGATAACTAGACTGCCAAGGTCTACACGAATTGGAAACCGTTCCCCGGCAACGGCGCCAAAAATACTTGATGGGTTTCTGGCAAGCGAACCAAAAATCCAGTAGTATAATAGTAAGAAAGATATCGTATCCATAGGGAACGGTCAATTCACGTATACTCGTGATCTAATTATAAAGGGAAATAACGGTTTTGAGAGTATTGTTGCGTAAATTGTAAATAGAAAATAAATAATCAATTGAATTAGAAAGGAAGAGTTAGAGACACTTTACTTGGATTAGGATTGGACTTCATATCATCACACCCTTCGTGCATGTAAAAACTATCTATTATTTTAGGTTTACTCTATAATATTGTAGACAAACTATATTGCTAAGACCCCGAGTTACCAGCGGCCTCACACACTCAAAGGTAATCCATGCGGGCTCTCCCAGGCGACAGACTTACCCTCGGCTTATTTTGCCTTCTTTTATTCCGTTTATAAAAGAACTAATTGATAAACGAGGCATACTACTCTGGACGCACCTTCGCTAGAGTACTGTCACTACCCATCACTCATTAGAATACATCCACGTTTCGTTTCCTGGATTGACAATCAACTAATCCTTTGCTATCAGTAATTTAATAACCATGCCTATCCTGTAGACGCCCTTCATTAGAGTACTCACACTACCCATCATTCACTAGCAACGCCCATGTTTCGGTTCACTGGCTACCAAGTCCACTTATTCACTCAGAGAATGAGTTTCTTCAGAATCTGCTCCCCCATCCTCAATCCTAGTCGAAACTAGCTTATAACTCCGGCGCAAGCGCATAAGTTAGGAATTAAGCACAGAATAAGATTACCAATAATAATAATATAGAGTTTACATACACTTAGGGATATAATCAATTACATCCAATCCTAATGGAGAGTTAACTACACAAGGTAGCCATACAAACCACCGAAGATACTGTCACCATCTTCAATCCTTGTGAAGAGCTTCTCCTCTCCTACTTTAAAATTAGCTTTGGTGCATTATCACTGAAATATGACTGAATTACAATAACCGTGCACACTTTGATCTGGTGCAATGAGGTCCTATTTATAGGCTAAGGAAAGACAAAGAAGATTGGGGAGAAATCTATCTAAAAATGGCAACTTGGCAAGTAATCACGCGTTCTGCGCTTCACCTGTGCTACAGCGCAGGTTGCAGCGCAGAAGTCAGAATGGCTGCGCTTCACCTTCGCTGCAGCGCAGGGTGAACCGCGCGACACGAGTTGCACAGCTTCAATCTTTCTCTTTTTAACTTGATTTCTCCCCGAGACTGGTTTTAGTTGATTATCTTTCCTTGTTTCCCTTTTCCTTGCTGAGATCTTGCATTTATTGAGCATCTTGGATTTATTTGGGAAGGTTGTCTGCAGAATCCTTGTTTGATTGGTAGAGATATCTTCATTAATGGTTCTCAGATATTCTTCAAATCTTCATTATTGCTCACAAATAATATTCCAATCTTCATTAATTGCCTTCAATCAAACTTCAAATCTTGCAGATATCTCCCTTATTTAATGCTATCTTTCCTTCAAATCAAATCTTTGCAATATCCTGCAAAAATCAGCAATATTTCTATCAAAATAGCATAATATTCAAATCTCAGATTAATAAATACAATTTATCTAATATTTAATAAAAAGGGATTAAACTGGGGCAAAAATAGTATTTTATCCTTGATAAGTGAACTAAAAAGTGCTCTAATTTATCAACTAATTTTCACTTATCGTGGGTCAAGCAGAGGTTGAGTTGAATGATAAAGCTAATAATATGAAAGATAAACCTGCAGCAAATGTAAGGTCACCTATGAAAAGACAAGGTGGAAGGAGGAGAGGTAGTTGTCAGCAGGGAGAAACTAGTGGAGTGGATAGGGATGGGGGAAATGAGGGTACTAGGGGCAATGTTGATGGTTTTTCCCCAACAAATGTGGAAAACATGTACACCATGGAAGAGGATTATGAGAGTGAAGAATTACTAGGTGGGGCTGAAACCAGTGATGGAGAAGCAAGACCAAAGTACCCAAGGTTTCATAAGGAAGACATGTGTAAACAGTTTACGTCGAAGGTTGGGATGGAATTTGGGAATTTGGGGGAATTTAAGGATGCAATGCTTGAGCACAACATTCTTAATGGTAAGGAAGTAAAGTTTGTAAAAAAAATTACTTGGTAAGGGCAAGGGCAGTGTGCACAAGGAAGTGCCCATTCAGTGTTTTATGCAGTAAGGTGGGTGGGTCTGAAACTTTTAGGATAAAAACTTTACATGGAAGGCACATGTGTGGCAGGGTCTTTAATAATAAAAATGCTAACTCCAAGTGGATTGCCAAAGTTGTTGTTGACAAGTTTAGGACACCCTCTAATATGAAACTAATTGAAATAATTGAGGATGTTAGGAAAAACTACAGTGCTGGAATTAATGAGTGGAAAGCTTGGAAGGGTAGACTATATGTTAGGAACATTGTTGATAGGGATGCCAGCCAGCAGTACACATTATTGTGGGATTATAGTGCATAATTGAGGAGGGTCAGTTTGGGGAATACTCGTAAAATCCAACTTCAGAGGGTGTCTCCTGACCTGTCACCTAGGTTTGGCAGTTTTTATGTGTTTGGAGGGCTGTAAAAAGCGGTTCTTGCAAGGTTGTAGGCCTTTTCTGGGAGTAGATGAGTGTCATCTGAAGACTCAGTATGGTGGAGTGCTTTTGATAGCTTTGGAAAGAGATCCAAATGATCAATACTTCCCATTAACTTTTGTTGCAGTGGAGTCAAAGACTAAAGAATCCTAGAGATGGTTTTTACAACTACTACTTGAAGACATTTGTGATGTGAGATCCAATAGATGGATCTTTATAAGTGACCAACAAAAGGTGATGTGTTGTAAATTGAATTTGTTATTATCACGATTTGTATTGCTATAACAATTGTCTAATATGATTTGTCTCTGTTTGTCTCAGGGTTTGATACTTGTATTTGAGGAGTTACTGGAGGGAGTTGAGTATAGGTTCTACCTCAGACAACTCCATGCTAACTTCAAGAAAAAGTTTGGAGGAGGAACCATTCTAAGGGATTTGATGATGGGGGCTGTAAAAGCAACATACATTCAATCCTGGGAGGAGATGGAACAGATAAAGAAATTAAACAAGGATGCATATGATTGGTTAGTAGCAATTCCCACTAAATCATGGTGTAAGCATGCATTTAGTTTCTACCCTAGGTGTTATGTGCTCATGAACAACTTGTCTGAGTCATTTAATAGCACAATTCTATTGGCCAGAGATAAACCAATTATCACCATGTTCAAGTGGATTAGAACATATGCGATGGGTAGATTTGCTGCCTTGAAGGAAAAACTAGGTAAATATGAAGGAGAGGTCATGCCTAAACCTAGGAAGAGACTGGATAGGGAGGTAGAGTTTAGTGGGAGTTGGTTGGCTACTTGGGCAGGGGAACAAAAATTTGAGGTTACACATATAATTAGGAGGGACAGGTTCATTGTTAACCTTCAAACACATTCCCGTACTTGCAATTTTTGGGAGCTGGTGGGGATCCCTTGTAGGCATGCTGTTGCAGCAATCACCTACAAGGGAGAGGAACCAGAACACTATGTACACAGATTCTACAAGAGAACAACATATGAGCTCACATATGGTGAGGTGATTGCTCCTATTAATGGAGAACAATTATGACCTAAAACTGGGGGAGAGATGATATTGCCACCAATATACAAACCCAGGGTTGGAAGGCCAAAGAAACTACGAAGGAGGGAGCCAGATGAAGATACTAATCCCTCAAAGTTCAAGAGATCCCACACAACATTGAGATGTGGCAGATGTAAACAACTAGGACATAATAGCATAAGCTGCAAAACACCTCCACCTGTGAATGAAGATGATGTAACTGAAGAAATTGTTGCTGGAACTCAACAGTCCCAACAAGTATCCAAGACAGGAACTCAACAGTCAACACAGGTAACTTATTTGGCTTAAAATTTACAAAATAATGTTATTTCATTATTAACACTAATAACACACCATCTTACAGACTAGGGGGAAATCAAGGGAAGCCACCAATACTCAGCAGAGTAAGGGGAAATCAAAGGTAGCCAACAATAGCCAGCAGAGTAAGGGGAAATCAAAGGTAACCAGCAGTAGTCAGCAAAGTAAGGGGAAATCAAAGATGTCCCAACAAGTGGGTATCTTTTTTCTGTTGGTGAAGTATGACTTAGAGGATATAAATTATTAATTACAATAATCTGCATCTGCAGGCTAAAGGGAAAGCAAAGGAAACTAGTGGTAACCAATAGTCACAAGGAACCTCAAGGGTGACTAGGTCTTCACAGAAGTCACAACAATTAGGTGACACAGGTGCTGGAAGTTCTAGAACAAATACCAATAAGGTAACATTCCCTACTCTTTAATCTTACTGAACCATAGAATTTGAACTACTAACTTGCAAACTTTGATGACAGAAAAAAGATGGGCTGCAGCAAAAAAGGGCACAACAGGTGCTGATAAAGAAGGAAATCAGTGGAAAAGGGTTAGAAAATCTTTGCCTCCAATGATTTCTTCACACTATAACATCAAAATTGCTAGAATTAATTTTCATTATTTTTTGGTCTGAACAGGGAAAGAAGAAGTCATTACCTCCTGGTCCAGTCATACCAGAATTTGCAAGACACATGTCTGTGGGACAACTGGTTACCAAATTAAGTCAAGTTTGGTAAG